>CM069446.1:78208313-78648909 GCA_035610835.1 Ophiura sarsii
TATAATATCATAATCTCTAGAAAACATGCGCGCGGATCGCGCAAAATTTGGAGTTTTTGAACTAAAAGGGTAATGAAAAACTGTCCTGAAGCCATCTTGTTAAGCTTGGAAAATGAAATATTGAAACCAAAACGCGCGCGGAGCTCGCAAAAAATTGCATTTGTAACATTAATGGTCCAGTATGATAATAACGTCTCCCACATAATATTTAGAATTGTTGGTGTGGTTGAGGGTCAAATAATAATGTTAAAACATTTTTTTTGAGTTTTCGAATTAAAATTGGCCATGGAAAACTGTCCTGAAGCACCTTGTTAAGCTTAAAGGGAGCACATACCCAAATAGGTATCGCGACACGCTATCGTCGCGATCAATCAAAGTTGAGTACGACAATAGTTCCTATTTGGCGGAAAGAGAGTTATTTTTTGACGGTTTATGATATAATTTTTCACTAATATGTTGTGTTTGAAATGTGTAGTTGATGTTCTGACATTTAAACTAGGTGATTTGAGGTCAATTTTAATTTCACGGACCGATTTACACACGCGGTGATATCCAGACCGGAGACCGAATTTAGGTAGGCATATCACTACGTTGTTATGCGGCGGCTTATAGCAAAAAAAGTGCACGTGAAAGTTGCCTTCATATTCAGATATGTTGTAGATTACCCTTGTGAGTAAAACATATCAAAATTTCATTGAACCAAACGCACTAATATAGAAACTAGAGCCATTTAAGTAAGCCTTTTCTAACAGTAAAGTCTATGGAGAGCGTCTTGGTGCTGTGCTCCCTAAATAATAAAATATTAATTTAATACGCGCAAAGCGCACAAAATTGCATTTTTAACATTATGGTCCAGTATGATAATAACATCCCCCACCTAGTATTTAGCATTTTTGGTGTGGTTTTTGCATTAAAACTTTGGTCCAGTATGATGTTTTTAATGTCCCCCACATATTTAGAATATTTGGTGGGTCTGAAGGCCAATATAATGTTAAAACCTGCATAAAATATCCACGCGAGCGCACACATTTTTTAACTTCTTGGATTAAAATGGTCATGGAAAACTATCCTGAAGCCATCTTGTCAAGCTTGTATAATGAAACATTGAAACTAATGAGTGCGATGTACGCACAAATTGATATTTCTAACACTTAACATGCTTAAATTGTCCAACATAATATTTAGAATATTTGGCATGGTTTGAGGGCCATTATGATTTAAAACCTGTAGAAAACACCCCCATCGGTACTAGTCTTTTCTCTTACTCTTTCCATTCTCCTCTCCCAAAATATTCCATTTGTGGGACATTACGCGCGTAGCGCGCGAAAATGTTGCTAAAAATGTTGCAAATGCCAATCTCAACCGACATACAGTCATTACTAGAGGGCGATCGCCCTCGACCCCTTTGGTTACGCTACTGCCTCTCCCCTGTCTCCGCTGTCCCCTCTCTCCCCCTTCTCTTTTTCCTTCTCATTTTCCTTCTCTTTTCCTCTCCTTTCCCTTTTTATTTTTTTTAGACAGACCCAAGGGGGGGTGTTTCACACCCAAAACACCCCCCCCCCCCCCCCCCTGCGTACGCGCCTGGGCCCACGCATTACCAAAACCGCCTGTGTTAACTTTTTTTTCATTTCATCAAAAATCAAATAGATTCAGGTCCGAATTGAAAAAAATGAAAAAAATCTGCAGACTGCATCAGATTTTCAGTCTCTCATGTCATCTGAGACAAACTTCTTCTTTTTTTTGGGGGGGGGGGACTAATAATACTACAGGTAGTGACATTCTTGGGGACATACAGGGTGTCTCAAAAAATGTGCCTGTGAGTCAATTTTTTATATTTTTCATGGCCAAAAAACAAAACAAAATCATGTTTCACATGGGGCACCTTTTAGACACCCTGTATATCATTATTATACAGGGTATTTTAAAAAACGGTGACTTAATATGACAGAGCTCTATTTTGACTTTTACGCCATGGATTTATTCATGTTATGCATTCTGGGAACTTAAGATCATAATGATGATAATTTAAAGTTACTTTCGGGATATTTGTCTCAGGTTTAACACACAAGTAATAACAGTGTGTACATTAACCCTATAGGTAGTAATCATTGTGCACTATTTATGAGCATGTTTCGTCTGGGTAACTTACAGGGGCATTGAGAGATATGTATGGGAGCGCACCCTCAATTATCCTGGAAATCAGGGGGTTTTTTTGCATTAAAGTAATACTTAGGCATACTAACAACCATCTGAAACAGTTTACCAACATTCGCCATTTATCATACAATGTATATATATAACATTTCATGGTGCTGAATTTCGGACGTTTACTCACCGACTTTCGCAGCAAATCTCAACCAGGAAGTGCCGTTATTTGCTTTTGCATGAAGGCGATGTCAGAATTGTATGAAATTTTGGATTTGGGCTATGTTGATGATTATCTTTTCGTTATTTGCTCATTTAGTATATCGATACATCTCTCACTGCCCCTTGAAGGGGCTGTGAACCCTCAGCATTGCCTCTGCAAAACTGCTGTAACTCGTTCATTATTCATTTAAAGCTATATAACAGTATACATTTTCTTGCAGAAAAGGGTTCAATAAATCCAACCATGATCATGAAATAGGGGGGGTGTTGGGGTACCGCGCCATTTTGCGATATTTTGCGAAAACGATTGTGGTTATCACGTGATACGTATCGTTGAAAAATAATTTACACTGTTTTAACGAAATGCACTGTGGGATTGTGTTACCAGCCTAAAATCAAAGAGGTCGCAAACCCGGTCGCAAACTTGCTTTAATTGAGCCTAGCCAGGGGCGGAAATTTCTTGTTAGGTGTGGGGGGGGATGATAAATGTTGGCCCCAAAAATGAAATTGAGCTGGTACCATCTATGCAATTTTCAAACTCATTGGTGCGATCTGGTGTAACTTTTGACCAATATTGTATTGAAAAGCCATCGCTTCATTTTCAATAAATATTTTGTTTTTTATCAATGCACGAAGAAAAATCAGGGGGGGGGATGATTACATTGACCACCCCCCCCCCCTGGATTTCCGCCCTTGCCCAGGGTAAGCTGGTAGTACTAACATTTAAAGTATAGATATGACAGCCTGAAGATGCCTCTAATGGTATTTATATACCTCCATTTGCAAGCTGTATTAGTTCATGATACCTATTCTTCTTATTCAAATTGGTTTCCAAAGCTGTCACTTGTGGAAACCCTGATTACACATCATAGCACATCCCTATCAAAGTTGAGTACCCCCCCCCCCCCCCCCCCACCCCCACCCCCCCCCCCCCCCCCCCCCCCCCCCACCTCATTCATTATGAGGAATTCTTGATAATTCTTGATTTGAAATTGTTTTTCATTTCATGTATGCCTGGATTTGACATTCGTCTGGGGAGGGCTAAATGTTCCCATGTCCGTCTTCCCATCCCCCCCCCCCCCACCCCCACCTCCCGCCACTGATTGAAATTGATTATTGTCTAATGAGATATTATTTTAACACTTTCCACAGCTATTGACCAAATACAAAACAGATTTTTCAGAAACCTTTCCCATTTTTCAAGGTCTATCTCAAGGATTACTGAACCAATACTATGCATGTTTGTACTTATTTTGAAGGGGGTTGACAATACCACACTTGTTTCATTTACAAATTGGGTAGCATACACGGGGGCCTATTTCATTAGCCTATGGCTCTTCATGAAAATCTGTTTTATCCTGTCTTTCATAGATGTATTTCCAAGTATTATGAAAAGGTTGGCCCTGTATCTCATTTCGACTAATACTATTGTAAAAATATCAAAAGATAAACCGTATGCCTTGTACGACGAGGCTCCCTGTACTGCGAAGCCAGCCTTCGTGGCCTCTAGCGAAACCGAAAGACATGTTTAGGTTCACCTCCATATTTGACCGAATGTGGTACAGTTAAGGGAGATTAGATACGGCCCCTAGACCATGTATGCTTCAAACACTAGTATCTAACCTGGTCTGGGAAGAGTGCCCAGAAACCATTAGTATCCACCAAACACTGGCTATGTGTAACTAAACGCTACCGCGGATTGCTAAACATGTCTAAAAGACTATCATCACTCCGTGAGGAGTCCGCAACACAGCCTACTTAACTACATAGTAACTTGCTTTATATATAGGAGTCAAATACCATGCATATGGAATCTATGGTGTTTTAGGGATTTTTTATAGAAGTGAAGACCATGTCAATAATTTTCAATACTTATTGTATTCACAATGGAGAATTTTAAATAACAAAGTCACAAATATTTATGAATAACCATCAACATGTTTTTTGATTTGATTGTTTGTATCACTGCTCTTAATAGGCCAGGCTTCCTTTGTAATTCAAGTGTACAACAATTGATGTAGTATCTATTTCCAACAACTGTTTTCTGCGTTCCTGCTGGGCCAACAGGTGGGGAGGCACCCAGGGGCAGGGGCGGAAATTTCTTGTTAGGTGTGGGGGGATGATAAATGTTGGCCACAAAAAATGAAATTGAGCTGGTACCATCTATGCGCAGCACCGCACTCTGAGCTATGCTCGGACAGGGGGTGTGTCTGCAGAAGTAGAAAACATTTCAATTTTCAAATTCATTTGGTGCGATCTGGTGTATACATTTGACCAATATTGTATTGAAAAGCCATCGCTTCATTTTCAATAAATATTTTGTTTTTTATCAATGCACGAAAGAAGTTGAGCATTTTTTATACTGATATATTCTTGAACTTAGTATAGATGGTTAAAAAGCTCCAACAGGGGGGAGTCTGAGGGGGATGTGCCCCCCTCAGAAGTAGAAAAAAATTCAATTTTCAAACTTGTTTGGTGCGATCTGGTGTATACTTTTGACCAATATTGTATTGAAAAGCCATCACTTTATTTCTGATCAATATTGGCTTTTTAAATAGGCAGATAGGCCTATGCCAGAAAGAAGTTAATTAGTTACCTCCAAAAGATGGATTCTAGTCAACGTACGTATGCGTATGTATCCTGACCAACGTATATACAATAAACTCCAAACGTTCTTATGTCCCTCGCATGCTTCCCCGACCGCCTTTCTTTCTCTTTTTCCTTTTTTCTCCTTTTCCCCCTTTTTTACTTTCTTTTTTCCCCCCTTTTTTCCTTTTTTTGTGTGGTAATTTTGGTAATTTATTTATATCATGCGTCATGGGTTCATGCACTGTGTTAAATTCTACAATCTCGGCCGCCACTCTGTTCAAAGGCACAAAAAAGTGGATTTGTTTTATGCTTTTTTTGCAATTCTGAGGTGTGTGGATCATGTTTTTTTATCAAATTGGTTAGATATCCGTCCATTTTAGAACATCTGAAATTTAAAGTGCACCCACACACCCGGGAAAGTATGATGCCAAGGGCATATATTTTGCACGTAAATCCAATACAAAGTTTCAGAAAATCGACCAAAATATGACGTCATAACCATTGCTTCGGGACAAAATGGCGCGGTACCCCCCCCCCCCCTCCCCCCCCCCTCCCCCCCCCCCCCCTTTTCATGAAATTGACCATTTTGGAGAAAATTATAAAAAACATGTTGTTTTACCCATTTTAGGTTCTGCAAAATGCTATATGACATGTAGTTATTGTTTTGTATATAAACACTTAAATAATTGAAAATCCTCTTGAAAATCCGTTGGTTTTTATTGAATTTTCTTGAGTTTATTAAGCCATATCTCTGGAAAGGCCCTCCCTGGCGAATTTACACTGGGTTTGTGGTGGATGGTCACAGTGTACAATCTTGGAATTCTCATTCTACTTATTCCAAGGTACAATACACAGGTAGGGCAGTGTGGTTCTCATGGGAGCAAGAAACATACTGCAAAGTGTATAGGGTCGTGTGCCTCGAATTGGAACCCCGTATTTTGAGGAGGTGTGACATTTTTACACTGTTAGTAATGTTAATATTATCACCATTTCTATATTTCTCGTCATAAAATAACCAATTTGGTGTCATTACAAAGCACAATAAATATTCTTTCCATACCATCTACAAAATAATGTCTTAATTATTTCAGTTTTAACTGGGAGCAAATAATTGATCAACGGGTGCTTGGGGAGGAGGAGGAGGAGCCGGAGGAGGATATTGAGGATCCAGCAGTCCCATACACACACACAGCGCCATCTCTAGACAAGCTATCAAATACTTCATTCACTTCACTTATTGATTATCAATATACATGCTAGTTGGATTGTCAGAGAGATCGGGCTCTGAGGAGTAAACAGGAGTGTTGGGGAGGAGGAGGAATCGCTGAAGATGAGGAGCTAATCTCACAGACACGCAATGAAATACTTCATTCACATCACTCATTGACGATACATGCTAGATAAAATGTCAGAGAGATTGGCTGTTGTGTACCGATTAGTAGTATATCGATTGATTTATTTATACTGATAACAATTCATACACTTGTGCATAATTATCTTAAAATAAATTAACCACCTCTTGGAGTGAAACATTATAAACAAGTCCCTTTTACATTCTGTACGTGTGGTATGTTTACTTTGCTATAACCGGACAAATGACAGCTTACAAATTACAAGGTATGCACGCTCTACTGCATGCATGCCGAGTGAGTTCAAAAAGCCCGCGTGTACATCTCGTGCTTTAACGTCCCAATCGATACTATACGGTGTGCATCTTGCATGCGCGCAATCTTGAAATTTGTCCAGAATTTGTGACATCTTTATCAATTTTGACAGATTTACGGCGCGTAGCGAGATGTGGGAAGGAGGGGGGGCTTAAGTCCATCGGTGTCATTGTTAATAGTCTGTTGATCATTGTCGGACAAAAGTACTTACGTTGTATCTTGCACAATTACCGAATACAATTTGATTTTACCCCTGCTCAAACATTTTTATGGCAGTAAACTGAAGAAAATAGATTGTTTTCAAAAATAAGCGCTCCGTTAGATCACATGTGCTTTATTTTGTAAGACCCTGTATATGATGTTATTGGCCATATTAAATTTAGTATGTATATCCAGGCAACATTTCTAATTGTAACATGATCATTTCATGTGTGTTTCATTTTATTTTCATTATCATTGCTTTCATCAAAATAAAATCAAAAAGTGAAGAAACGCGTGGATTGAGGACTTGATCATACATGTGCATTTCGCTTGTTACACCCTGTATAATATGATATGGTAATTATTGGTCATATGTTTGTGCTTGGTGCAAAATTATTACAAAACGTCAATTTAAAATTTATTATGACACTAAATTATGATAACGGTTAACTTTATTTCAGAAATACGTTTTCACAGACTTATATTGTTACAAATGTTGACCACCCTGTATAAGGTATCCTTTATAACTAAAGACAAAGGTGGCAACATTTTTCTTTGTAATACTAGTGTATACGTTTGAATTAGGCAGCTTAATACATTTTAATTTTATCTTCAAGGTATGTAAATGACCAGTGAAAATGTTGTGTTTTTAGTGCATTTCTTGATGTTTGCACCCTATATATTATCTACCCACCCTGTATAATTATTATTATTATCATTATTATTAATCTGTACTTATATGGCGCTCTACAAAGAACACAGCGCCTTACAACAGGCAAAAATGATGCAAACACACAAACACAAACACCTAACATTTATACAAATGGGTTTTCAACAAACGTTTGAAAACAGGCACAGACACCGCCTCCCTCAGCTGAATTGGCAACTCATTCCAGAGCCGTGGAGCGGCAACAACAAACGAATGATCACCAGCTCTTTTTCTTGAGCGCGGAACCAAAAGCCTTGTGGTATCAGACGAGGAGCGAAGTCTGGGCCTATTCTCAACCATTAATGTGTCGCTAAACAAGGTAATAAGATCACACAGATAAGGTGGAGCGACATTCATCATACATTTGTACACATACAACATTATTTTGAAACATATACGGTCCTTGATTTGGAGCCAATGTAAGGAATGCAATAGATCAGCAGAGCACGTGTCCCGTCCACATGCAAAAACCAGCCGGGCTGCCTTATTCTGGAGACGTTGCAGCCGTTTGAGGTCAGCTTCGCGAGCGCCAAACAAAAGCGAATTGGCATAGTCTAAGCGGGACAGGACAAGTGCTCTAACGGCATGATGACAAGCTTCTTGGGTGATGAAACGGCGTATCCGCCACAAATTACGAATTTGGAAATTAACAGTTTTACACAAATTACTAATGTGGATGGACATATTCATTGAACCATCAAATATAACACCAAGGTTTTTTACAGAGATGGAAGGCTTGATTGATGTACCATCAAGCTTCAGTTGGATATGAGACACTGAACTCAAAACTCTAGGGCTAGCAACAACAAAAAACTCAGTTTTATCTTGATTCAATTGCAGTTTGTTTTGCAACATCCACACCTTTATATCAGAAATGCACCTGGTAATACTCTCCACAGCCCGCTCACAATCACCGGGTATCTTATGATCGAAGGCAGCATATAATTGGATATCATCCGCGTAACGATGGTAACAGATATTATGGCGGCGGATGATATCGCCTACCGGAGATGTATACAAGATAAAACCTTGGGGACCGATGATCGAACCTTGAGGCAGAGAATAAGTGAGGACGTGTTCATCAGACAAAGCATTCTTAATGGACACTCTGATGGTACGGTTTTCAAAGTAGGATCGGAACCAGGAGACAACTGATTCACACAATCCAAACCGATCTCTAAGCCTCTGAAGGAGAATGGCCTTGATATTGATATTGTGAGATTTGGAAATTTGTATGCTTTCAGGAAATGTATACTTTCCTTATACTCCTATGTATAGTTTCAATGCTAACAAGAAGAGTCTTCAAAAAGACAATCGTCGTTTAGACGGTTGTAATGGAAATAAAGAAATGTACTTAACAACGCGTAATTAAAAGTACTAGGGGGTCTACGGACAAAAATAATAGTAGGACATTTTGATTTATTAATGAATAAATAAACAATTGATCTGCAGCTATTCGTTGGAACTTAGACCTGTCATGCAGATTATACATACGTGTTAAGATTGAGTGATAGTGAAGCAACAGTTGCATAACATAATTGGAATATAAACAAATATTCAAATTATATTTTAGCCCTTCAACTTTAGAATGTCATGCTTGTGTTGTCCTTTACTACAGGAGGAAATATCATTTACATAAGAAGAGACTGCAAATAGGTTATATTTTGTTATGTTTCTAGTATTACAATCAAGTACAAAAATACAAAAATATGTATTACATGTTAAAAATAGATAGCATGTCACGCGTCCTATTTACATGATTGCATTAAGGGGGCCTCAAGGAAGTGCTGTAATTATTGAACTATGACTCAAATGTATTGGCATCGTTTTTGTCCTAAAACTGTTTTATTAAAATATTTAAAAAACTGATTTCTTGGTAATAGATTTACGTTAAAAGTCCAATGAGCATTTTAAATCAAGTTTTGTGTTAACGAAACCCCCGAACCATAATAAAAAGATTTTACAAAAGCCTCGTCCTCTTGTAGTTACGCAATCGATTATGCAATACCACACTGATAAATGGTGATTTTGCATTGTTTACTAAACAAAAATACAAAAAAAGTGCCCTCATCCTCCTGTTATTCAAAAGTTAGGACGAGAAACTAGTTTTTATTTTATTTGGCCTAATTAGGAATCACATCGCCCTGCTGTGAATCAGAATATATTTATGATTGATGACCAGAAATGTAAATCTGCAAGAAAATCTTGTTTCTAAAAAAATCATGAATAGAGGGCGCCCCTGGAAAATATCACATAATAATGCCTTTTAGATTTAAAAAAAAAGACTCGCGTTAATAAATAAAATAATGATATGTAAGTAAAAAATATAATGAAACATCAAAAAGTAAAAAAGTAATTACAATAAAACATTAGCTCTGTATCAGAATCGAACCTTGATTGCCCGCGTGACAGGTAGCAATACTAACCGTTACGCTATCGGGTTCTATTATATATTGGGATGTTACAACAGAATATCTTTGTCAAGACTGAGCCTATGCTGGTTCCCTGCATCAATGGGCTCCACACAGCAGGACTGCCACACAGCCGGGGATCCAGGGTGCAGGGAACCAGCATAGACTGAAACAACACGCCCATTTTCAGATAAACATCTATCAATACACGCCTGCATAGTATGTTAATTAGTTTGTCAATTCATAATATTAAATTATGGACGATATACTAATCCTCTAAGACCTATGCTGTCTACAGGTAATATTTGTAACATTCTTTTTACCAAGTTATATAATAAATAAAATCGGAGGAAATTCATTTTTCTACGAACATGCGCAGAAGGTGTCTACGTAAAACGACCTGTTTACCCGTGCTCAATTCATACACGATGAGAAGAAGCAGTCCACATAAAATACTATGAAATATATCAGTATATTCACAATGCTTGCGATTGATATACATATGAATATTTTATTTAAAGTTATATGCTTAGTCTTGAGTGCATTTATAATTCTAGTTTTCAGCTGTTAGCTTAAATGTAACACTAAACATACAGCCAATCGCGGACACCCTTGCATTTATGTGTTTCGATGGGCACAACATCATCGCTACGTGTAGACATTGTGTAACATGATTTCAATGCACGGGTCGTACGACGAGATAATGACGTCAAAAGAGCAAACTCCTCACAATTTTGACACGGACACTTCGTATAGGGTTTATGTATAAAAGGAGGGTTACGGGCCTGTATTATCGGGTGTACACGGTTCCGAAATATACGTCTGGCGACGAAAAATGTTTTAAGCAAAATCCATGTGATTTTTCCATTTAGCATATGTCACACAAAGGGGTCCCAACTCAAGACACACGACCATAGAGAACAAAGTAGAGAACAGAGGATTAGAAATCTAACTTAATAAAGAGATGAGTGTTGATGACAAAAACAGGGGTAAAAGGTCATTAAGAAAAACATAAACAGACTTATATTATACATAGATCAGTCGGGATTACACTCGATTTTGTGATACCCGATCATCGCTCTAATAAGCTGGTT
Organism: Ophiura sarsii; assembly: GCA_035610835.1. Lineage (NCBI taxonomy): Eukaryota > Metazoa > Echinodermata > Ophiuroidea > Amphilepidida > Ophiuridae > Ophiura > Ophiura sarsii. Next base: position 78,219,349 of record CM069446.1, read on the forward strand.
TTTTGTTTTAAAATACTAAGGAAGTATTCAATAAAATCACCCAAAAAAATGCACAAAAATGTACTATTGGGGAACTCTTTTTATAAGAGGTTAAAGTTGGGACCATAAGAGGAAAAATCCCAAATTACGATATTTTAAAATTTCAGTAAGACCTTTTTTTCTGCTGGGACACTCAATAGTTCATCAGCCATCAAATTATATTCAAGCCTTGCTATTCATAGAGATAATACTACCTCAATAGAGCACAATACAATTCAATACAGATTAGGCCTGGCCAGTTATTTCTGATAGACTGGATATTATACAGTGTGTTTCAAATGAAAATAAATAGCCCTATCTAATGTACAGGCTTTATCTTCGCTTAAAGGCATATTATGTGATCTTTTCCAGAGAGCGCCCTCAATTCATTATTTTTTTTAGAAAGTAGATTTTCTTGCAGATTTACATTTCTGATCATAAATCATACATACATTCCAAGTTACAGAGCGATACGATTCCTAATTACCTCAAAATCATGGTTTTAGAGTGAATTTAGAGTGAAAAATATAAACTGTCGGATAATCCGACAGTTTATTTTCACTCTAAAATCATGATTTTGAAGTAATTAAGAATCGTATCGCCCTGTAACTTGGAATGTATGTACGATTTATGATCAGAAATGTAAATCTGCAAGAAAATCTACTTTTAATTTTTTTTTTTATGTTGAGGGCGTTCCCTGGAAAGATCACATAATATACCTTTAAGGCAATATGGTATATTAAAACAAACAGTTATTATTAGTTCACAGTATTGTTTTATTTTGAGTTTCCTTTTAACAACAATAAATAAATGTTTCATACAACATTGTTCAAGTATAGTGTATAATTTAAAATACATTTTCATGTTGATGAGGCGATTTTAATTTTTAGAAGCAACTGCAAATCTTTACAGTGTTGATAACATGTACATACAAATAAATTTGATTTGATTTAATTTGATATTAATTAGGTGTGTGTTTTGTGCATAAGAGAACGTATTAAAAACTTAATTTTAAATAATTATATGGATATCTGTCATCTATTCGACACTTATTGTCTGTGCACTTCAATGGGAATTTATCACACACAGATAATAGCAACCATGTATGTTAACAAAATTAGTTATATGTCATGTCAATAAAAAGTTGACGTTAAATCCGTTGTTGAGAAATGGTAAAGTTAGGTTATTTTCTGTTCGCAATTTGACATAGGGCCTTATACATGTATATTTCATACATAGTTCAATCGACAAACCATTATCGCACTATTTTAGAAGAAAAAAGATGAAAATGTGCAAGGTAAAAATCTAATAAAAATTATGAAAAATGCTAAGTATGACATTACTTAAACACCGTAAAATCTAACCTTTAGCCCGGCAACGCTACATCATCATTAATCACAGGATATCAAATGGGATTCACATGTTCTGCAAATATCTTCTATATGCATCGTGATACTTTATAGTATGATTACTTCCTTGTGTCGGAATGTAAGCCCAACGCAAAATATAGCAAATAATGATTTTGTAAAATTAGAATAATGTATTGCAAGTTGTCAGATTTTAATTGACATAATAATTGCACATTATTTGCTTTAAAGCCGGTTGATATTGATATATTTCATTTCTCTGCCTGAAATTACAAAACTAAAATATGTTTCACACATCAACGTTTACAATAGCATTAACATGAGTATTTGCGTTTCTTTAAATAGTCACCTGGCACCAAAATGAAAAGGAAGGGTATTTCTAGGGCATTTCTCTGAAATGTCGTACAAACAGAACTTATTAGCAATCAATGAACATCTTTAACTATGTCCAAATAATCCAAATGGCAGTTGAAATTTGTTGAAATTATAGACAAAATATCGTTTCTTTTTAGATTTAAGGCAGCAGCAAAGACGAAATTCCTGCAAATTGAATAAAAGGTATCCCTAAGATAGTTTCCAACATAAACCAAGGACACATCTGGTTCAAAATACCCTTTTTTCACGGGGTATTGTCTCGGGACAATTTGATATGACACAATGCTCATTTATTTTAATTTCTTCTTCGTGGACATAGCCTCTCCAAACAAGCACCCCTTATTTTTGATATCGCTGAAAAAGCATCCAAAATGACCCCTTAGTTTTGGGATTTAGAAAACACCCCTGATTTGGGAAAATCGTGGACATAAATGTCAGAACCCCCCCCCCCCCTTCCGCGATTTTGGAACGATCATGCGTACCCAAAGTCAATGTTGACTGAAACCACCGGGGTTCCGACACGGTTACAATGATTCGTAATTTGATTTGCCCCTCACCCAACGAGTTTGGATGTTTCTGATCATACGAAGGCCTGTCTCTATACTATTATAAATAATCATGGATAAAAGGTAACATTTAACTACTTCCCAAAAGCTAAAAACAATTTGAAACTGTTTTAATTTGCCCGTTTTACCATCTGAACGATATGCCCCCCCTCCTCCAAATAGGAATCTCTCCCTTAAGGAATAGCCCGTTTAGGCCACAAGGCTTGTTATTCAGTATTTCATATTAGGGATATTCATTACTAATGACACGAATAGTAGGCCTATTATAGTATATTTGTAATTAGTATATAATGTGAGTGCCCGCCCAAATTAACTCCTACATCGTGGAAACGATATATTTAAAACACTTATAAAGATAATCAGTTGATTGGGGAAAGTTTTAATTGTACCACAAGCCAATTCGTCATTCGGGAATAGAGACCATTCTTGACTTCTGAAACTTGTTTATGTAACCCTCTGATATTCCAAATACTCTATTTTGTTCCATGATAACTGAACAATATAAACAAGCAATGTTAAAAGTAGATGTTCCGATTCCTGACCCGATTTTCAACTTGATATTTTCTATTTTACATGAAAGGTCATCCTTTAAATTGTTGCATTCCAAAGTTTGAGTTGCATTACTCCAATGGTTCTATTTTTAGAAGCGCAAGGTCAAAAGACATGTGCCCATTGAGTAGTACACAGACTGGTTGGTGGTTAACCACCTTTAGCAGTAATTCACCACATTTTAGCCTATAATTTCCAAATGAAACATTTCTGGCCCTGAATATTTTACAGACATAATGAGAAACATATGGGGATTCTTCTGATACCAAAATATCTTGATGTGATAAACATTTCATCCCGGGGGAGGCACTGACATTTGAAAAGGGTATAGGTATGTGCCGCGCTGAAGACCCCCTTTTTCACCCTCTGCTGCTAGTTCTTATGACCCCCTTTTGAGCCTGCATCAGTTCTTAAGGCCCCATTTTTATTGAAAATTCAAAAATCGCGAAATTTTGCGTTCCAAAGCACCAATTTTGTGTTCCAAAGCCCCAATATTTCACAAATTTTGCGTTCTTAAACCAAAATAAATCGAAAATTGAACTATAGGCCAGTTCTCAAGACCTATTTTTTGGAAAAAAATCAGTTCCTAAGACCCTATTTTTCGTCATAAAATCCACTCAGTTCAGTTCTTTAGCCCCCCTTTTTGAGACCCTGGGCGGCACACCCATACCCAAAAAAAAGTTGAGTGCCCCCCCCCGGGCATTTCATAGCCCTAAAAAAGTGATCGGGTCACATACCTTTAACACTGAACCCATTGGTTTGTCATCAAAGCAACACTCAATCAATGAGGTAGACCGTCTTCTGTCGATTAGTGATTTTTACTCACTGTGGCCGACCATACAACCTCCCTATATTATTTGACGATAAACACCGGATAAACACCTTTGTTGGCCATTTAACAAGTTTACAGTTACAATACATTAATTTTACTATATATTATATCCCTCCCAAGGACACCAATATCATCAAAAGCCTCAAATATCTATGAAATGTATCGTGTACCGTATCATACATACAACATGCTCTTCGATGTGTATTTTGAATTGAGAATTGAATGTACACACAGCTCATAGTCAGAGTGTAGACACAGCACGTCGACATTTTCATGGAAAGTCATCGTGTCAATATTTCTAAAAACGCAATAAACACACCCAACTTTAAACCCTAATTCCAAAAGTTCCCCAACAGTCAATTTTTGTGCATTTTTTTTGGTGGTTGTTGAATACTTCCTTAGTATTTTAAGACAAAAAACCAGCTTATAGAGATCGATGCCTTGGTCATTACACCAATCGACAGCTCTATACAAGTGAATAGACCAAAGTTTGTTGACAAGTAAAGAGTCAAGTGCATGACCGCATCATAATAGAAGTATAAAGCAGGAAGACCTAGAATGTGTGTGGGGTTTGAGGGATGAGCTGAAAAAACCAAATCATGAAATGCTGTAAAAAGGGAGGTATGGGATTTTAAAATATAGAAAGGGAAAGATGAATTTCAATGTCATATTATCAGCCTGCTTCGATAATTGCCTTACTCACTTTTCAGCGAAATTGAGTTACTTACTCTACTGGATGTTCTGATAGGGACCAAAATTCGGAAGAAAAAGACAGCCCCATATAACAAGTTGCTTTTTTCCCCATTTTTTTTAGGGGGGGGGGGGGGGTGTTAATAATTCTGGTTAGCAGGGGGGTCATGTTATTTTAGTTTACATATGCTTTTAAAACAATGGCACCCATACCCAACGGTGCGTTCAGATAATACACAATTTTACCCTGCCTCTTCAATTTTTCTCGCAACTAGTAAACAAAATGCCATTCTGGACAACCACCGATGTCATAACGTCATGTACAATGCACAGACAGACAAGGACGGATTTAAGGTTTTAAAAATTGTTAATTTAAAATTGATTAAGATGAAATCTTCAGTTTTGGTTTGGAATCTACGGAGTTGGCTAAAAAATGCAGACGAGTGCACATTGAATCGGTTGACCCTAATTTAGACGCTTGTGTATTATTTTCTGTGAGTAACATGTGCACCTATCATCGGATCATAGGCCAGCCTTTTTACTTTCATCAATGTCATTATCAAAAAAACAATGATGTTTAGTTTAGGGTAAGTTAAAACAACACCCATCCTTTACATAAAATGGATTTAGTAAAGGACCGGTTGTTTGGCTGCAACTTGGTTGAAAATGTTCAAATACATGTGTCTTCACTCTTTTCCGCTTATCAGATTTAAAGAGAGGGACGATGTCAGGTAAGCTTCTGATTCATGCAAGTCACACGATCAAATTGTGAATTTATCATAAGGAAAATGAAGAAAAAAAATTATATAATTACTATGAATTTTCAATGATGTACAAACTCCGACGTGAGTTGGTAATGGAAACTTTATAGAGATATAATTAGTGACTTTCCATTACGAATGAACTTGAGACCCTTACCCATCACATCAAAGGGGCCATGTTGGAAGCCAGAGTAAAATCAAAGTTATGGGTATGACTTGAAAGATGGTTAGCTTTAAAGGATACTATGTTGATCTGACTTTGTTATCACAAGATATGATTTGAAGAAGCACATTATTTTCTATTATTTTTTATGTATTTCACTAAATATATTGCCTTCTATCTCAAAACTGTGTTTTCTGACAATATGTGTGGTGGCATAGGAAAACCCTTCACATGGTCATTTTCTAGCAACTTGTTTTTTTTATTTGGCAGCAAGCTACATATTCTACTGATTTCAGAACTGTTTAAAATTTTCAAAAAATCCATCTAGAACTACAGTTATAGTTTTTTAAAGACGGCAAGTTTATACGCAACAATAAAACATGAAACTGAAAATTCAAAGGTTAAAGTTCCGTACACAAAACCTTTGAATTTCTTTAATAACTATGTGTTAATATCACACAGAATAGCTTGTCATGTTAAAAGGACTTTTGATATTAATCTTATTTGTTTGCAATGTTACCAATTTTAAATTCTTCACTTTCAAGGCCATAAGATTTCGGACAACTTCACTTTTTCAACATTTTCACTGGGCGCTGCCATCTTCGATTTTGATGACAAGTATATTAAACAAAACATAAACAAGACAGTGAAGTACAGCCAACTATGGCACAATTTAGACTTTTAACATAGAAAATTGTATAAAATATCACTTGATTTCAATCAATGAATACTCCTTGTTATTTGAAGTAATAGTTTGCATTCCAAAATGTCGACATTTTAGGAAATAACTGGCAATAAATGGTTGTTTCCTCCACCGAGTTGAGTGACCTGTTGCTTGAAGAAATGTGATGCGAACTAAATATTTGACCTAAATATCAATGCGCATGTACATCTTCATACATGGCATGAATAGAGCTTTCTAACGATATCAAATTCAATGGAGTGCATGTTAAGTTCAAGGAGGAGTGAGCAGGTTCAAAAGACGTAACTTTAAGTTAGTTCATTCACCTCTGATTTCTTCGGGGTACCGTATCATATCTACGCTGATGATACCCAGCTTTATATTAGTTTCGATTATAAGTCAAAGGTGGACATTGCTTCTGCTCAGCTTAGGCTTACTAAATGCATTGCAGAAATTCGATCATGGATGCATGCTAATAAGCTGAAGCTCAATGATTCAAAAACTGAGCTGTTCCTGATTTCATCTCCTAGGCATGTTGAAGCAGTGTCTCACCTGGACATTAAGTTGAAAATAGGTGGATCTGTGATCGCCCCTTCTTCTTGTATTACGAATCTTGGTATCGTATTTGATAGCAGTCTCAGTATGAAACAACATGTAAATAAGCTATGTCGTACTGTTAATTTCCATATACGTAATCTTTGGAGGATAAGACGATTTATTGATAGAACAACCTGTGCACATGCAGTAAGATCTTTGATCCTTTCTCGGCTCGACTATGGCAATTCTTTGCTTGGTGGCCTGTCAAAATCAGATATGCAACGTCTCCAACGGCTTCAAAACCGCGCTGCACGCCTTGTCTATCATGTTGATAGGCGCACTAGCGCTGCACCTTTGATTCGTGAGTTGCATTGGTTGCCGGTCCAGCAGAGAGTTGATTTTAAGATCTTAGTGCATGTGTACAATTGTATACAAGGTTCATCCCCACAATATTTGCAAGATCTCATTTGTTTGTATATACCAGGGCATGCCGGTCTTAGGTCAACTCAAGATACAACCCGTCTTGTGACCCCTTCCACCAACAGAACCTATGGGGATAAATGTTTTTCTGTTTTAGGACCCAATTTAAGGAATATGTTACCTAGGTCTCTTCGTGAAGCAAACAGTGTGAAAAAGTTCAAGAAACTTCTTAAAACTCACCTTTTTCCTAAACATTAGTTCACTTCTTGGCCTATGGCTGGTTTTGCCATAAATTAACAGACATTTTCTTGGTGGATTTTCATGCACAGACATGAGAATCTACCAAACAATTATGTGTGGCATCATTATAAGAAAATCAATAAGCATGATAAGCAGATCATAATTATGTGTGGCAAGTTCGTCTGATTATAAGTGACGTGGCAATTTGGTCCGATTATGAGTGACATGGCAATTTGGTCTGATTATGTGCGACATGGCAATCTGGTCCGAGTATGAGTGACATGGCAATTCTGTGTGACATGGGAAAATGGTCTGATTATGTGTGACCAAATTGTCATGTTGCACATAATCAGAACAAACTGCCATGTTACTCTTAATCGGACCAAATTGCCATGTCACTCATAATTAGACGAACTTGCCACACATAATTATGATCTGCTTATTGATTTTCTTATAATGATGTCACACATAATTGTTTGGTAGATTCCCATGTCTGTGCATGAAAATCCACCAAGAAAATGTCTGTTAATTTATGGACAAAACCAGCCATAGCCAGTGAGATTTAGTTTCACTTTTTTTTCTGTATACAAATTGGTAAATGGCACAATTTCATATCATTGCATTGTCTCAAGGCCAACAAAGTTGGTATCAAAATGTGCCTAACAATTGGGTGCATCTTTCTAGCTGAAAATTATTTAAATCCATCGATTTTGTTTTGGAAATATTCTAGTATTTATGCTAGGGGGGAACTTAGATATTTTGTTGGGTGTATATTTGGACAATATATTGTTATGACTTAACCCATTGCTATCTTCAGTAGACAGCACATAGGACCCAACCTGGTTAAATGTTTTGAGAGTAGTACCAACATAAATGTAATAAATGTTTTCTACGACTTACCGCGTCTGCTATCTTTAGTATAGATAGCACACACAATATACCCACGCTAAGAAATAGAAAGTAGTGCCAACTAATGTTTGTTCAATGTATTCTATAACTGAAACATTTGTGGTCATCAGTAAACAGTACACATGATATAACATTGTTTGACTGATTGAAAATTAAGTCAACTAATGTTTGGTTAATGTTGTGATTTATGCTCTAGCCACCTACATCAGACAACTTGACACCAAGATTTGATTGATGGAAAGTAGTGTCAACTAGTGTTTGGTCCATGTACTATAACCTACCGACTTTTGGTATCTTCAGTAGACAGTTCACATGATTCAATAACTTTGATGGATGGAATTTTTCTATGGCTTAGCCATCTTCAGTTTATTGATAAAAAGTACGCCAACATAACGTTTGGTCAATGGACTGCGTGACTTATGCCTTGGCTATCTTCAGTAGATAGCACACGCAACACAACAGGTTTCAGGAAAGGTTAACAAGTATTATGCTTTGTTTAATGGCATAACCAAAAGGGTGGAGAGGATTCCCAATCTTTCGTGGCATATTGGCAAATAAACGAGGCTGGATCCTTGCTTCAGTCTCCTCCAACTTATGGAATTATGACGCTCAAATTAGTACAAAAATAGGAAATGTTTGTGCGCTATGCAGCATTTTGTCAAGAAAAATAATTTTAGAAGCTTGTTTAAAGCAAAAGTATACCTCAATTATGACCAAATTTGTGTATAATAGCAAATCTTTTATGCATGCACTTATTCAGTCGGTAAAGGTACGGAGCTATGCACACACTTGTTCCGTTGATAAAGGTACAGTGATTTTGTTGGCAAATTTGCAATTTTGAGTCCTGACTTACGATTCATGGGCACAATTCTGGCTTTGTCTATGGTTTCTATAACACATTAAAAATCCCTTGTGAGGGGTAAAACCTTCACTTTCATGATTACAAAATGTAAACGTCACATGAGACAGGCTAAGGGCTAACTAGTATAACAAGACTCAGGGAATGGACAGAGTGATTGGATATAGCCCCAAAACAATGATTCAGAAGAGATATAAGATTATGCAAACTAGACTGTGGTTTACGAGTATAACCTCAGCCCAAATGTTGAGGGTTGAGAGATAGAAAGCTCTATGTGCAATAACTGCCATTTGTTTGGCACACCATACAGCATCAGAAGAACATAACACATAATGGCAGCTATTACAAGGAGTGCATTCACGTTGTATAATGTCATATAAAAAGACCATATTGACAATAGCTGCCCTGAGTTATATTAGTCTACATCAATCACTCAGCGTAGAGACTGCCCATACTACACTTTCTGGTAGCTATTAGAGATAGCACCATTTGTCTCTAACCCCCTCCATTCATTTATCATATGAACTTAACCAATGCTTGAACAAACCACAAACTTGGAGTAGAGGGGGAAATGGTCCGAGTTGTCCGTGCTTGCATCACTCTATCACCAACTGAATACTGCCAATACTTGTTGAAATAATAATTGCAAATGGCATTCTTACAGAAAGTACTCGAATCAAGAACCATAGAGCAAGCAAGTATGTGGACATATCCTTCAGGGGTATAGGTTAATGGACCTATGAATTGTGGGAAATCGTGGTTATCTACATGGTATTGGCATTCCTTGGTCTTGTTTGTATTATAATGGGATCTAAGTATGTTGGATGAGGCCAGAAAAAGAAAGATTTGTCTAAAAACCTGCGCGCATTGGTATGTAAAATAGGCTTTAGCATGTAGCTATACGGGGCAGCGATACATTTTTTCCATTAAGCTTGAATGAACATGAACATTATTTGCATAATGTGGAAATCGGTCAAAATACACATGGCCGATAACAAAATGCAAAGGTCATCCTCCCAGTCTTGTGTGTTAATGGTGTCACAATTGCCGTCCAAACGTTAAAATGAATGCTGAAAATCTGGAGGAATCCGGGGGGAATCTAAAAGTCTCATAAAGCTGACGCTAAACGAAAAGACTACAAGCTATGATATGCAACGGATTTGTTCCATGGTTATCACAAAGTAGTTTTAAGAAGGTTCTTGGTTGTGGGTAGTCTGTAAATCATCAACTGATGAATTTATATTCAGGAAGAAAAGAACCCCCAAATGATTCATTTCCATTCAACATGACATTTACATAGAGTTTACCCTGCATGGAAAGCTTCTTTTTCATGTTTAAATAATGCTACACCCAATTTTACAGGTTAAAAAAAATCTACTTAGGTCTTAATCAAATGCTGTAGACTTTCAAGCCCAAAGTATATTAATCTGTTATTCCCTTAAGGGTGGATCCCATGATAGCACTCCAGGTGTCTCTAGCTCTGAAATTAATATATTATCTATTATAAATTGAATTTTTTTTTTCTTCTCCCTTGTTTACTTAATAAAGCAACAGAATAATACATCATCATTATCATTTTTATCATGGGACTTCTGTCAGATGCAACACATAATTGATAATTGATCTTAATTACATAAACAGAACATGTTTGACTTGATTGTTAACACTTTCCACGCGACAGGCGTTTGCAGACGACATTCCGAAATGTTTCAAAAAATGTCCAAAGTCTTGAATGTTATTACCATATTTGGAATCACCATGAGAAATGCATTAAAATAGGTACAAACATGCCCAATATTGATTGGTTCAGTAATCCTTGAGATAGACCTTGAAAGTTGGGACCGGTTTCTGACATTTCTGTTTTGTATATGGTAAAACCAATAGCCGCATGGAAAGTGTTAAGGGCAGTGTCAACCCGGCACTTGTTTCAAAAATTGAATTTCATATTTCTCTATTATTTAATACTTTTATATGTATTCTATCATTACCATCATAAGTAACTAATCGAAAGCGATTATTTCCCGTTCTTTTGGGTGATTTTAAATTGTTGTTTTGGTAAGTTTGAGTCAGGAAAAAGCGCATGGTTATTTGGCGGGAATTTAAGCGGAGTTCCGCGCTTTTCAAATGCTGCGACAGCTGTTCGATCATTGCGTCGCGCGCTGAAACTTCCCGCGCGTAATACTAGACGCGCCGCTTAATATCCGCGACGTAGACGCGAAAAACAAAAGAGCGCAATACAATGTCTAAAAATGTAAACAAAGGCCAATCTTACGATCATTTAAATTTCAGTTTTCTTCCAATTTCTTCACATTGTGACAATATAAATTGAATCTGATAGTTTATTATGATTGTATACTCGCTTTTTAGGTCACACGCCCGTGTATTCCGTGAACATTTAGCTTTAAATGGTGGAAAATGTCAATATTTTTACTAAATCGATGTTTTCTAGAAGTTCAAATTTGAAGGAATTTTACGAATTTTCAGACAACATAACTAAAAATATATCAAGCTATCAGGTAAGCTTTTACTACCATTGTGTAGAGGACTTTCAGCGCTAGGAGGCAATTTTTTATTTTTTCGATTATGGATTTTAAACTCGAGATATGCATCCATTTCTAGCGAAATGTATGAAAAAATACACGACTTTTACACTTTTCCGATGTTTTTAGCAATATTTCCAAAACCAAGCTTTATTTTGGAAAAAGTAAAAATTGCCTCCTAGACAAAATTGTTTTGTTTACAAAAACGTATATTAGAACAAATTACCATTTTTTATTTTATAGTTATGCTGTCTGAAAAATTTGGGGTAAAAAAATATCTTTTTGGTTCATTTCTCAAAATTTAGTTTATTTGGTATCACATTGATATCACCATCGGATTCCGTATCAAATTTCCTTTCTAAAAATGTATACTTTTATGTACTTTTATTCAATATTCTCAAACTTAGAAGCAAAAGTTGATCATCAAAATAATAGGGTTGACACTTCCCTTAAACCCACTGCAGCCTCGCATACGTGACCAGTCACAAAAAGGGGCTTTATGTCGGCAACGTGCATTTGATATTCAAGAAATTAAGTATGAAAAAAACACAAAAATAACATGGATTTTCTACCTCATATTTCACACAAATCTGAATGCATTGAACAATTCTAAAGGTGTCATTTTGAAGTTTACCAGATAAACTTTTGCGGGAAAAATAAAAGCTAAATTTTCATTAAAGACACAAGCCTCTTTTTGATATAACTGGTCACATATGAAAGACAAAAATCCACCCAGCCATCAAATATTTCCTTCCCATGAGGTACAAGATTGCACTGCGCTTTTCACTGGCATTCTATTAGTTCTTATCATGGGATGAATCTCGGCAACAATTTGAACTTTAAAAAATCCCATCACGGCAACGATTTAGAATACTGTAAGTGTATGGGTCGTTCTATAAAAGTCTCAATTGAAGACATGCAGTGGTAGGATATACTATTAAAGGAACTCCATATCACCATTGTTCACTAGACTTTGGAAAGTTTTATCACAATAGACATATTTTTGGTTGCAAATTGCGAAGTGATTCAGGAATTCTAAGGTCTGCATGCCTTCACCATCTGCACATCATTTTGAAAAGTTGAAATGAAAAAGTTTCTCTTTTACTTATGACATGCACAAGAAAATGTGATCTAATTTTCAAAATTGGATTGGAAAGTATTTTGATTATAAGAATAAAGGTTTGGAAAAAAATGGAGGGGGGGGGGGCTAAATATTTGAATTTTCAGACCAAAGTGGACAGGGGGGAGTATGAGGGGGATTCCCCCCCCCCCTCCCCCCCCCCAACCTCACAATTGGAAAAAATGTCAATTGTTGAACCCATTTGGTGCAATCTGGTGTATAATTTTGACCAATATTGTATTGAAAAGCCCCCCCCCCCCCCTCCCACGGATCCACTACAGTACTGGTAAGCCCCTCATCTTTGTTGAGTGTATTCTTCCCCCTTCTCCAGGTCTGATTTGCGGTCTATAGTTTTCGCCTTATTCCAGTTGATAGTATGATTAGTAGCCACTACTGGTCAGTGATAGCTGATCTGTGTTGTGCATTGGTGTCATCTTTTCTTGTGGATCTTGTGTATGGGTGTGTGTTTTTCAAATTTCTTTCATAAGAAAAGACCCAGAGATTTCATAATTTTTGTGAAATTTCAAGGTCTTTCAGACCTGGTATTTTAATGCACTCAGCAAGCTATAATATAAACAGCGCAAAGTCGTCATGATGGTTATGACAGATGGTTTTAGTCAATGCGTGGCTGTATTAGCAGTGCACGTGATGAAGGAGCAAATACACCAATGCTAACCTTTGGCATGAATTAATGTTTGAATAACAAGTTTGGCTCCGCCTCACCTGTTATTTTACATTTCATGCCGAGGGGAGGGGGGTAGACAATACCGCACTTGTTTCATTTACAAATTGGGTAGCATACACGGGGGCCTGTTTCATTATGGGTCTTCGTGAAAATCTGTTTTATCCTGTCTTTCATAGATGTATTTCCAAGTATTATGAAAAGGTTGGCCCTGTATCTCATTTTGACTAATACTATTGTAAAAATATCAAAAGATAAACCGTATGCCTTGTACGACGAGGCTCCCTGTACTGCGAAGCCAGCCTTCGTGGCCTCTAGCGAAACCGAAAGACATGTTTAGGTTCACCTCCATATTTGACCGAATGTGGTACAGTTAAGGGAGATTAGATACGGCCCCTAGACCATGTATGCTTCAAACACTAGTATCTAACCTGGTCTGGGAAGAGTGCCCAGAAACCATTAGTATCCACCAAACACTGGCTATGTGTAACTAAACGCTACCGCGGATTGCTAAACATGTCTAAAAGACTATCATCACTCCGTGAGGAGTCCGCAACACAGCCTACTTTACTACATAGTCACTTACTTATATATGTAAGCCAAATACCATGCATATGGAATCTATGGTGTTTTGGGGGATATTTTATGTAAGTGAAGACCATGTCAATATATGAAGACCATGTCAATATACAAAATTGGCCCTCTATAAATTATCAAAAGCTAATTTTCAATACTTATTGTATTCACAATGGAGAATTTTAAATAACAAAGTCACAAATACTATAATATGAATAAACCCTCAACATGTTTCTTGATTTGATTGTTTGTATCACTGCTCTTAATAGGCCTCCTTTATTATTCAAGTGATACAACAATTGATGTATCTATTTCCAACAACTGTTTTCTGCATTCCTGCTGGGCCAACGGGTGGGGAGGCACCCAGGGGTAAGTTGGTAGTACTAACATTTAAAGTATACATATGACAGTCTGAAGATGCCTCTGATGGTCTTTACGATACCTTCATTTGCAAGTTGGATTAGTTCATATGACACCTATTCTTCTTATTCAAATTGGTTTCCAAAGCTGCCACTTTGGAAACCCTGATTACACATCATAGCACATCCCTATCAAAGTTGAGTGTCCCCCCCCCCCCCTCGTTCATTATGACCATTGAAATACTAGCAACAGGAAATCCCTAATTCCTTTTACCAATGATCCATGATTAAAGCTCCAATCAAATTGCAGATCTTTAACACTGATTCAATCCTATTAGAGAGCCTTATCCTATAGATTTGCCTAGCGACAAATGCGATCATGTATAGCCCTTGAAATGGTTCATGGTCTGTTGGCGGGACTTTTGAACAGGTATATCAATAACATTGTTGAATCAAATACTGTAAAACCAGAAATGTTTGCATGCATTTAAATTTATCTAATTTCGCAAGGAGCACTTACTCGCAAAAATGTCATGCCACAAATATTTCCAATCTACTTTGTAGCAGTGCATTGCAAAGTTACATTCATGAAATTTTAAATGAAAAGAATTAGGCCACTATTGCTGATTCATGAAATTTTAAACTCGTGAAAATTTCCAGTTACACATACATTAAAATTACATAGCATATTAAGATGAGTTTGTCCCTGCCCATCTTGGTCAAATAAGAAAACCATATTGAATTATATGGACCACATGCTTGGCTTATAAAATGTGATTGTCTTTGATGCATTATATGACAAGGGGCAGTCTGGGGTATAATACAGGGTGAATAAAAAAAGGTGTACTCAAAGTAAAATAATTATTAATAATATAATATTATCAGAATATGAAGGCAACCAATGTATGCGGCAATAGATGCATTTATTCACTATCACCAGCAAAAAGAATCATGACATTTCATGGTACCGTTTACCACATATGACTATTTCGGTAAAGTTACTGTATTTTGAAACCAAACACGATATTGAATATTTTACTTAATCCTTCAATGATTTAAATCTTGGCAAACGAGTTGCGAGTCTAGCGGAGACACATTAATAAAATCACAATTTAAACATACGGAAGAATATTAAGTGAAATAAGCTGGATGGGTAAATTCTTCAAAATACCCTATGTGGCGTCATTATGCAAATGGTGGAACATTTGATGAAAGTTAATTGTGTGCACTCATTTGATCAAACTTCTGCACACTCTGGAAGGCAAAATGTTAGTCCGTGCTTAGAATGAATACTTGTTGCACCCGGAAAATCACTTCAAGGTTCACAGGCAAAATGCCATTGCCTATTTGGAATTATATTCAAAGCAATACTACAACTACCGGGTGGTTAAAAAAAAAGTTGACCCAAGTTCAAAGTATTTTTTCAACCACATTTATAGTTTCAGAGAATTTGTGTTTACTTGGTCTTGATCAGCAGTAAATGTTGAAATTATCCTGAACAAATGGCGTGTTTAGCTTGTTTGGTTCTTCAGATATAGTTCATTACAGAAAGCATGCACAATACTGACTAGCATCATTTAGTTTTTATCTTCAACAAAACAGCATGCTCTAGATTCAGAATTGAAAAGCTCGTTCTTACAAAGTATCCCAATCTCTGTGCTTATTTGTCATTCACATTCAACAAAGAAACGTAGGTACGTAGGTAGGTATGTCATCTACTGGGTTTTTAAAATTATATATCACTTTGTCAATTCATTCATATTTTTAAACATTTTGTAACTGATTATTGTGTAAATTATGTAATACTTTTTATACAACTGTTGCTGTAATGCATCTTTTATATCATATTTTTTAAGTTTTTGATGTTATTTTGTTGTTATATAATTGTATGCCATTTTTGATGTATGTTATTTGTACAGCGCATTGATCTTTTGGAAATGCGCTCTATAAGCACCGGTAAATAATAAAATAATAGATGAGCTGAGCTTTTGGGCAACGCTATATATACCTTGGCCCAATAAAAGTAGTACATAAATATACAAAGCAATAGCAGCTTATAATGGATGAAACCCCAGAGGAGACCTTCTTGATAATTTCTTTATGTTTCAGATTGTGTATAAATTCCTTAAAATTCTTTAGTCCCTTAATCTTATCTTTATTGTCCTTTAGGACCTTAAAAACACTGTTCTATGGCCTCCACCGACCCATTTTTTCTTATTTGGCAAAGTTACACAACCCCCCTTGATTTGATTCGGCGGACCCCCACCCATGCTCTCAAGTTCCTGACTTGGCAGACCCCCACCTCCGCTCTAAACTTTCTGACTCTGAGGCACTGGTAGTAAAAACAACCAAAAACAACCCACAAAAAGCCTGACCCTACATGAGAGGTTCGTTTGCCCGTATTTTTGTCACCTTACCAACTCCTACGCAGAATGCTTTGTTTTACTTCCTCGCTTTAACCTCCGTGGCAAAATGACGATTTGAATATAGCCAAGCGGGGCACCGAGATTCGTGATAACAATGTGTATTACCAAGCCCTCAAATGCGCCAAAAACTTTGCGGGTGACGCAGCTTACACCGAGGCGTTCGAATTGAAAGCGCCACGAAGTTAAGCGCATTGATGCGTACAGCATTTGCGTGAACAACAGTATACAACGACGCAACGCATGGACATCCTCCGTGGCAAAATGACGATTTGAATATAGCCAAGCGGGGCACCGAGATTCGTGATAACAATGTGTATTACCAAGCCCTCAAATGCGCCAAAAACTTTGCGGGTGACGCAGCTTACACCGAGGCGTTCGAATTGAAAGCGCCGCGAAGTTAAGCGCATTGATGCGTACAGCATTTGCGTGAACAACAGTATACAACGACGCAACGCATGGACATTTTATTTTAATAATAATATGTCTCGCATAAAGGATTGAAATTGATCATTCTCTAAATATGCCTTTGAAAGTTCAAAGTTCAAAATTGAAAATGTCTTTGCATGTAGTAGGGGGGGGGGCGACGGTGGCGATCGCCCCGCCCCCCCCCCCCCCCCCCCCTTGAAAATCTTTTCTTCTTTTTTTTTAAGGTAAAAATTGCGTTTTTCTTAGTTTCAAATATCAATGATAGTAAAACTACTCATAAAACATTGACTACAGTGCTTTTTGGACTGCGAAATTTTGCGTCCGTGCAAAAAATGTTGACGTGCGAAGACTTCACCCTACCCCCCCCCCCACTTACGTGAAATTCATGAGGTGACTGACTTGGAAAAAAATTGGGGCAACCTTTTACGAAGAAAAAAAACCTAGCTACGCCACTGCTTCCGGTAAAAAATCGTGAAAAGGCACCCCCCTTGGGCAAAAGTGTCTGACGGTGGTGATATATGCGACGCATGTAGTGATATATGCGATGCATGGACAGTTTCTTTTAATATGTCTCTCATAAAGGATTGAAATTGATCATTCTCTAAATATGCCTTTGGAAAGTTCAAAATTTAAAATGTCTTTGCATGTATGTAGTGATAGAAAACACTCTTAATTGCGAAATTGTGACTTAATAAAGGTATATTATGTGATCTTTCCAGGAAACGCCCTCAACATCGAAAACAAATTGAAAGCAGATTTTCTTGCAGATTTACATTTCTGATCATAAATCGTACATACATTCCAAGTTACAGGGCGATACGATTCTTAATTACTTCAAAATCATGGTTTTAGAGTGAAAATAAACTGTCGGATTGTCGATTTTTGTCCGACAACTTATTTTACTCTACAATTCAGGAAAATTGGTGTTGGACCACAGAGTCCATTTCTTTGCTAATATCCCACTTTAAGGGACTATTTTCAAGCGCTGATTTTGCAACAAACTTGTGTGGAGAGCTTGAGCTATCTACTAAGTGATATCCCTCCCCCGCCCCCACCAATCAATGTTGAGGGTCCCAACGACCGTGGTGATGAAACGGTTCCGAACAACATTGAATAGGGGGAATGGGGGGACTGGGGGGGGGGGTTGATTTCAACGAAGTCCTCAAAGTGGTTCAACAGTTATTTCTGGAATTGTCTGAGGCTATTGGTAAATGCTCAATATGACAACTGTCTATAGGAAATAACTTGTGTTCTATACATTGCATAATCTTCTAATTTGGAGAGTGGCAACTGCCGCAAGATATGTATATAATTGTTATATACGGTAAAGATAAATACGACAGTAAATACGACATTTACATTGTTAGGGACTGGTCATTTTATGCGTGATTATGGCCCGTTTGTATGGTAAATCACTCAATATGACAATTGTCTATAGGGAATAACTCGTCTTCTAATACATTGCATAATCTTCTAATTTGGAGAGTGGCAAGATATGTATATACTTATTATATATGGTAAAGATAAAGTAAATACGACATGTACATTGTTAGGGACTGGTCATTTCATGCATGATTATGGCCCATTTATATGGAATGCGCGAGTGTTACATGTAGTCTTACATAGGGTGCAACGGGTGAAATTCATTATTTAAACTAATTATATGACAGTAGTTTATTATGCAACAATCAATTAAAATCCTTTTTGTTATTGCAATGCGTTTCTTTTTTGATAAGGGACCGGTCACAACCGCATTATAGACGCTATAAAGTAATAACTATTGTGTCAATTATTGTAGCGTTGTATTTGCCATTCAAGTCATGGAATTATTGTATTTTCTTTGCATTTACTTAACTTGACGGTTATAATTTATCTTCCGTGTTTAATAAATGCATTAAAAGTACGAAATGCATTGTGACGGACTGGTCATTTTACATGTGGTAGACCATGTGCAACCTTTTCTACCACACGGGCCGCATTGGGATTTTGAGATCTATTCACGGGCCGCAGTGATTGTCAAACATTCCAAAACACGTCCGGGGGAGGAGTAATATGGAGAGGGGAAATGTCCATTGCTCATGGAATACCCGCTTCTCTTTGTGTAATTTCCTCTTTATACTCGCTGTTACTGCTGCAAGCGCCATTTTAACCAGGGATTTTATCACGCAATCACGCCTTGCCTTGAGTTATATTTACTAAATGCAGCGTCACCCTACTAATTATAAGGGAGCACACTACTAAATCAATCCGCCATTTGTGTAAAACTAGGGAGTTCCGGTTAAAACGGGCCGCATTATTAATGGGAATTGTAGGATTGCTTCGCGGGCCGCAGATAAGAGGTCGGCGGGCCGCATGTGGCCCGCGGGCCGCAGGTTGCACACGCTTGTGGTAGACAGAGAGAAAGAAAGACAAACAACAACCACCGAAAAAAAGTTCAAAAATAAAGAAGAACAAAAACCAAAAGAGAGAAAAAACAAAAACAATAGGTGACAAACAGATGAATAAAATAAACCAGTTAATGAGCCACGCGAATAACGAAAATGTTATATTAATGCATTATTAAAAACACCAATGGCTTCCGCCATGAGGATTTGAACCCGTGTCTGAATTCATGCCCTTAAGTATGAATAGGCCAACGCGCTAACCAATTGAGCTAATCGCCCATCTATGCAATATCAAGTCAAATCAAGTGTCATATTATCTTCGGCTTTAGAAATTAGCACTGATTCACAATACACCTTTCATAGTAACGCCTTATAGCGTCTTTATATTCAGAACCATGCCCTCGTACTATCAGAGTATGGACAACCGTTGCGATTTTCCATCCATTGAAAAGCATGCACATCGGTCGATTGTCCCCGATAAATAATAGAACTAACTCCTATTAATATCTATTTAATTTAGACGGACAACCGTGTACACGCGTGCAATTCAATACGGACAACATGTAACGGTTGTCCATCACCGCGTCATTAGAATTCTAAAGACAGGTTCGGCGAATTACCTACAATGTAATGTTTATACCACTGTGGACGATGCTATTTAAATAATTCTCTTCATTTAGCTTTGGCCTTGTTATTATGCTATAAATGTAATAATTCTGTAATAAATGATTGCCGCGATATGCTACGCGAGCAATGTCGTGCGCTATGTCCGAGCAGGGGCGGAAATTTCTTGTTAGGTGTGGGGGGATGATAAATGTTGGCCCCAAAAAATGAAATTGAGCTGGTACCATCTATGCGGTGCGCAGCACTTTACTCTGAGCTATGCTCAGACAGGGGTGTGTCTGAGGGGGGTGTGCCCCCCTCAGAAGTAGAAAAAAAATTAATTTTCAAACTCATTTGGTGCGATCTGGTGTATACTTTTGGCCAATATTGTATTGAAAAGCCATCACTTTATTTCTGATAAAGATAGGCAGATAGGCCTATGCGTATGTATCCTGACCAACGTATACAATAAACTCCAAACGTTCTTATGTCCCTCGCATGCCTCCCCGCCCGCCTTTCTTTCTCTTTTTCCTTTTTTCTCCTTTTCCCCCCCTTTTTTACTTTCTTTTTTTTCCCCTTTTTTCCTTTTTTGTTGTTGGTAGATGTGAAAAATCAGGGGGGGATGATTACATTGACCATCCCCCCCCCCCCCAGGTCAAAAAGTGGGGGGATATATCCCCAGGGTCATTTGAGGTCATCTCATCAACCCCCCATCCCCCCCCCCCCGGATTTCCGCCCTTGGCCATATTGAAGGGAACGCATTTTTTGAATAAAGGTTATACTAAATGGAGGTCATTCACCAGGTTGTATTGAATGAGGAGGATTGTGGGTCTGAACGGGTGTTAACACTTTTGGGATTTGCAATCCTCAAAAATGGCTAATCTAAAACATGGGATCTCTTTAATTATTGTAGCGTTTTGTCTCAGACACGTACATTTGCAAATCAAAAATCATATGATCAAGATTTGTAGAAAACACCTGAAGTAATATGTTGTGATGTGATCAATTGAGAATTTTTCCCCCGGGGTGGGGGTGCTAATTACATTGAAAGTCAATACCGGGATGTGTTGCACTTTATAGGAAGGTAATGATAGAGTTTCTCCGTAGAATGTTCTTATATGATCAAAGAATGGGGGTCACTGACTTAGCTTAGTAAATTTAATATGGCATGCTTGACTCACAGACACCCGGGGGGGTTTGGTTTGGTCGGGGGTGTGCCGCTGGAGATTCAAAACCCATACCCATTTCTAAGGGTGTTTTTTCGCGAAAATAGACCTAATTTTGGCACATTTTCGCGAAAATAGACCTAATTTTGGCAAATTTTCGCGAAAATCGCGAAAACAGGACCCATGTCTAAGGATTTTTCACTGAAAAGCCTACCCATGGCTAAGGATGTCTCATGAAAAAACGACCCACTGGAGCGGCACATTCCCGTATGCCTTACACGGTGAGTACCCCCCCCCCCCCCCCCCCCCCCCCCCGGCACAGACAACACAGTCGTTAGTTTTCAAAATCGGCTGAAAGACAGTGCATTATATTGTGGCGCATACCACAAACACCTTAACCTTGCAACAACAACAACAAATTGGTTTCGATGAAAAAAGTCTAGCACCAAAATCCCCATTCAGAAACTGCATGGTCAAATTGTGAGTTTTTTTAATGTGTTTTGATAAAACCACAGCTTGTGTGTGAATTTACGGCCAAGTTTTAAATCTGTGAATTATTTAATTTCAATGTGGATTGTAATCATGCAAAACAAGTAAATATATGTAAATAAATAAATGTAGGTAAAATTTCATAGACTTAAATTGATTAAATAGCATCAATCCATTTCCCTTGAGGTTCATTTGGGGGCCTTGATTGATATTTTTCATTTGTCAACAAATTAATTTTACACTCGGAATACAGGGTTATACACAGGGCCCATCTCTTAAAACAGATGAACAGTGCTGGAGTAGAGTCCACCCTATCCGAGTCCGAGTTCAAGTCTGAGTCCCTGATGATGGCCGAGTCTGAGTTCAAGTCCGAGTCCTTCATGTTCTCTTCATCTAAAGGTATATTTCACACTTCAGTCACTCCCCTGACCCACTGTACAGCTATATCCCCATTTCATGGTCACAATTTCACCCTTATACAGGTTTCTCGGCCAATAATTGAAATGCCATGTTTTTCTTGCCTGAAAAAGAATCTGTTTGTATTGTCTATCAATTTACAAGACTCCCATTAGAAAATTTACAAAAAAAGATAAATCTTATATAATAGTGGGTGTGGTTTGGGTTGTCAGCAGGCAATTTGATTGGTTTTGGCTGATTTTCAGCCGATACGCCCATACATTATAAGACAATGGTGTATAGATTGGGCGGGGCTTAATTCATTCAAATGATAATACCTTTAGTGTGTATGATCATCGCGATAGCGTGCCCTACACAAAATCGCCGGCGCATGCGTTGTGCGTATAACGCAGCGTTGCCATGTGCGTGTGTGCTAAAGAACGCAATTAATCGAAGCAGGAAGTTTGTAAACAGCTTGCTGGATTCGCCGATTTTATAAAAGGGGAAATTTGTTGTTGTTTGATTCAAATAAATCTTACAAACTGTGTTACTTTATGATAAAAGATAAAAATAACCAATTAACTAGATAAGAATGAGAATAAAATATAGTTCTTTAGCTGTTTTTCTATATACGATGGTCTTATAATGTATAAGCTGTACCATATTTGGAGCGTCGTGTATGGTCGTCGCAGTAGAGTATAATTTCAGCCACTTTTGTGTCACCTCAAATTTTAGGTGATGTATTCTACTGAACGCCTCATAATACCATACGCATAACTACAACGATCAAAGAAGAATGTCAGCCTGGTGCAATAAGTGCTGCACCTATCACTACATTACTCTTTGACGTCACCTCCCAACTTGTACAGACACAGAGTATATATAGTAATTCTTTTAAAGACCCGTTTCACTGTTGATTAATTCACCTACAAATTACATAAATCGGGGCCGCACACACCCTTTCAATAAAGGTGGAATGCCCCCTGCAATTGCAATGATCGACCCATATGCATGAATCTACTATAATACCTTTCTTTTTTGCTTTAAACAAGCATATTGGCTGGGTTCCTCTCCTATATGCATACTCCTCCAGCTTATCCCTCAACCTCTCGTTGTCTATCTCGTGCATCATATACTGCATCAAGTGCAGATTATCTTCAGAAAAGAGATTATCCGCTTCCATAACACCTATCAGATCCTTGACCGTTTGAACTTCTTGGAGTGTTTCCAACGAAAGTCCAAATCCCTTAGTATCTGGAGAACAGAAACAAAACCTATTTTGAAATCAGGCTCGGGTGGGGTTAAATCAGGCTCTTGGGGAATGGGCATGTGCTACAGTCAAAAGGTAATTTTTAGTTAAACACTAAAGGCTAAACACTGAGTATCATAACCCATAGATACCTTCTTGAAAAAGTAGAGTTTAGAAGAACAAAGAAGGAATCAAAAAAGCGCAGACATCGGTTTGCACTAAAGCAGCCTGTGAGAGTTCACAGTGGCAAAAATGGCAAAAACTAAAAAATGTAGTGGCAAAATGCTAAAAATTGGTGAATTCATCTCAAAAGCCAATGAAAATTATAACTATTTTTTCTGAGTGTATTATAACTTTATAAGATAGGTAAAACATTAAAGGGACACAATGTCATGTTGATTTTTTTTTTTAAATTAATTTACTTCAGAATTCAAGATGAACATTAAAAATTGCCATTATTGTTGTTTCTACTAAACAAAAACCCAGCAAAACTTGATTAAAACAATGTTTTAAATATGTTGGAATACCACCCTTAACCATGTAAAATGCTGATTGGGCCCGATCAGCATTTTTTGAATCAACGTTTTGTTGTACAAAGAGGGCTGATTTTTCTTAATCCTTATAGGTCTAAGTTCATACATGTAAGGCAAAAAAAAAGAAAAAAGGTTTGTCTCAAAGCTTGCGAAGGCTTCAAAATCGGGCGACGCGCGCGGTTTTTTGTCTTCCATTTTTTACTTTTTTTACTTTTTTTTTATTTGTGTGTCAATTTTTACTCTTACTATTTGCAACCGTTGACACTTTCTGATATTGTTTTTTCTATTTGAAATGAATATTGTGATGTAGTTGTGTAAAGAACAATTGTGCAGCGTTTTATGAAGAACTGAGTCATGTAAAAGTTTGACAAAAGGAAAATCTGCCGATATTTTTAATTGATTTTACAATTTCCTGCATTTCAGACGCGGTATTTTGGCATTTCAAAACCAATGCGCGCGCAAGCTTTGAGACAAACCTATTTTTTTGTTTGGCCTAATACAATTGTAAAAATATACAAATCCCAGTTTTTATCATATATTTTTGTAATCGAGGGCGCTTCATGCCTCCACCACATCTCTTAATGTCCCTTTAATAGATTAAGTTTGGCTATGGCAAGCTCTTTCCTTTCCAATAGTACCAGTACATTTGACTCAAATTTGTTATATAATGTTCATGTATTTGTTTTCAATTTTAGGGAATTGTTGAAACCAAATGCTGGCTGAAATGACTCACTATATATTGTTTATGTGTTTTTTGATGTATTATTAATATCTAGGTATGTATGGGATTTTCCTAGTTTTTGCCCGTTTTTGCCATTTTTGCCGCCAAAAACCTGGCAAAAATACCTTTTTGCCCTTTTTGCATCTAAAAACCTGCACTTTCTGAACTATAAAACAGCTTATAAAGCTCACCGAAGAGCATTTACTATTTAAGGCGCTCCGATCGCTTTTTGCTCGCTACGCTTAAAAAGTAATGTACATGTGGGTCTGCAAGTAGCCAACACCCCTTATAGGCATAGTAAAAAAAATGACATGTTTCCCGTCCGGACTTTTTAAAAAAGGAGGAGGGAGGGTCTTACTATTTACTATTTTCTCATTTTTTGCTATTTTTTTCAAGATGGCCGCCAAGTCGAAAGTGACCAACTGACTGTGTTGCAGACACTCCTAAACAGGATTTTCCACTCTAATTGCCAGAGGAATACAAATATGAAAAGGTTTACCTAATATATAGAGCCAAGTACACATTGTTTCTTTATGTTTTCGTCATTTTTCAGGTTGAATGAGGAACAAAACATCATTGATCGAAAGAATGTATGCCTACATGTGTCGGTCCCCTAATTGCAAGCAATTGCTACGTGAAGTTAGGTATATCGGTCCCCATGGTACTATTTGAGAAGCCATGTCAATAATTCTGTGTCATGTATGGCATGAACATGCTATGAAATGATACAGCATTTCTATTACACCTACCATTCCTATGGCAAAGGATCAATCACTAAATTATTATTATTTTTTTTTTTTTTTTTTTTTTACAGAATTTTCGGAAATAGTAAATAGTAAAAAATAGGATGCGGCGGCCAAAAAGGAGGCGGGCGGGGACGGGAAACATGTTTATTTTTTTACTAGGCCTTAGCGATCCGCTAGGCAGATTAGGCTGCACTGCTTTGTCGGTGTATCATGCCTTTCGTTGGTACACTTACAAAATGTACATGATTTGCAGTAGCGTGCCCAAAGAGGACTATCATACGGAGGGTTACCTTAATTTCTATCCAATTTCAAGATGTCAGTAAGGGGAATCAAAAACAAATTTGAATACAAATGGTCAATTTCCGCGCGCTACTCACATGTCCAGGAATATCATTTTAGAAGCCAGTTTAAAACCAACATGTACCTTAATTATGGCCAGAGTAAATAGTATGCATCTTTAGGGGAATGGAGAGCCTGCCCCTAGTCCCCCACCAGGGAAATCCTGCACATCACCCCACTGATGTTGTGCCCCGCACCCCCTTGTTTCAAAAGAAGTCTATAACTGTGTGTGCAGTTTCTTATGTTTTAAAATACGGCAATTAATCTTCAATAAAATGGTTTTAAACAATACATTAAAGTATATCAAGCCATTTATTGCGTACATAACTCAAGGGAGAGGGTAAAGAGTTGGGCGATAATTTTGGACAACCCCTACACAAGTGGGGTTTTTTTGGACTAGATATGAAGAGTCTCATCTATCAACCAACAGATACCTGGCATTTGTGTGATAGTCCTACCTTTTGTTATACATACATACATACATAACATTTCTTATAAGGCGCAATATCCAAATACATGCATATCAAGGCGCAACAAAACAAAATTATAGCAATGAATGAGAATATGAATATAACAAAAATACCAATACAATCAATACAAATATGATTTTAAGAGTTTCTTAAAGATTGCAGTGGAACCGGCATCTCTAATATGGTGTGGAAGTGAGTTCCATAGTGACGGACCTGCAACGGAAAAGGCTCTTTCCCCTATAGGTTTCCTACTGGAAGGTATTGAGAGCAGAGTCCTGTCCATTGCAGATCTAGTCACTGGGCCTATCGAAGGGATTGAATTGTGAGAAAGTAAGTTACAAAGATATTTAGGACCACAGTCATTTAAACATTTGTAAACGTAAAGACAAATTTTGAACTTAATGCGTTTTGTGACTGGTAGCCTATGCAGAGTCTGCATTAGAGGTAATGGACTGTCAAGTCTTGATGCCGAGAAGACAAGTGTTACGGCACGATGTTGGAGAGACTGAAGTCGATTAAGATCTTTTGAGTTTGAACCGTATAAAAGGGCATTGCCATAATCGAGACGGGAAAGGAAAAGTGCACGAACTACAAGGTGCCGTGTGTCCTGGTCAAGATATTTGCATAATACGGCGGATATTACGAAGCTGGTTGTTTAAGGAGTTCAATACATTTCTCTAATTCAACCCACAGATACCTGGCATTTGCGTGATAGTCCTACCTTGCTTTAGGAGTTCAATACATTTCTGTAATTCCCTGTCGGTCATATCACATAATTCCGGTTTTTATTAGTCCCATCTAATCAAAAGCGATTTTGTCTTCAAGAGGTTCCCTTGTTTTGGATCTTTGCTTTTGCTTTTGGGTGAACATTTTCAGAGGGGGGATGGCCATTAATGTAAATTGCCCCGCCTCGGTCCTTTGCAGCACGTAAATCCTAAGTGGTTTCTAGCTGTGGCCTTGGTCTAACTATCTAAATTTCTGATTGGCCATATTAATATGTATGCCAAGTGCTCGTCCAATCTGGTGGCTCGTCTGTTCGAGCTTGGCATGGTTCCGCGCTGTTTTTGGCTGTTGGTTTTTCAATATCTGGTTGGAGTAGTTATAGTAGCATGGTGAAAATTTTTCGTCATAGTAAATTACGAATTCTGGCGGAAATCGTACGTTTTTGCTTTAAAAAACCTTCTGCTCTGAGAGAGACTTTATCATAGCTGAAAGTGACACTCGTCTTAGGTCATTTTTGCAAGGAGTTCCGGAGAAAAGCGAAGTTTGGAGTGGCAATTAACTTTTGTTACCACGACACGAGGGAAAATTGAACTTGAAGTAGGCTACTCATAGTCGTAGGCCTACGTGGAGGACGGTTATTCAAACAAGTGCAGTGCTCAGTGAGTTATTAATAGTAAACATGGGCAGAAAACGCAAGGCGGCGAGCAACGTTAACGCCAGTGCTGGCGCATCTACCTCCAAGAGGATTACTCGCAACTCCTCTGGGGAAACAGATGTCCTGAATGCTGTTCTCAGACGGTCACTACAGGAGGCCGGACAGGACCAAGTAGCGGTAACGGCAGCAGCGGAGGAGGCTTCGCCGTCCAATACGGGAGGCAGTTTAGTTAGGCCATCTCCTGCTGCCGCAGCCGTGTCAACTCCTGCCGCCGCAGCCGTGTCACCGGGATACAACCAAGGTGTTCCAGACCCGGTTCCAAGCAGGCCTACCGTGTCGGTAAGCCAACCAGCCCAAGATTTACCAAGCGGTGAGTTGTATGGTTGTAGCATGTTTAGTGAGGCAAGCCCGCCTGATAACCCTTTGTCGTCAGTTTGTGATTCTCTGGGCGAGGGGGTACCTCAGGCAATTCGAGAAAAAATTGGTAGGGGCGAGTACGTAGAGTTGAATCTACTCCTGGAAAATTGGGGGGGTCACTCTGAGGGGGGGAACGGGACCCCGCGAGGTATTTCCATGGTTTTCGACTGTGAGGGCCATCCAGTACTCAGACAGTCTGGTCCGAGTAAACCCAAGATAACATCTATTTCGACATGGACCAGTGCGTTTCTGGTTTATGCATCCATTTACCTCAGTTATCACCCCCAGCGCAGTCAGGAGATTCTAAAATACATGCAAATTGTTAGGTCCGCAGCAATCCGTTTTGGAAGTGCGGCGTGGTCTGCGTATGACACGAACTTTCGCGTGCGCCAGCAGAGGAAACCACAAAATTCATGGGCGACAATTGACGCTGAACTTTGGTGCATGTTCATAGCCACAAGCGCTAATCAAGCTCCAAGATGGGGCGCTCAGAGGGCATTTCAGTCTTTTCAGAAGCCTTCCCAATCATATCAGTATCAGAAACCTTCCCAATCATATCAGTATCAGAAGCCCCACACAGCGTCTGCGCCTGGGCAAAACCCTGGCCAAGACCGTAGACCAGCTGGTCAGCAGTTAAACCCCTCGCGAGCACCAGTGTGTTATGATTTTAACGGGTCAAAATGCACTAGGAAAACATGCAAGTTTGAACATAGCTGTTCACGTTGCGGTAAGCCTGGTCATGGCTCGCGTTCATGTTGGTCTGCAGGGGGAGGGCCTCCAGCGGGTGGCAAAGCACCCAGATAAACTTGTCTCAAAGTTGCATATTCATGTGTGTTGGGTATCTTGTTAGACCCCACCCCACCTTTTGTTGTATTACCATTATTAAATGCTGATTCGTCGATGTTTTAATTTTATGCATATATTCATAGCGGCATCATCAGTAGTTGTACGAATAAATCACGTTGACTATACATGTTTCAGCGATGTTTTAATTATATGCATTTATTCATGAGGCATCATTTTGCCCGTAGTTTTTCAAGGAAGTCACGCGGTCTACGCATTGATTGCGCGATCGGACGGCACATGTCGGGCAGGCAGTGTCGCGCTAATTTATGCAGCAGTACATGTTTTGGTCAGAATGTACGTGCTGCATTGCCGCACTGCGATCTGTCATAGTTAAAGTTTCTATTATAGGCTAGGCGTGGCGCTAATGTATGTAGCAGTACATGTTCTGGTCGGGGTGTACGTGCCGCATTGCGGTTCTGTCATAGTTAAAAGTTAAAAGTTTTTATAATATTATAGGCTACTTGTAGTATTAGGCTAGGCGTGCGTTAAAAGTTGATGCGGGTGGTGCCTAGTTTAAATAGATGCTTTAAAAAATAAAGGTGGCTAGTAATTCCGAATGAGGAATAAAATAGGGTAGGAAATATATAGGATATATAAAATTGTTATGGAAAATAAAATATACTAGAAAATAACATAAAATAGGGTGAAATAAAATAGGGTAAATAAAATAAAATAAAAATAAATTAAATTAAATTAAATTAAATAAAATTAAAAAAAAATAAAAAATAAAAAAAAAATAAAAAAAATAAAAAAAATAATAAAAAAAAAATAAAAATAAAAATAAAAATAAAAAAATAAAAATAAAAAAAATGAATAAAAAAAAAAAATAAATAAATAAAATAAATAAATAAATAAATAAATAAAATAAAATAAATAAATAAATTTGAAAAAAAAAATAATAATAAAAAAAAAATAAATAAATAAATAAAAAATAAATAAAAATAAAATCATGCCGAATCACGTATTAAAAAAGTAAATGTAACGGGAATGGTAATAATTAAATAAATAAATATAATAAAAATAAATATGTTTTGTTTTTTGTCCTCACACAGGGCGGCGGATAGTGGGGAGGTGTAGTGATATGTCCGGGGGTAATGCTTGTCTATGTTGCTTGGCCCCATCTCCAGTTAAAATTCAGGCACTTCTTCCTTGGTTGGAGGCCTATCCGGCCCAAAAGGCAGCGCAGACATTGCGCACAGGTTTCTTGGAGGGGTTTAGTCTGGGGTTTTCTGGGGCTAGGGTGAGGATGGAGGCAAAAAATTTGCGATCGGTAAAAGAGTACCCATCAGCAGTAGCCAATAAGTTGATTAAGGAAGTACGGCTGGGCAGGGTGGCAGGCCCATTTGTCGAGCCTCCATTAGTGGACCTGCGGGTCTCCCCCATCGGGGTAGTTCCTAAGTCTACTCCAGGGACTTTTAGGCTGATACACCACCTTTCTTGGCCTGATGAGCAGTCGGTCAATGATGGCATTGAGCCGGAGATGTGCAAGGTTCGTTACACCAGTTTTGATGAAGCGGTAAGCCGGGTAGCGGCGTGTGGACCAGGCACTCTAATGGCGAAGGCGGACATAGAGTCGGCGTTTAGGCTACTTCCTATAAGGCCTGCAGACTTCTCTCTGTTGGGAATGAAATTTTTGGATGGGTATTACGTTGACAAATGTCTTCCAATGGGGGCAGCATCAGCTCCTGCCTTGTTCGAGTCTTTTTCTACGTTTGTGGAATGGGCGGCGAAAATGAAAGGGAAGTGTGATGGGATAATACATTATGCAGATGACTTTCTTTGTTTTGGCGGCGATGGCGTCAGCAGGGGGTCGTGTGCTTATATTTTACGGACTTTCACAGATATTTGTGAGCAGTTTGGGGTCCCATTGGCGGCAAGCAAAACAGTTGGCCCGACCCACAGGCTCACGTTTCTGGGCCTTGAGATTGACACTGTCGACAGAGTGGTCCGGATACCACAAGATAAATTGGAGCAGCTGAGACGGAAGCTTACAGAGGCCTACAAAGCGAAGAAGCGGACACTTCGTCAATTACAATCCCTTGTGGGGTCCCTGTCATTTGTGTGTCGTGCCATTTCCCCAGGTAGGGCATTCCTGAGGCGCCTCATTAATCTGACATGTAGTGTGAGAAAGCCTTATCATAGAATTCGTTTGTCGGCGGGGTCCAGGGAGGATTTGAAAATGTGGTTAGCATTTTTGTCGCAGTGTAATGGGGCCTCTCTTATTCCTGATCATTTCTGGTCCCTTAATACAGATATTCAATTGTTCACCGATGCCAGTGGGAAGTTAGGTTTTGGGGGATATTTTCAGGGTAGCTGGTTTCAAGGCAGGTGGCCAGTGAGCGTGAGTCATATGTCCCCGTCAATTGCTTGGATGGAACTCTTTCCTATTGTGGTGGCGGTAGTTGTATGGGGGTCGGTGTTGTCTGGCAAGCGAGTTATTATGAGGTCGGACAACAAGTCTGTGGTTGAAATCTTAAATAAGCAATCTTCATCTTGCCCCTTGATCATGCGGCTTGTGCGTTTTTTGGTGTTACACTGCATGAAGGTTAATCTCTGTTTTAGGGCAGTTCATATCCCTGGTGTTGATAATGAGATTTCTGACTCCTTATCCCGTTTCCAGATGGATCGGTTCAGACGATTGGCTCCCGAGGCATGTTCCCAGGCGACCAGTGTGCCCGCAGAGGTTTGGACCATCTAAGTGTGGAGACTCGGAGGTTGCTACATGCATCCATGGCAGTTAATACCCATAATGCATATCAGAGGGGGGTGGACAGATTCAAGGTTTTTCGGGCTAACAAAGGTTTAATCAACAAGTGGCCAGCACCAGTGAGTGATATTGTTGATTTTATTTCCAGTGAATCCCTTTCAGGCAAAGCCCCATCCACTATTTCGTTGTATGTGACGGGAGTATCCTTTTATCACAAGATAAGGGGCTGGCCTGACCCAGCTAAATCATTCATAGTGTTAAAGTTACTGGAAGGGTGTAGGAGATTGAATAGCAGGCCAGACTCGAGGCTCCCGGTGACAATGTCAGTATTAGACGGGATTTTCCCAATGTTATCTAGGGCGTGTAGTTCAAATTATGAAACTATGTTATTTCAGGCAGCCTTCTCGCTAGCTTTTTTCGGCTTCATGCGTGTTAGTGAATTTACTGCTTTATCACGTTCAGCACCGACAGCGCGAGTGTTAGCATTAGATGACATATCCCTGCATGGTGGTTCAGCAGTGCTGCAAGTGCGGCTGCGTTTTTCTAAGACTGATCAGCGGGGATTGGCATCAGTGCTGACAATTGGTAGTGCAGCTAAATCTCAGGTGTGCCCAGTAGCAGCCATGGTGCGCTTCCTCAAAATACGTCCATTAGGGGATGGCCCCCTGTTTATTCATTTTGACAAATCCCCTTTGACTAGGTATCAGGTCAATCATATCCTCCGCAAGGCATTAGAGCTTGGGGGGTACCCAGCAAAGAATTTTAGCACTCACAGTTTTCGCATAGGCGCTGCTACGTCAGCCGCCTTAAATGGGTTTTCGTCGGAGGAGATCCAAAAATTGGGGAGGTGGCGCACAGGGATCTATAAAGTGTATGTAAGACCAGGGGCTTTGTTCAATGTTCACTAGGGCCACACTCAAAGGGGGGCGGGGGGGGGGGGGGGGGGGGGGTGTTAAATGTTTTATTTTGCAACACCATATTGCTGCTTGTTTTCTCTCTTTAATTTGTGTATGCATTATGTAGGTCACAGAACATGGTTGGTGGGCGATAGCCTGATACGCAGGGCAGGCGAACTGAATCAGCCGTTCCATGGTTGTGGAGACGTAAGCTGGATGGGCATAGGTGGTAGCAGGATGAACTCTTTCTATGACCGGGTTCGTGGCAAAGTATATGGGAGACCAGCGCCCAACACACTGGTGGTCCACATAGGAGGCAACGACATTTTTTATGATCAAGCTGTGTCCAAGAAAGAATTACTTATGCAGGTAGATACCCTTTTGAAGGAGCTGCGACAGATGTTGCCCCGTTGCCGTATTATTTGGTCCTGCATACTACCCCGGCTGTATTGGTACAATGAGAAGAGTGTTAATGCTGGTGAGAAGATCAGGGCCGACATGAACAGGCAGGCGTATAATTCATGCAGGAGGCTGTCAGGGGACAATAGGGTCATCTTTCACAAAGGCATCAATAGAAGGGATCACTCATTATTTAGAAAGCAGGATGGCGTCCACTTGAGCCCTAAGGGTAAGCATCGGGATTTTGCGCGATCGCGCAATCGCGCAAAAAATCGCGCATTTCGGGTCCGATCGCGCATTTTGTGATTTTGCTGATTTTTTTTTTTTTTTATGATTTTTTTTTTTTTTAAATGATTTGTTTAAATTTTTAATGATTTTTTAATTTTTTTTGTAATGATTTTTTGATTTTGTAAAAAAAAATTAAAGTACCATTTTCAAAGTACCTTGTGCATTTAAAAAAAATGATGACAACATTTTAAAACAAAGAATTACCGAGTACACCGAAATTCCCCCCCCCAAAAAAAAAAAAAAAATTCCCCCCCCCCCCCCCCATTTTTATTTTATTTTTACCACGGCGCGATTTTTTATTTTTTATTTTTTTTAACATTTTTTTTTTAACGAACACGGCGAGATTTTCTTTAACGACCACGGGCGCGATTGCCTTATCCTGCCCGCCGCCATCTGCCGGTATCGTAGGCTTCAATACTCGCCAGTTTGACATGACCTGCCCCGCCTCAAGTAACTGAAATGATTTTGCGTGTTTGGCTGAATATTTAGCTGTATTATAATACTGAGTAGTGCGTGCTCGCGGTCAGCCCTTTGGTCATGCCCCGCTAGTCCCGGCACGAGTAGAGGTAGAGACATGACCCGCGACTTGTGCGGCCCGCCCGTGCTATTTCCATTGCAAGGTAGGCCTTACTAACAATTATTTAGCATGCTTGGCTAAACATTTGCGGCGGTCGTTATCTGTAGTCTTGCCCGTCAATACCTGCCTGAATTACCAGCGCGCAGCGCAATGGACGAGGTGGAACACGAATAAATAATGCAATTGTACGGTAGGTCAAAGTGAGTATTTAGTGTAAATTTCCCAATTATGAAATTAGAAGAAAAAAATGCCATTACCTAGTCATTGCTATTTAACTAATGTTGTCTTTGTTTCTTTTCAGAGATCTGGAAATCTGGTGGGAATGATTTACATCCGAAACGAACCATCCCGCGATTTAATAAAATAATCTTAAAGCCGATGACTCTTGATTTTGTGATGTTGTTAAAATTCAACTGTTGCTTTTTAAGACAATGCCTAGACAAATTGGCACCAACCTAACCTCATAACCTTCTGATGTTACCGGGCGATATTTGATTGACACTGGCTGTTTTTAAAAGAACGCGGGTTTTTCTCTTTAGATGATACCGCACGTGATATGTGATTGACAGCATACGTTGTAGGTGATTTTAAAATATTTGCGGGCATGCGCATATTTACAGTGGCTCGAAGTAGGCCTATCTCCCGCGTAATTTCCCCACACGTATATGCTGTAGGTGATGGCAACAACATGTGGTCATGCGCAATTCACATTGACTCAAGGCACGTGTTTATATAACTGGGTCTGGGTCACGTATTGATTACTTGAATGGGGAGATGTTTTTTCTGCGCCGCGGTTTCTTTCAGCAAATGTGGATGTTCTTAATAAATACAAACAGCCAATTTGTATTTCAATAGACTGACCCAAGATGTTGCATACAGCTTCAATTCGGGTGTATCATTGAATAGAAATGTTATTGATTGTAATTACACGGCCAATATAGACGGTATGCACCAGTTACTTATTATAAAGAGAGTGAGTTCAAGACTGTCACTTGAATATCAACGGTGCATTATTAAATAACATCCTAATTTTAATTGTGTCATTATATTTCAAATTTCATTTTATATTATAGGCGACAATAAGAAGAAAACAACTGTTGAAAAGAAGAAAACAACTGTTGAATCCCCCCCCCCCCCTCCTCTTCCTCTTATTTCTACTTCAGTTAATTTGGTAGGTTTGTTTGGAACTGTTTTGAAACTTCCGAAAATCAAACGACCCGCAGGCCTATTAAACCCTTTTAACCACCGCCAGTCGCACGGAAGCTGTTTTAAAATGCCGCCCGTACAGCGTTGTTGACTTTTTTAAGTGTAATTTAACTTTCAACTCGAGATCCAAGAGAAAATCCCCCTTTCCCTGAATCAATCAACGATCGTGTATGGACGTGTTTGTTGACCTAATTAACCCCGCCTGTCTATGACATGCGGTGCCTGATCGATAAATGCGCTATTATAAATAGCTTGACTTTTTGAACTCGGTTAACCACAACCCCATTGCGTTGCGTAGTAACGTGCCGAATAAAAAAAGTATTGTTCTACGGGCCAGGCCGACCCGTTTTAAATTGTTAGAATATATTGCTGAACTGACCAGAATGTTATCTCTAATTATTGATATAATCGTAATTGATAATTCTAAATCTCTAGATATATTTTGCAATGTTTAATTTTTATATAATTGGAGTTGGAAATAAATTACAGTACAGACCACATTATTGACAGCATATGCAAGATTTATTTAGTGTTATTTTGTGTTGGGATCTGGGACAATGACTCTTTGCTTTTCTTTATTATCATATAAATATAAATAATAGCATTTAATACCTTGCATGATTCTATTTTTATCATGTAAATATTTGTATAACATTCTACCTTTTAATATCTCTTTGAAAATATTGTGAAATATGTTTAAGGACGCATCAGTCAATGGCCCGATTTTCAACTCGATGCAAGTCATAATTAATAATTTATTAAAATGATTCGATCGTATGCAAAAGAAAGAAGTAGGCCTACAAGCAAGTACATTTTCATTATTTCTATCTATGCCTTGTTCTAGTCTAGTCTCCTGTGCTTTATCTATCAAGAACAAAGCCGTGAAAAAAGCGTTGCATACTTGAGATCGATTGGTAGCAAAGATTCAGTGTCTATTTATTGATGCGCCTGAATGATGATCACTTCATCCCCTTTCAATTGTGGCGATACTACTGAAGATGTGATAAACATCCTCTAGTCAAGTCTATTAAAATAAATATTGATGTTTAATTAGTAAGAATGGGGATGCTCTTGGTCTTCTGATATTATGGCGACTAGGCCTACATGTAGCTGTGAAAAATATCCTCTTGAGGCTATCTTGGTCTATTGAAATAATATTGACTGTGTAATTAGTATGAATAGAGGATATTACCTGCTTGATAATGTTTATACAACATCCGCTAGCCTATAGAAATTGATGAATGGAATTTAAGTGATGTGGCAATTCAATGGGTTTGATAAATAGGGTTGGGGGGGGGGGGGGGGGGGGTGTGGGAGGACCCAAGCTAATTAATGTTCTATTCAATGATACACCTAAATGAGCGCTTGACCCCTTTACATGTCAAGTTGTTAAGTATTGATCAAGCTGTGATACACTTTAAAATAATGTGATGACATTTAAAATACATTTAATAAAGTGTCCGACTCTACCCAGTTCCCCTGTAAAATATATACCCCCTTCTCTTCATTTCTCGTCATCATACACCTCACCAGACCCACGTCCCACATCTGCACACGACCCGGCTACGCCACTGCCAATACTTTAGTACAAACATATTTTTACCAATAATTATCGTTTGCGCAAACAAATCGTTATTTTAAATAGGCCATGACCAACCGATCCCAACATCACGCACCCCGGCCCTGGACGGTGGCATGGCAGACCGTACTCCACATGGCCCAGTAACAGCGCAAGCTATAATGTGCCTGTACATTTTAACAGAGCCGTAACTTTTGTTATGATTGGGAAAACTTTCTGGAAACCAATTGCGCAATTCGCACGTGGTTATGACGATCCAACCAATTTACATTGGATACATCATTATTTTTGGTTGAAATTGAAATGAATAATAAAATTTATCGTCTTTTTCCAGAAATAATTCTAGAGAATTTTGGTTGAACTTGGATTTAATAAAATGAACAATGAAATGTATCGGGGTTTTTTTCTAGAAATAAATTAAAATAATATATTGATTGCTCTCAATCCCACCCCTGCAAATCAAATGGTGCGGCCCTATTTAGTTAAATAAGATTTCATTACAGATCGATGTCTGATTGAGTGAAGATATCGGTCGGGTTGTTTTGACTTTAAAAAAAATGTGTGCGTGCTCGTAAATCTCATCTCTACGAACAAGACTAAACAAGACATTTATGATTTCAGTTAGGAATATAATAATACGTCTTTTCGATGAAAAGAAAGGTAAGGATTTTCTAGTTTTGTACTGAATACGTACGAGTTCAAAAGGCCGCGTTTATAGCAACTTTTTGTTGGTTTCCGGGGGTCGACAAACGTTAAAACAATGGAAATGTGCGAATCGCGCATTTTGGCTTTTTATCTGGCGTATTTAGCGCATTTGGCGAAATTCGGCGGCGCATTTGGCAGTTTGAAATCGCGCAAAATCCCGATGGTTACCTAAGGGGAATGATGTATTCATAAGTCAGTTGAGAGATGGAATCAAGTACTTTTGCGGCAATCCTCCCTCTGCAGCGCTAGTGGGTTTTCCACCACTTGGACAGGTTTAAAGCTGAAAGGACAATAAGACTCTTCATTGTTCAAGTCTATTTCAAGTGGGTTAATGTCTGTTTTATGTAGAATGGTAAAAAGTTACTATAAAAAATTTAAAAAAAGAAGAAAAAAAAAAGAAAAAAGAAAAGAAAAAAATTAAGGAAAAGTTATGTGATGCATAAACTTCTTTATTTATGCCATTGATGAATTTTAGGACATTTGTTTCCTCTTAACCTGTGCGGTTTTTAAAGCATGGTAGATACATTTGAAATGAAAAAAAGGGGGGGGGGGGCGGGCAAGGGTTCCATGGTTCCGTATGGAGCCCTTGGTTGGCAGGTTTTTTTAGGGGGATAAGGGTCTGGACCATATTTGTTGTGCTCGTTTCAACGGTTTTGCCCTTGAAATTGTGGAAGGCTAGAGTTGCTTCTTTCGGAGAACTCGATCCCTTCAAAATCGTGGTCCAGTTCCTCGTCCTACTTACGCATTTATTGTTTACTAAAGCATGGTGTATTGTTTACTAAAGCATGGTGTATTGTTTACTTAAAGCATGGTATAATATTGTTACTACTTCTATGATTGAGGAAAAGATTTACATTTGTGTGCATCAGGCAGTGATGCTTTAACTACTCCAGCTCATCCCACATATATCATTAAAAGTTATTGTGCAAATTTAAAATTGACTGTGTTGTAGTTTTTTGCCTACAGTACTTAGTTTAACCTTCTGAGGACAATTCCGGTTTTTATTAGTCCCATCTAATCAAAAGCGATTTTGTCTTCAAGAGGTTCCCTTGTTTTGGATCTTTGCTTTTGCTTTTGGGTGAACATTTTCAGAGGGGGGATGGCCATTAATGTAAATTGCCCCGCCTCGGTCCTTTGCAGCACGTAAATCCTAAGTGGTTTCTAGCTGTGGCCTTGGTCTAACTATCTAAATTTCTGATTGGCCATATTAATATGTATGCCAAGTGCTCGTCCAATCTGGTGGCTCGTCTGTTCGAGCTTGGCATGGTTCCGCGCTGTTTTTGGCTGTTGGTTTTTCAATATCTGGTTGGAGTAGTTATAGTAGCATGGTGAAAATCCCACCCAACCCACCCAGTTATCCATACTGGAGAAGTTGATTGGGTCGGTTACGGCCGATGACTGGCAGGGCTGGGTTTAGTGTAGGGGGTGGGGCAGGTTTTTTTAGGGGGATAAGGGTCTGGACCATATTTGTTGTGCTCGTTTCAACGGTTTTGCCCTTGAAATTGTGGAAGGCTAGAGTTGCTTCTTTCGGAGAACTCGATCCCTTCAAAATCGTGGTCCAGTTCCTCGTCCTACTTACGCATTTATTGTTTACTAAAGCATGGTGTATTGTTTACTAAAGCATGGTGTATTGTTTACTTAAAGCATGGTATAATATTGTTACTACTTCTATGATTGAGGAAAAGATTTACATTTGTGTGCATCAGGCAGTGATGCTTTAACTACTCCAGCTCATCCCACATATATCATTAAAAGTTATTGTGCAAATTTAAAATTGACTGTGTTGTAGTTTTTTGCCTACAGTACTTAGTTTAACCTTCTGAGGACAATGCAATCTTTACACCATTGTACATCATATTGGGTATGTTTTTCACATTCAACATTGATCTGGTCCTCGTTATTTTTTTCTTTGCCAAACCTGTGGGTAAATAAATGAGTCATGAGATGATTAGTCTACTGATGCTCATGCAAGACTTCACAAAAGAAGGCGTCAACCTCCTCAAATCATTTAGCGAATTTGTTTTTTCGCAAAATTGAGGGAAAATAAGGGTATTTTTTCATTTGGAAGGTTCACAAATTATGCAAAAGGGTGAAAGTTGTCTCAGTCTGCAAAGTGGCAGAAAACAAGACCTCATTTTTATTCAAGATTGTGTGAATTTAACACCAAAAAGGTATTTATGAAAAAACGGCTTTCATTTACAATATTTTACTAACAAACGGAACGGAAAGTTTCATAAAACGTTCCTACTACTGACTACACTTAAACACTGATTCATGTTTTATTTGAAAAGCTTAAAGGGGCATTCAGAGATGTGATGGAGGCTGGGCCCTCAATTAGGATAAAAACTGGGATTCAAATAATTAAGAGCATAGCGCCATCTTGTGTCGTATGATTGTCTTCCGGCAAAATCCCACAATGCATTCATTTGTAGGTCAAATTTACGAAACCACAAAACGATCAAGTACAAAGAAATCAAATGTCTGTCACCCGCCGTGTCCTAACCGGTTGGCGCGCTCTGTTCAAAGCATTTGCATATTAAAAAAATATCATCAATGTGTTCTGTATTTTTGTGATACGATTGAATATGTGCACCTAGTAAATCTGTTGCTGTATTCAATCCCGTCACTCTTATCCGCAAATAAGCGTAAGTGTAAGTGTATAAATACGCCCAAATCAATTAATCAAGTACATCAGGCAATTTTCACTTCAAACCATGTGGTTATCATTATCAATGTATTTAAATATTCATGCCACAAAGATGAATCATCAGAGGTCAACAATGTTCCGATTTATATTTTTAAATATTGTTTCTAAAAAATATGATTTTCTTTTTGGATGGTTTAAGCCAAAATTACGCTACATAATTTAATAATATGCTTTTATTTGAAGAAAAATGAAACAATTTAAGGCATTTATTCCTTATAGTAGTATTTTTTGGGCAACAGAATTTTTTTCTTTTAAAACCATCGTAAAGTGTTTAGAACTAGACGTGCGTTTAAGTTAAACATATTTTGAAGAATTGCGTTTAGCTAAACGATGTAGTTAAATTCAAAGTTATGATTATAATAATAACAGTCGATCAGTCGATGGAATAAGTTGAACACTTTTCAGAGAGTTAGATGTATGTTTAACCCTAACACTCTAGAGTACTACAAATTACTATGATGCGGTGTGCTTGTGTCACCCGGCTCAGCAGTTTTTCGATGAAATAATGGCTATATGGTATATACAGGGCAGAATATACTCCGCCATGTATGGTTTCCCCCTGTGGCCTAGCGGTAGATTGTCTGCCTCTGAACCCAGAGGTCCGAGGTTTGAGCCCCGGGGGAGTGGGGGCACTTTTCCCCCTCGCTATTTGGCCGCAAAACTTTGGAAAAGGTGCCTCAGGGGTTAGGGTTATGTTAAACATAAACCGTGTTGAAATACGTACAAGAATACGGCCTTTAGATTTGTAGGCATATCCTTTTTTTGGACAAAACATCCCAACATTAACCTCCAAACAGATGGCAGCAGCATAACTTATACATGTATACCTCATCTCTCTTAATCTGTGCAGTGATGTCACAGTGATTGGTTGCACATCATTTCATCATTGCAATGTGGCCCATTTGCTATGCATTTGTTATGCACTATTCATACACTCTAAATTGGTACGAACCAATGCACTCCGTGTTTCGCGCCTTACAAGAAGCATGGGTTCGCCGATTTTTGCTGCGGGTATTAGTAAAGTTTGTTTATATGCTTTCTATTCGTTTGAAATCACTCAAAGGAAGTTAAAACTATAAAAATATGATTAGTAGGCAGGTTACGCATGTAAGAGGTCCAATATCTTCCACTTTCAAGAAAAAGGGTACATCAAAATCCTGTTGAAATATAAATAAGAGTGTGGTACCCTGGGAATCTTGGCTTTTGTTTTACATCAAAGCAATCCTTATCATATATACAAGTGGCTTTTCATGATATACCCATTGTCTGTACAAATTTGGTGCAACTTTGGTCATGCATGCTGACAATGGATGCAGGATGGCCAACCCCGGGGTGCTAGAAATTGACGATCAGTGTAGAGCGAAACGAGCGAAGCGAGTGGAGCGTCCTTGCGGCGTAAAAAAATGAATTTAGACGCTCTCTGAGAGCGTTTTTAAGCCATTTGAGACCTAACTATTATATTATTTTCCTTCAAATTTCAGGCACTTTTAAATTGTTTTTACTATACTGACCGCTGGAAATTGCATTCAGGTGTGTACGAACCAATCAGAAAGCAGAAAATCAAAATACGATGTCAATGCACTCCGTGTTTCGCGCCTTACAAGAAGCATGGGTTCGCCGATTTTTGCTGCGGGT
This sequence comes from Ophiura sarsii, assembly GCA_035610835.1. Classification (NCBI taxonomy): domain Eukaryota; kingdom Metazoa; phylum Echinodermata; class Ophiuroidea; order Amphilepidida; family Ophiuridae; genus Ophiura; species Ophiura sarsii. Next base: position 78,260,882 of record CM069446.1, read on the forward strand.
ATTAGTAAAGTTTGTTTATATGCTTTCTATTCGTTTGAAATCACTCAAAGGAAGTTAAAACTATAAAAATATGATTAGTATCGTCGTGTATGAATTAGGTCAATACATGCGTATGTCTTGTTTCTTGAGAATTCAGAAAAATCAATGCACTTGCGCTGGGTGTTGATATGCTCACACCACTCCCCCTTCGGGGTTGTGACATTATTCGCATCAACACCCAGCGCGGCGTGCATTGATTTGTCTAATTTCTCTCGTAACAAGACATACGTATTATTGACCTATAATCAATCTATAGATGAACTATTCCGAGGCATAAGAACATACATAAATATTACAATAATACAATTGAACATATTTTACATGTACGTAAGATATGAAAAGTATGCAATTGCACGCTATCAATGACGAATCCTAATACTCACATGCTATGCTGATAGCTGGAATTTAAGCTCTGATGTCACCACAGTGAACAGGGTATGAGTTTGATCTAACACCCCCCCGCCCCCCCTAGGAGATGGGGGAATGACTTAACAATATCACTAAGGATTACTTACCTTGGTGTGATGTCACATTATCACCATGGTTTCCTACAACAGCGCCCTCATTCTTTGTCAGCTTGCGCTTCTTGATCTTTCCATCCATTTTCTTTTCTGCAGAGTAAAACCATTCGTAAAGTAATTTGTAACTGTAAAAATGTTCCATGAAGTCACAAAGAAAAGAATGCTCTTTGGGTAATGACTATCAGATAGGGTCGGTTGTTGATTTTTGTTTGATATATGCCACAATTAACGGTATCTTCAAAATTAATGTGCCTGAGATATATGCCTCAGAGCATTCAAGTGTTTCTAGCACAAAACAAAAATGCCAGGGGTAGGGGGAGTTCATGCAGTTATAACTATGATGGATGTAATTATGGTGACAAAAAAACCTGTTTAATAAAGGGGAATTGTGAGATCAGGCAGGTTACGCATGTAAGAGGTCCAATATCTTCCACTTTCAAGAAAAAGGGTACATCAAAATCCTGTTGAAATATAAATAAGAGTGTGGTACCCTGGGAATCTTGGCTTTTGTTTTACATCAAAGCAATCCTTATCATATATACAAGTGGCTTTTCATGATATACCCATTGTCTGTACAAATTTGGTGCAACTTTGGTCATGCATGCTGACAATGGATGCAGGATGGCCAACCCCGGGGTGCTAGAAATTGACGATCAGTGTAGAGCGAAACGAGCGAAGCGAGTGGAGCGTCCTTGCGGCGTAAAAAAATGAATTTAGACGCTCTCTGAGAGCGTTTTTAAGCCATTTGAGACCTAACTATTATATTATTTTCCTTCAAATTTCAGGCACTTTTAAATTGTTTTTACTATACTGACCGCTGGAAATTGCATTCAGGTGTGTATGTCAAGAGGTGGGGTGTTCCCACCTAAGAGCCAGATGATGCTTTGATGCTCACCGAGGGCATTTCTAAAGGCTCACAAATGTTATTATATTATTTTCCTTTATACGGTATGTCACTTGACATTTTGCCCGTCATTTGCTTAAATATAGATGGGTATCAAAGGTGAGGTTCCGCCTGTAGTTGGATGTGTTGGTATATTGAGCACACCCACCGGGCGTGCGGGCCCCGAGAATATTTTGAATTTAGGTGCTCGCTGAGGGTATTTCTAAAGCCGTTTCTAGGCTCACAAACTTTACTATTTTCCTTAAATTAACATCATCCAATGATTGTTTTCAACATTTTTTGTCTGGCATTTTGCTTAAATATAGCTGGGAGTCAAAGGGGGTTTCCCCTTCTAGTCCCGGTGTTTTGTACCGAGTATACCTACTGCGGCGTCAGAAAATTTTGAATTTCGAGAGTCTTTGAGGGCGTTTCTTAGCCATTTCAGACCTCATTAATTCTTATTTTATAAAATATAAGTGTTTTAAGGTTGCCAAAAAAGGTGGAGGGGCATGCTCTCAACTCAAATTGGGGGGAGGGGGTAATGCGCGGCACGGAGGTGGGGGGGGGGGGTCACTCCTTATTTATTCCAATTTTTTTACCGACTCCAAAAAAAATCGTAAAAGTTGCCCAAAATGTGTTGCCACCAGCTCATGAAATCTTGATAAGTAGGGGGAAGGGCCGGGGTTGTCCTCAAAACCGGCCAAAACAATGGCTTGGTCGAAATCGCAAATGTAGGCCCTACAGACGGAACCCTTGTGTGTACCGACGGGTTATTTTAGGGGGGCACACCCCCTGGGTACGCGACTGACAAGATGCTCAGAATTTTATAACCGGCCGTGATTTGCGTGATGACTATGATGAACCATAATAGCAACGTCTTTTGATTATCTACGAAAATGCAACTTTCATACTACTTGTTTTGAACGAACAAACCTACTATAAAAGAGAAGAGAATTTATATATAATTTTATATTCTCCATGGTTGTTTTAGATGCTTACCGCATATGCTATTTCCGCGCATGTTTCTTCAATAGGCTTTTTTCTTGTTCTATAACACCCACTTTGCCCAACTGTTTTCCATTTTCCTTTTTTGTAGCCATTTTTGTCTCCTTTCCTTTTTTTTCCTTTCCCTTTTTCTTTTCCCCCTTTTTTCTTTTTCTTCTTCTTTATACCCTGGGGTGCTGCAGTCCCTGGATCCGCCGTTGTTGGCCCCCCCCCCCCCCCCCCGGAGCAAATCTGTTATCGAGGAATAAAGTGTTATGCATATAATAGATCACATACTCTACTACTGTCATTACATTCGCAACAAAGTTGATCCACACAGCTGATGAGGCCTACCTACAGGGGGTGAAACTCTGTATATGTGCATGCAATGAGAATTGGTTCATGAATAGCGCCATCTACGCCATGCAATTAGGCAAGCAATGAAGCGAGAACGGTCGATCATCAGTTGGAAATGAATATTCAGGATATATCACTTCATCAAGTGTTTTGTATAATAGTTTTGTAAATTTAAAGCTGCAATCAAATGTGACTCAGCGCTTTGGCCTAACGGGTGCACGCTCCTCCAAGCATTCGCATTGGCAGGGGTTTGAATCCCGGTCTTGCTGAATATTTAGATTTTTTTTTTCATCAATGATTTCTGGTTTTTTTAGATATTTCGAACAATTTTGTGCACGACACAGCACAGTGGTGCACATAAATATATATTCCAAAAACCTGTGGTTGTTTTCAACACTGCCACTCGCAAATGAGTAGTGCAAGTGTATGCACATAAACCAATAATTACAAAGCTATTGCCACGTTAAAACCACATGGTTTCTAACGTGTTACGTATTTCAATATTCATACCAAACACTACCTGGTCACTATCTGTCTCTGTTGCTCTTAGGTGTCAGGATTTTTCAATCTGGCATCTGATAGGAAGACCTTCTTTACAAGGCTAAATTGTTCATGGGCTACCTATTTAATTGAATAATTCAAGAACATTTGACCAAATTTTGGCCAAAACAGACTATAGTTCACAGAATCATCTTGCAAATTAGGCCTTCCCTCATGATCAAGATATGATTAGACTGCGCATTGATCATAGTGATGAGCAACAATGACAGCAATGGGGTAATGTCTATGTGCAGGCCTCAAAATAAGAAATGAAAAGGGCAGGCAATTGCCTTCGATTAATTTGAGCCCTGTCTATGTGAATGTTTCATTTCTATGTATGGGGACGTTTACATACCTGGTCCTTGAGTGGTGATACCAGCCTGCATGAGCGGCAACTCATTATCAGCAGCAGGGGCCGGACCAAGTGACAACACATTACTTCCAGCAGCAGGAGGTGGACGGAGTTGTACTAGATCATTGCCAGCAGGAGGTGGACGGAGTTGTACTAGATCATTGCCAGCAGGAGATGGACGGAGTTGTACTAGATCATTGCCAGCAGGAGATGGACGGAGTTGTACTAGATCATTGCCAGCAGGAGGTGGACGGAGTTGTACTAGATCATTGCCAGCAGGAGATGGACGGAGTTGTACTAGATCATTGCCAGCATGAGATGGACGGAGTTGTAATAGATCGCTGCCAGCAGGCGATGGACGGAGTTGTAACAGATCGCTGCCAGCAGGGGCCAGACCACACAGATCATTGCCAATAGGAGCTGAATGGTGTGGCAACACATTACTTTCAGCAGGTGCCGGGCGGAGTGGTATAAGATTACTAGCAGGGACTTGACTAAGGGGTAATAAATTGTTGCCAACAGTGTCAAGACCGTGCAGATTATTTCCAGTAAGAGCCAAACTGGGCATATTAATGCCAGTGGTTGATGGAACGCCAAGATTCAATGAGATATGATTGTTGTTTCCAATAGAAAATGTCACATTATTTGCACCTTCTGTGATTTGACCATGTGAGGATTTGTTGTCATCTAAAAGAAAAAAAAGAGCAAAATACTACAAGTTTGTGTAATATTTTATTTGCTTAATCTATGTAACATTAATGTGTCTTTATCTGCAAACAAAAAATTATACTTATTTCCTACCCGACTACCATACTGATTTGTGTATTTAGGAAAAACTGGAGTAAACCAGTAATGTATTGATAAAATGCAGGGGCATTAGGGGGCGGCGTGAGGCATGAGGGGGACAGCCCTGTGACGAAGGGGGGGCATAGCCAACTATTTGTTTGTATATATACATAGAGTTTGTCATTTCATTTGGGGGCAAATGCCCCATGCCCCCCCCCCCCCCCCCACTCTAGTTACGCCCCTGCCAAAATGTAATATTGTGTTTGTCAATAAAATTGTAAATGTTCATCAATCAGCCATATTTCTCATAAATGCTATTACAAAGGTTATTCCCCAAAGGCTTTGCAGTTTGCTTTTTTGGAGAGGGGAGGGGAATTGGAGCTAACTTTACCAAAAAAGTCATAACTAGATAACGGTACCATGAAATGTTGAGATTCTTTTTGCATAACAGTAAATAAATGCAGTTATTGATTCAAGCATTGGCTGCCTTTATATTTTGGTAAGAAATATATTAAATATTTATTTTACTTTGAGAACACCTTTTTTGACTCACCCTGTACAATATACAGTGTATAGGATTTGAACCCTTACAACCCTGGTCTATTGTACTTACTTAATGTCTGATGAAAGGCACAAATGGTCTGAGTCGTGGTCTCATCATTACAGGTGCAATGCTGATGCTGTTCAACATTTCTTGTACAAGGTACAGTCTGTCTGTTCTCCATCGTTTCCAGAAATTTTTAACCAGTACAGATGCAGCTGGAAAAGGAAAGTATAATTTTTGAAATCAAGAACTCCAAAAACTAAAGCAGTGATTAAATTAAAAAGCATGGGTGTCAAAGGCCCATTTTAAAAAGCTGCAGAGGACTCAAACAATCAGTTTAAATTGTCATAACAAAGGATGAATATAACATACAATTGTACAAAAATATGGGGACATTCAACCTTTTTGTACAGGCGCATGCAGCACCGCTTTTCTTGTGATGACAGAGTGAACTGATGATCATCACCGAAGGGGTCTATACCCAGCAAACACAGAACGTTTCCGCAACGTTGCACCTAGGTTGCAGTTAGGTTGCGTCATTTAAAACGTTTTTATAACGTTACGGTTTGGTTGTGATTTGGTTGTTTTAAGTTGGTCCGTTGAAACGTGAGCAAAACGTTCTCGTTGCAGTTTAGTTCTAGTTTGGTTGCACTTAGGTTGTGGTTAGGTTGTCATTATAAACGTTCTTACAACGTTATTATGACGTTGCGGTTTGTTTGTTTTAGGTTGGTTCTTGGAAACATGATTAAAATGTTCTCTGAACGTTGCATGTTGATCATCGGAAACGTTTACATAATATTTTAACAACGTTGTAACACTCAAATAGTTAGTTGTTTTAGTTTAATCCTTTAAACGTGAAAAAGATGTTCCCTGAACGTTGTAGTTTAAGTTCTAGTTTGGTTGCACTAAGGTTCTGGTTAGGTTGTCATTAAAAACGTTCTTATAGCGTTATTATAACGTTGCGGGTTGTTTGTTTTAAGTACCAAATCACACCCAAACCGCAACGTTATAATAACGTTGTACAAACGTTTTAATGACAACCTAACCACAACCTATGTGAAACCAAACTAGAACTTAACTGCAACGTTCAGAGAACGTTTTGCTCGACACGTTTCCATGGACCAACGTAAAACAACCAAATCACACCCAAACCGCAATGTTATAATAACGTTGTAGAAACGTTATAATGACAACCTAACCACGACCTAAGTGCAACCAAACTAGAACTTAACTGCAACTTTCAGAGAACGTTTTTCCAACGTTTCCATGGACTAATTAAATAATGAATTGTCACCCGACGCTCAGAAAGTATAACACTGACCAAACCAAAATTTGCGGATGCCACCGTGATGATGAGAGGCAAGTCTGCCATTTATTTTCCACTGACTATATACGCCAAAACAATTCAAACGATAATATATAATTTGCAGTAATTAATACGAATCTGTGACCTACGTCGCGGAGGGGATGAAATATGGCCCAACCGATCCTTAATCGAACTGCATCAAGGGCTGAAGACATATTTAATTATATTATAATTTATAACACATACCACTATGACTATCCGTTCTATAACCAACATGGGGATAGGCAAACCTGAATTGAATTAGTCACAACGAGCATTGCATTATTGAGGCAGAACCACGAATTTATATCCAGTTTAAAAGGGTAGACATGCAATTGTCGCCCTTACATTAAAATTTTCTAATTTGGTGCACGATGCCGCTTCATTTTAACATACACTTGAAATGAAGTCAAATCGGTTAAATTCAAACGCTAATATATAATTTGCAGTAATTAATACGAATCTCTAACCTACGTCGCGGATGGGATGAAATATGGCCCGACCGGCCCTTAATCGAACTGCATTAAGGGCTGAAGACAGATTTAATTATATTATTAAACATTAAATTTTAATTTGGGGCACGATGCCGCTTCATTTTAACATACACTTGAAATGAAGTCATATCGGTTAAATTTTAACCACATTTTTACTCCTTTGTGTGAAAACGCACAATTTGCATAACATTTTGTACAACTACTTGTTGAATAAATATTGCATCAATCGTTACATTTTTAAATTATTGTAAAATACTTCTTTACAATGAAAGAAAAAACCAAAACTGCCCAATAACTGAGAAATCAACTGGCATGAATAACTTATAACGAGACATGCTATGGGAACAACCAGCAAACCCTACGCCTCATATTTTGGGAGGGAGGGTGGGAAATTTAGATTTGCAGAGCTGGCTAGGAACAAGTCCTCTCATCAAGAACCACGGAGCGAATGATCAAAAACTATGATGGAAAAAGCGACTCACAAACAGAGATTGAAAATGAAAGGCAGTTTTTGTCTTTCATTTGAGCTCATTCAGCCATGAAGTCATGGACATCTTTCATTTTCAAACACCACTTACAAAACTAGTCATAGGATTATTTCTAACTAAGTTTTATTGGCAAATTTTGTTAGCTTACGATGTTATGACGACATTTTGAGAGGGGGATTAAAAGCTTACTTTTGGTGTTGCGTTTTATATAATAAATCCCTAAATTTACATTCAGCTCATAAATTTCCATAATACATAGGCTGTAAACTTGCAAACGCAGACACCTAAAGAAATTAAGAATGCAAACTAAATCATACTCTAATATTTTCAGTATTTTCGGTCTTTTTCAGCTTTTCAATAAGTTTTTACTTACTTTATAATATTTACAGCTGCACTGCCCGTGCCATGCTGACCTGATTTCACTATATCTGTGATCGGTCTGTGATTCGACTGAAGTGAATTATTGAAAGACTCTCCCCCGGGTCGGGACTCTCCCGTCTCCGCAAATATTGAGATTATACACGAGATGTCCTCTTTGGATATATAACTAAGCTGCACTTAATAACAAAAGATTTCAAGAAGGATAGCGTCCACAATCCATGTAAATCATGGGACTTTACGAGCGAGAAAACAACAAAACCAAAAGGACGAAAACTTCCCACGATACATTTCAACAAAGGACGTGAATTAGTCCTGGGCCGTACTGTTATTATTATTGGGGAATTCCCGAATGCATACGCGTGGGCGGTATTCCATAAATAGTATCTAAAAACCTCGTCACTGATCAGCTTGACCGAAACTATTTATTCAGATCTGACACCCCCCCACCCCCCCCCCCCCCCCCCCATTCATCAAATCTGTCGGCAAAATTATGGTGCTGTGGGCAAATCAAAGGAATGAGGAAGAAAAGGGAGAAAGGAAAGAGAAAGGAAAAGGGAAAGAAAGAAGGGGAGAAAAAAGAAAGAAAGAAAGAGAGAAAGAAAGAAAGAGAAAGGGAAAGAGAAAAGAAAGAAAGAAAGAAAGAGAAAGGAAAGAGGAAAGAAAAAAAGGAAAAGGGGGGGTAACACCCCCCCCCCCCCCCCCCCCCCCCCCCATTCATCAAATCTGTCGGCAAAATTATGGTGCTGTGGGCAAATCAAAGGAAGGAGGAAGAAAAGGGAGAAAGAAAAAAGGAAAGAGAAAGGAAAAGGGAAAGAAAGAAGGGGAGAAAAAAGAAAGAAAGAAAGAGAGAAAGAAAGAAAGAGAAAGGGAAAGGAAAGAGAAAAGAAAGAAAGAAAGAAAGAAAAAAGAAAGAACTACCGAGAAAGGAAAGAGGAAAGAAAGAAAGGAAAAGGGGAAGAAAAAAAGAAAACCCTATTCAATTATCGTATGCGCAAATGATAATGTTGTGTCGGCATAATTATATGTTATGTTAACACAAATCAAATCAAAAATGAACAAAGGCAATGTAGGCATATGAATTTGTAGGCACTGTGAACAAGCCCATTTTTATGAGATTTTATGTCGGCGCACATGAACAGCCTACATGTAGGTCCAAGTTTTTGTTTTGCTCATTGTCAAGACACGCAAAAAAAAATGTGTCGGAATAGTAAAGGCCTAGTCTAGGCCTAACGGGCAATGTGTGGGACCTTTAATTATACTAACTAGGCCTATTTCATTGTCGTTGTCAATGCAAACCCAAGTCAATAATGTCGCTAATGGCCAATCATGTTGGCACATAGGTTTACGAAATATTAAATAATTCGCCTATAATTATGTAAGTTGATGTAGGCCAATTGCTCTCATTGTACTGATTGTAGACTCTGCAACTGCAAGCCCACTATCAGTCTATCGCAAAAGTAAGTCCAACTCCAACGTTTAGGTGTCAATGCAAAGTAAGAACTTATAAGTAGACTCTGTCCTAACTTCGACTTGAACAATGCAAATTATCATTATAATTAAGACAATAAGCACTGTCGTTATTTGCGTGAGACCAGGATTTGTGTGTGCACCAGGGGCACAATCGATATCTCACGTAATGGTATAGGTCTAGGCCTATGTCGATGTCGGACATACAGGATGTAGGCCTATCATGCCTATACTGAACATTTGACCATGTTTTGTTAGCATTATTCAACAAAAACAAGATGGCTTCAGGAAAGTGTTCCATGACCATTTTAGTTTAAAAACTGAAAATCTTTGTGCGCTTCGCGCGCATTCTTTCTACAGGTTCCAACATTATAATGGATCTCGAACCAAACCAAATAGGCCTATTATATGGGTGACGTTAAAAACGTTATACTGTACCCTTTAAGTGTTAGAAATGCAAAATTTTGCGCGCTTCGCGCGTATTGGTTTCAATGTTTCATTATTTAAGCTTAATTTATAGTATCTGAAGGCTTCCAACATGTTTTCAATGACCGTTTTAGTTCAAAAACTGAAAAATTTTGCGCGCTCTGCGCGCCTATTTTCTACAGGTTTTAACATTATAATGGCCCTCAAACCATACAATTTGGATCAGGACTTGATATGTGTAACTATGCAATATCAACCCGTCAAAAACGTCATACTTGACTATTTAAGTGTTAGAAATGCCAATGTTTAGTTCAAAAACTGAAAAAAATAGCGCGCTCAGCGTCATACTTGACTATTTAAGTGTTAGAAATGCCAATGTTTAGTTCAAAAACTGAAAAAAATTGCGCGCTCTGCGCGCATATTTTCTACAGGTTTTAACATTATAATGGCCCTCAAACCATACGATTTGGATCAGGACTTGATATGTGTAACTATGCAATATCAAACCGTCAAAAACGTCATACTTGAATATTTAAGTGTTATGCCAATGTTTAGTTCAAAAACTGAAAAAAATAGCGCGCTCAGCGCGCATATTTTCTTCAGGTTTTTGCGCGCTTTGTATTAGTTTCAACGTTTCAATATTTAAGATAAACAAGATAGCTTGAGGATGTGTGCCCCCTATCAAAACAGTCCTGGATACGCCCTTGGCTCCCCCCCCCCCCCCCCCCCCCCCCCAGAACTATTCAATCAGCGCTATGCGCTGCTTTATTTAACATTTCAATTATCGTTATCAAATTTGTGTTCTGCATTTTTGGTTAACATTTTACCTGAGACTATAGGCTAAGGTTGTGTTACACTATAATATAGAAAATGATAGATACGTGGACTCGTAACTCGTAATACGTCACGCGTCAGGTGAGCCGGTCCGAGTCAACGTAATTTTTAACTAAAATGGTCCAGAAAACGTTCCTGGAGCCATCTTGTTATGCTTGAATAATTAAACATTGAAACTATCGCGCGAATCGCGCAAAAATGTCCAGTTTTTTAAACTAAAATGGTCCAGAAAACTTTCCTGAAGCCATCTTGTTATGCTTGAATAAGTAACATTGAAACTAATATGTTTGAAGCGCGCAAAAGAAATCCATTTTTTTAAACAAAAATGGCACCCCTTAAAGGACACAATGTCATGTTGAATTTGTTTATTCTAATTATTAAATTTACTTAATTATTGTTGTTTCTATTATTATTATTTTTTTAAACTTGATTAAAACGGTGTTTTAAATATGTTGGAATGCCACCCTTAACCATGTAAAAATGCTGATCTGGCATGAATCGACGTTTTGTTGTACAAAGAGGGCTGGTTTGTCTTAATCATTGGTGTCATAGGCCTACATGTAATACAATTGTAAAAATATACAAATCCAAGTTTTTATCATATACTTTTGTAATTGAGGGCACTGCCTCCACCACATATCTTAATGCCCTTTAACTTATTATTGGACTGACACTGTATATTTTTTCAAAAATCTTAAAATCTTAGGGGTGCTGCACCCCTTTAAAAAAAAACCATGGGAGTAAGACGCAGAGGTAACAGTAGGAAGAGGCGGTGTAGTTGTAGCGGCAGGAACAGGGGCGGAAATTTCTTGTTAGGTGTGGGGGGATGATAAATGTTGGCCCCCAAAAATGAAATTGAGCTGGTACCATCTATGCGGTGCGCACTCTGAGCTATGCTCGGACAGGGGTGTGTCTGGGGGGATGTGCCTCCCTCGGAAGTAGAAAAAAATTCAATTTTCAAACTCATTTGGTGCGATCTGGTGTATACTTTTTGACCAATATTGTATTGAAAAGCCATCACTTTATTTCTGATCAATATTGGCTTTTTAAATAGGCAGATAGGCCATGCCAGAAAGAAGTTAATTAGTTACCTCCAAAAGATGGATTCTAGTCAACGTACGTATGCGTATATGTATCCTGACCAACGTACACGTATATACAATAAACTCCAAACGTTCTTATGTCCCTCGCATGCCTCCCTGCCCGCCTTTCTTTCTCTTTTTCTTCTCCCTTTTCCCCCTTTTTTACTTTCTTTTTTTCCCCATTTTTTCCTCTCTTTTTTTGGTAGATGTGAAAAATCAGGAGGGGGGATGATAACATTGACCACCCCCCCCCCCCGGATTTCCGCCCTTGCCCAGGGGTAAGTTGGTAGTACTAACATTTAAAGTATAGATATGACAGCCTGAAGATGCCTCTAAACTATTTGCAAGTTGTATTAGTTCATATGACACCTATTCTTCTTATTCAAATTGGTTTCCAAAGCTGTCACTTGTGGAAACCCTGATTACACATCATAGCACATCCCTATCAAAGTTGAGTGCCCCCCCCCCCCCCCCCCCCCACCCCCTCCTCACTCATTCATTATGAGGAATTCTTGATAATTCTTGATTTGAAATTGTTTTTCATTTCATGTATGCCTGGATTTGACATTCGTCTGGGGAGGGCTAAATGTTCCCATGTCCGTCTTCCCATCCCCCCCCCCCCCCCCCCCCCCCCCCCGCCCCACCTCCCGCCACTGATTGAAATGGATTATTGTCTAATGAGATATTATTTTAACACTTTCCACAGCTATCGACCAAATACAAAACAGGTTTTTCAGAAACCTTTCCCATTTTTCAAGGTCTATCTCAAGGATTACTGAACCAATACTACCCATGTTTGTACTTATTTTGAAGGGGTAGACAATACCACACTTGTTTCATTTACAAATTGGGTAGCATACACGGGGCCTATTTCATTAGCCTATGGCTCTTCATGAAAATCTGTTTTATCCTGTCTTTCATAGATGTATTTCCAAGTATTATGAAAAGGTTGGCCCTGTATCTCATTTCGACTAATACTATTGTAAAAATATCAAAAGATAAACCGTATGCCCTGTACGACGAGGCTCCCTGTACTGCGAAGCCAGCCTTCGTGGCCTCTAGCGAAACCGAGAGACATGTTTAGGTTCACCTCCATATTTGACCGAATGTGGTACAGTTAAGGGAGATTAGATACGGCCCCTAGACCATGTATGCTTCAAACACTAGTATCTAACCTGGTCTGGGAAGAGTGCCCAGAAACCATTAGTATCCACCAAACACTGGCTATGTGTAACTAAACGCTACCGCGGATTGCTAAACATGTCTAAAAGACTATCATCACTCCGTGAGGAGTCCGCAACACAGCCTACTTAACTACATAGTAACTTGCTTTATATATAGGAGTCAAATACCATGCATATGGAATCTATGGTGTTTTAGGGATTTTTTTATAGAAGTGAAGACCATGTCAATAATTTTCAATACAAATAAATTATCAAATGCAAATTTTCAATACTTATTGTATTCACAATGGAGAATTTTAAATAACAAAGTCACAAATATTTATGAATCAACATGTTTCTTGATTTGATTGTTTGTATCACTGCTCTTAATAGGCCAGGCTTCCTTTGTAATTCAAGTGTACAACAATTGATGTAGTAGGCCTATCTATTTCCAACAACTGTTTTCTGCATTCCTGCTGGGCCAGCAGGGGCAGGGGCGGACATTTCTTGTTAGGTGTGGGGGGGATGATAAATGTTGGCCCCCAAAAAATGAAATTGAGCTGGTACCATTTATGCTCGGACAGGGGTGTGTCTGAGGGGGGATGTGCCCCCCTCAGAAGTAGAACAAATTTCGATTTTCAAACTCATTTGGTGCGATCTGGTGTATACTTTTGACCAATATTGTATTGAAAAGCCATCGCTTCATTTTCAATAAATAATTTGTTTTTTATCAATACACGAAAGAAGTTGAGCACTTTTTATACTGATATATTCTTGAACTTAGTATAGATGAGCAATTCCACGCGTTGCGGAATGACATTTACACACACAAATCCACTTTCTTTTGGGTGTAAAACCCAGAGATTTGTAGTTACTCCCAATTTTACAACTTTATTTGATAATAGCGATTGATACTCAAAAAATAAACCTAGGGGAAAAATTAGACTGCGCTTCCAAGTATCCTAATTTGCATATGCAAATTTGCGTTGCGGAATGACGCAGACGATTGTGTTTTTTTGACGGGGGAGATTAGCGACCCCGTCATTTGAAACGACGTTTCTAAGTCGTAACCTTTTCACAAACCCCTAAAATTCGCGGCATTTGCTAATATTAATAACTTGCATTAATCATCTTCTGAAGCGATTTTGTTGTAAAATGTAATTGATATTGTTATAATATGAAGGTAAGAGGACACAGTAAGTTATTTCAGCTATTTGGATGCCATTTAGTAATATACTAAGCTATTTGGATGCTATTTTGTATTATATTATATGATTTAGTAATATACTGAGTCACTGAGTCCACGGCCTCTTTGTTCCGTGTTGCCTTGGTCTCGCAATTAGCCCAATGATTATGGCGAACCCTAGGCTACATCCCCCAGTCATCAATATTACCGTACGGACGCTAAAGCTGTACAAATATCGGAGCCTGCAAGATAGCGACATAAGAGGGCGGCTGAGAGTTACAGTCTAGGTGAATCCTTCAATATGATTAGCCCAATGATATGGCAACAACCCCTCGACCTTTGCCATGCGACACGAAAACAAGACTAGAAGTGACGTCATGATTATTACTTCTCCGAGATGCGCAGAACTCCGCCATTTTGTACACATTTTAAACCGACAGAAAAATTCTGCGCAAGTACGTGTAAACCAATGGGATTTTTAACTCTGGACGAAAGTGAAAATGAACCGCCGATATTTCAAGATTTACCATACTTTGTTTTAGTTATTTGAAGATGACACTCAATCTTTAGGTTTGGCTTTGATGGTACGTGATCAGAGATCAAGTAGGGAATCTTTTGGCGTAGCACTTTTTGCTACATATTTGTGCATTAGTGTTCAAAAGTGTGTCGTATTTCGTGATGCTACATTGGTTAAATCGAACGCTGCGTGGTGGTATGCACTATGCAGGTTATTACGGGGCTTGGGCTCTACTGTGGGTTGGGTTTGGGAATTCACGGAGAGTGAGACTTACGGGATACGGGTACCCGTGACACGCACGTATAGAATGACCCGTGTCACGTAAGAGAAAAAGCACGGGATAACTCAAGCCTACTTTCAACAGTCTTCTATCTCCCCCGTCCAGTTTTTTTTAAATACCTTGTTTAACATGTTTACACAAAGTGAAAACTCTGTGAACTTTTTTTTAGAGTGTATCATTATTGAAGTTACTTTTTAGAAGGTTTGAAGTGTTAGCTAACTGACAAAAGCATTTTCATAAAACTTAATCATCAGCTAGGATTTCTAGTAGGTCATCAACAAATAAAAGTAGGTGTTGCGGAATGACGTTGCGGAATGACAGTGTGAATTTGTGTGCAAAACTCCATAGAGAAAAGAAAAAACATGTTTTTATGCTTTAATATGCATAAAAAATAAAAGAAAGAGTAATCAGTGGCATTTCATATGTTACAAATTCGTGAATACAAGTAACCCAACTATTTTCACATTGAAATCATCATTTACAGGTAAAGTAGCCATGATTTTGTGATAAAGTTGCCGAATTCAACAGCTTGCACATCAAAGTTGCCTAATTCAGCAAATTATGAGTTTTCATCAGTTTTGAAACTTTTTTAGAAGTTTAAAGTCCATATTTGAATGAATTATCATAAATAAGGATGATCTTATACCACGTACACAAAAATATCACAATTTGCTCAATAAATTACCTAAATATGGGGAATAAATACCTTTGTCATTCCGCGACCGTCATTCCGCAACATGTCATTCCGCAACGCTCGTTAGCGCTATTTATTAACAGAATTTTCCAAAAAAATTTTGATCATTGTGAAGCATGTCAATTGTGTGCAGAGAAAAAATAGTTAAATGAAAATAGGGTACATTTTTTTCTTGCTATCCTAAAAAATTGTACTTTTGCGTTGCGGAATGACATGAGATTATGCATAGCCTACTAATTACCTGGATTAACGAGACTAATCGGCCGTTGATCAAAATTAAATTTATATCAAAACTTTTCCCATCAGTACTACTATTGTGCCTGACATTTATTTAAACATCATACCTATGTGTCTAAAAGATATGGAATAAATAAAAACAAGCCTTTTCACTGATTTTGTAAGCTGCAAATATGCAAATTTATGCTAATTAGTTTATACATCAAAAAACATAGTATCGCTAAACAAACTAAAAATTCCTGAACTTTGGACTCTTGCCTATTACATTACATTATAGGCATAGAATTAAACTTTGGATGCAAATTTGAAATTTTGGCTATTTGGTTGACATTTGCTTGGAATTGCCCAGATGGTTAAAAAGCTCCAACAGGGGGGAGTCTGATTCTGAGTCGATTTTCAAACTCATTTGGTGCGATCTGGTGTATACTTTTGACCAATATTGTATTGAAAAGCCATCACTTTATTTCTGATCAATATTGGCTTTTTAAATAGGCAGATAGGCCTATGCCAGAAAGAAGTTAATTAGTTACCTCCAAAAGAGGGATTCTAGTCAACGTACGTATATCCTGACCAACGTATATACAATAAACTCCAAACGTTCTTATGTCCCTCGAATGCCTCCCCGCCCGCCTTTCTTTCTCTTTTTCCTTTTTTCTCCTTTTCCCCCCTTTTTTACTTTCTTTTTTTTCCCCCTTTTTTCCTTTTTTTGTTGTTGGTATATGTGAAAAATCAGGGGGGGGGGGGTAAAATTGACCATCCCCCAGGTCAAAAAGTGGGGGATATACCCCCCACCCCCCCCCCCCCCGGATTTCCGCCCTTGGGCAGGAGTATGACAGAGGTATAGAGGCAGAGGTAGCGTTAGAGACAGATGCACTGAATACGATTATCTACTGCGGATTTGAATATCAGTTACATTAGAATTACAATGAATTTACAAAACTAAAGTCTCAAAGATATAAAACTTAAACTATAACCTCTCCGGATCGATGTTTTCTAATGTCCGCAGTGATCTACCATTACAACGCTGCTGTCGAACACTCAGTCATGTCTGATGAACTTGTAGGGTTTGAGCTGTGGAGGAGCCTGATTTTTGTGACCCTATATAGAACTCGAAATTAAGCTAAGGCCTATTAGTTTAATTTTTTTTTAAATTAAAAAAAGAATTATATAAAAATTGAACAAAGTTTCTGACTGTTTGCTTTCATTTTCGGCTATTTTAAGTTCAAAAGCAGGTGATTAAAAAAAATAAAAAATAAAAAATCCCGACCGATGTTAGGTCAAACAAACCATTTTTAGGCCTAATGGGTATACCTAAAACTAAAGTATTGCTAGACCTCAACCCAGTAGTTAAGGCCTATATTTTGCGGGTGACTGGCTTAGTAAAATATACAGGGGCGTAACAGAGGTTGGTTGTCAGGGGGGGGGGGGGGGGGGGCACAGCCAAAACAATTCCTGGTTAGAATAATTCCGTCCCGGAATTTTTCGTAAAAGGTTGCCCCAATTTTTCCCCAGTCAGTCACCTCGTGAATTTTACGTAAGTGTGTGTGTGGGGGGGGGGGGGGTCAAAAGATTTCGCACGGTCACAACATTTCGCACGGTCACAACATTTCGCACGGTCACAACATTTCGCAGTACAAAAAACACAACAGTCAACAATTTGTTGACTGTTGTGCTTTTTGTACTACGAAATTTTCTTTCTTTCCCTTTCTTCTTTTCTTTCTTTCCCCTTTTTTTCTCCTTTTCCTTTTTCTTTTTCCTCCCTTTTTCCTTTCTTTCTCTCTCTCTTTTATTTCCCTTTCCCCCTTCTTTTCCTCTTTTCCCTCCCCCCATTTTTCCTGGTGGGTAGGTTTGAATTTTCTGCTGAGCACCTTCAGGGGGGCACTGTGCCCCCCTGCCCCCGGCTGTTACGCCACTGAAAATATATACAGTCTCCAACTAACTACTGGCATATTCCCTTCATGAAATTGCATGTTCTGATCGAAAACAAGCCCAAGCCTTAACTACCTGTTCGTTAGAGAAATTCTGATTGGTTAACAGTGTAAACAATTATAGACTAGTCCTTTCTCTTCTTCCGATCAGGAAAATTGTTTCACAACCTCTGAAGAGTTATGGATTGGATAGCTTACCATTAGCCTCATTCTATTTAAAGTGAGGAAAATGTTAGGGAAAGACACGGTATAGGGGAGAGCGGAGAGTGTTCGCCCCATTTTCTTTTGAAATGGCCTAGAGACGTCAATTTTAAAGGTTGAAGGGGCAGGTTCGTCCATAGGCCGGGGCAAGTTCGCCACTGGTGTCATAATTAGGCTTCATAAAGTATGTATCAAATAAATATACACATTTGTTATGCAATGTGATTTTCTTCCAAAATAACATTTAGAGGGTCCACAATTTAAGGGTGGGGTCATTTTTACGGAATATACTCGTTTAGAATTTTAAAATTATAATAAATACCACATTTAAAAATATTATCTTCTAATGTTAGTGCTACTCCATTCCAGATAGCTTTTTTATAATTACAAATAGGCTACAGGAGGTGAATTACAATTGTGAAATTATACAAAATCTTAATTATGTAAATCTCCATTGGCGAACAGGTCCCATCATTAAAGGGCGAATGTGCCCCATACTATAGCACAACAAGTACATTGACCCGATAACACGTATGTCCCTCATACAATGACGGGTTTATAACTGCATCAAATCCATAACCAATCCCATACCTACCTAGGATTTACATTAAAATCTTCTGTACGAATAATTTTAGGAAAAAAGTCAATATCAAAAATGGAAGAAAATCCACTTCTGTGATTGTAAATCTGGTTTTTAGATGATAATTTAATACGGAGATCAGCCATGTACCAGGCGCGGATCCAGGGGGCGGGGGGAGGGGGGGCGCGGCATCCCCGGTAAAAATATCAACAACAACAACAAAAAAGGGGAAAGAGAGGGGGAGAGGAAAGGGAGAAAGAGCCTTTAATTCGTCGCTGTTCTGACATAACGACACATCACTTTACTTAATTCTGTTGTGATGTGTCGTTATGTCAGAACAGCGACAAATTGAGTGACTGATTGGTGAATAAAATAACGTGTATGTCGTGATATATATATGTAGGCTACAGGCGGGCCACTTTTTTGCAAAAAAAAGAAGAAAAAAAGAAAAAGGGGGAAATAAAAATTCCCTTTAAAGGGAGAACCCATACCCAAGATGATTCCATTTATAAAGATAACAAATAAAATAAATGGAAGGCACCGATTTTAATCATTTCATTTTTTAAGATGAAATTGCTCTTTAGGTGATTTCCAGATTAATGCAATTCCGACCCTGCTTTGGATGTTTAATTCCATGTCTACAACTGAGACAACGCTATTTAATGTTAAAGTGTATCCCTGGCATGCCTGGTCAAAGACAAGTCAAAAGAAGATTTAATTGCAATCAAAACTACAAACTGCCAGCTATTCCAAAATTGAATTGAAACAAAAACCTCGTTTTATTATGCCAAGCATACAAAATTGTCATACTGATAATTTATGTTCTTATTGCTCTTTCAAAACTTATTTCATGATGTCAATTTTTAACTTTTGATTTTGCGCGAAAAATGACATTTTTTGCATTGAAATTATTGAACCAAAATAATAACAATCCATACTGTGAAGGTGTACTTTCTCAATAACTTTGCTGATAATACTATAGTGAAATAAACCAGCCTCTCCATAATTGAATCTTTAAATTCAGTTGCACAAGTATAGTAGATTGGACTTTTCTTTTCTTTTCTGGAAAACCGACTGCCATGCATGTTCAATGTGGAAAAACAGTAATATTTTTCGCAATTGATGCTCATTTTGGGTTTTTTATGAGCCAAGACAGTACACCTATCGTTCAAGTTTGACCAGATAACCATTTAAATCTTTATATTCGGATATTTTCAATAAAATTACTTATTTGGTGAAGAAGGTAGGCCATCTATTTGGCAAGTATCAGGGTTAACAATCTCGCTTGTGGAGCAATGCCACAAGTGTTGCTCTATACAGAACTTAAGAGTTCTTGAGTTCTTACTAAAGGATTCTAAGTGTCTCTAAGCAATTGTTTCCTATACCCGACTTTTGCTTGACTATTCTGGTGGTTATCTACTACAAAATACAATGAAAACTTTAACAATGACAATAATTTTAAAAAGGCATACAAGACATTATTGTGGTAAAGGCCTTAGCTACAGGGACAATATTCCACTATGCCAAAACACTCTTTCAAAGAATTTGCCTAGAATTTCTTGTAATCTCAATGATAAAACCATATAATGAACTTCCGTAAATTATATTACAAAGCGCACAATTTAATCAAAGATCGACCGAAAAGAGACGGTCTTTGAATATGAACTTACAATACACTAATTTACCGGAGCAGTGATTCACATTTTATATCCAACATTTCCAAACCTGGGCTGTCTTAGACTGTATTTAACCATAAATTCCAGTAGGCCTACTTCTATGATTTTACTCATGCATGGCTCCCCGCTCCCCTGCTGACAAAACTGATTGATCATGCTGAGTAAATAGCCTGTCCTGAAAGCTGATGTCTTATTTGGCACCATATAGGTCTATTACCCTAGGCAAGTTACATTATATTTTATTAGAAGTGAGAATATGTTATTATTTCAGTAAAAATCATAACTTTGGTAATATTGAATGGAATTCCTCCATTCAAACATAAAACTAAACCAACTTTGGCACTTTCTTTTCATTTTTTGCACTTAAATTGCTGAAATCAACAAAATGTGTGTTATTTCATACACGAATATGTTTTCACTCACATACCCTTATCTTCCTTATCAGACCCCCCCCCCCCCCCCCCCCCCCCGAGCAAAAACCAAAAGAAACGGGGGAAAGGGATTGCTTTTCAATAAAATATTGGTCAAAGTACACACCAAATGGGGTTCGAAATTGAAAGAAAAATCAAATTCTGAGGGGGCACATCCCCTGTTCGAGCTTTTAAACCATATACTTAAATCAAGAATATATCAGTTATGCTCAACTTCTTTCGTGCATTGATACAAAACAAAATATTTATTGGAAAATGAAGAGGTAGCTTTTCGATAAAATTGTGGTCAAAAGTATACACCAGATCGCACCAAATGAGTTCAAAAATTGGAAAAAAATCTACTTCTCAGGGGGGCACATGGGGGCCCATAGCTCGGAGGGCGGTGCTGCGCACCGCATTGGATAGTCCACCACCAGAAAATTCAAGATATTTTATTTTAGCCCCCGGTAAACTAAGTCTGTCTCCGCCCCTGGTTACCATCGGAATACCGCAACAAACAGCAGAACATTGTGTGTTCGTCAAGTTCAACCAGTGGCCGCAATGTTGAGAATCACGTGGTGGGCGAATCCGCCCCCTCCCCCCCCCCCCCCCAAAAAAAAAAGAAGAAAAAAGCATAAACCCCATAAATGAAACCTTTAAAATACCAATATGCTATTTCATGTCCCGATTGTATGTTACTTTGTTGGTTTTTTTCTGTGAACAAAGATGTCACTTTGATATTGAGAAAACAGGCAATCCAAGACCACTACCCGCCAGCATTTAACAGGTTGATAAGTATCATGTTAATGTGCATACATGAAGTCATACCAGTAATTAGAAAAGCTCGGCCGTTCTAGCCCTTCAAGAAGCCAGCGAAGCATATCTAGTGGGAGTCTTTGAAGACACCAACTTGTGTGCCAACAGTGCCATTCACGCCAAACGAGTGACCATTATGCCCAAGGATATCCAGTTGGCTCGCCGTATCCGTGGAGAACGAGCTTAGAGACATTTCTCAGCAATCATTATATATTATACCACCCGCCAGCATTTAACAGGTTGATAAGTATCATGTTAATGTGCATACATGAAGTCATACCAGTAATTAGAAAAGCTCGGCCGTTCTAGCCCTTCAAGAAGCCAGCGAAGCATATCTAGTGGGACTCTTTGAAGACACCAACTTGTGTGCCATTCACGCCAAACGAGTAACCATTATGCCCAAGGACATCCAGTTGGCTCGCCGTATCCGTGGAGAACGAGCTTAGAGACATTTCTCAGCAATCATTTATAAAAAACGGCTCTTTTCAGAGCCACCATAACTTTAAAAAAGGAGATTGTATGTCAGCATTGTTCGCCTTTACAAATGTAACACTAAAATACAACTATCATACGTTATACAGACACGTTACACCGCCGCGTACATCACGGTTCAATTCATTAAATGTACATACTTGACACATGTACCTTTTTGTCCGTCTTCATTCGATGCAACTTAACACTTCAAAATGTTTAAGAAATTACATATTGCATTGAATTTCAATACACCATTTGGATATCTTTCGGGAACTCAATCTTTTTTAAGGACTTTTTTTTTGTTTTTCTAGGTTTTTGGGGGGAGGGCGCTCTTACCGTAAATGTAACGGTCTCTGTCTAAATACATGAAATTCTCAACAGTACACGGTCTTGAAAACGGCATATTTCAATCATGCGAGGTTACCTATCTTTATAACATTGAAACCGCACGTGTATTACTATAATAACTAACTGATTTAATAATACAGGCGGCAAACTACCGTATTTCCGGTGGGTGGCACTTGATTTGTTCTTTTTGAATATGGGTGTGATGGCACGGGATTGATTCATTGTCAGATCAGGGTGTTATTTTAGACATTGTCAGATTCTCTTTTTGGAATATGCAGTGGCTCTGAAAAGAGCCGTTGTGTTTTGTTGGTTTTTGACGAAGTTTACTTTCAGAGCCACCACATGGTCAAAAAAGAGAATTTACACACAGTGGCTGTTATTGTATTGTGCAGTATTTGAATAAGGAAAACACTGCAACATATAACTAGCAACCCCTCCCCCCCCCCCCCCCAAAAAAAAAAGAGAAGAAAAAAGAAGAAGAAAAAAAAGCATAAACCAATAAATGAGCCCTTTAAAATACCAATATGCTATTTCATGTCCCGATTGTATGTTTGTTAGTTTTTTCTGTGAACAAAGATGTCACAATTTGATATTGAGAAAACAGGCAATCCAAGACCACCACCCGCCAGCATTTAACAGGTTGATAAGTATCATGTTAATGTGCATACATGAAGTCATACCAGTAATTAGAAAAGCTCGGCCGTTCTAGCCCTTCAAGAAGCCAGCGAAGCATATCTAGTGGGACTCTTTGAAGACACCAACTTGTGTGCCATTCACGCCAAACGAGTGACCATTATGCCCAAGGACATCCAGTTGGCTCGCCGTATCCGTGGAGAACGAACTTAGAGACATTTCTCAGCAATCATTTATAAAAAACGGCTCTTTTCAGAGCCACCATAACTTTAAAAAAGAGATTGTATGTCAGCATTGTTCGCCTTTACAAATGTAACACTAAAATACAACTATCATACGTTATACAGACACGTTACACCGCCGCGTACATCACGGTTCAAGTCATTAAATGTACATACTTGACACTTAACACATGTACCTTTTTGTCCGTCTTCATTCGATGCAACTTAACACTTCAAAATGTTTAAGAAATTACATATTGCATTGAATTTCAATACACCATTTGGATATCTTTCGGGAACTCAATCTTTTTTAAGGACTTTTTTTTGTTTTTCTAGGTTTTTTGGGGGAGGGCGCTCTTACCGTAAATGTAACGGTCTCTGTCTAAATACATGAAATTCTCAACAGTACACGGTCTTGAAAACGGCATATTTCAATCATGCGAGGTTACCTATTTTTATAACAATGAAACCGCACGTGTATTACTACAATAACTAACTGATTTAATAATACAGGCGGCAAACTACCGTATTTTTGGTGGGTGGCATTTGATTTGTTCTTTTTGAATATGGGTGTGATGGCACGGAATTGATTCATTGTCAGATCAGGGTGGTTTTTAGACATTGTCAGATTCTCTTTTTGGAATATGCGGTGGCTCTGAAAAGAGCCGTTGTGTTTTTGTTGGTTTTTGATGAAGTTTACTTTCAGAACCACCACATGGTCAAAAAAGAGAATTTACACACAGTGGCTGTTATTGTATTGTGCAGTATTTGAATAAGGAAAACACTGCAACATATAACTATGCGTCCGCAAACCCAACCCCTCCCCCCCCCCCAAAAAAAAAAAAGAAGAAGAAGAAAAAAGCATAAACCCAATAAATGAGCCCTTTAAAACACCAATATGCTATTTCATGTCCCGATTGTATGTTTGTTAGTTTTTTTCTGTGAACAAAGATGTCACTTTGATATTGAGAAAACAGGCAATCCAAGACCACCACCCGCCAGCATTTAACAGGTTGATAAGTATCATGTTAATGTGCATACATGAAGTCATACCAGTAATTAGAAAAGCTCGGCCGTTCTAGCCCTTCAAGAAGCCAGCGAAGCATATCTAGTGGGACTCTTTGAAGACACCAACTTGTGTGCCATTCACGCCAAACGAGTGACCATTATGCCCAAGGACATCCAGTTGGCTCGCCGTATCCGTGGAGAACGAGCTTAGAGACATTTCTCAGCAATCATTTATAAAAAAAACGGCTCTTTTCAGAGCCACCATAACTTTAAAAAAGAGATTGTATGTCAGCATTGTCCGCCTTTACAAATGTAACAATAAAATACAACTATCATACGTTATACAGACACGTTACACCGCCGCGTACATCACGGTTCAAGTCATTAAATGTACATACTTGACACTTGACGCATGCACCTTTTTGTCCGTCTTCTTTCGATGCAACTTAACACTTCAAAATAATTAAGAAATTACATATTGCATTGAATTTCAATACACCATTTGGATATCTTCGGGAACTCAATCTTTTTTAAGGACTTTTCTTTGTTTTTCTAGGTTTTTGGGGGAGGGCGCTCTTACCGTAAATGTAACGGTCTCTGTCTAAATACATGAAATTCTCAACAGTACACGGTCTTGAAAACAGCATATTTCAATCATGCGAGGTTTTCTATCTTTATAACATTGAAACCGCACGTGTATTACTGTGATCATATCGTAAAATCTAATTGGAAGACGTATCTGTTCTTGATGATTTTATGAAATGTAAGCACCAATGTGCGAAGCACCAATGTGCGAAGCACCAATGTGCGAAGCACCAATGTGCGAAGCACCAATGTGCGAAGCACCAATGTGCGAAGCACCAATGTGCGAAGCACCAATGTGCGAAGCACCAATGTGCGAAGCACCAATGTGCGAAGCACCAATGTGCGAAGCAATGTGCGAAGCACCAATGTGCGAAGCACCAATGTGCGAAGCACCAATGTGCGAAGCACCAATGTGCGAAGCACCAATGTGCGAAGCACCAATGTGCGAAGCACCAATGTGCGAAGCACCAATGTGCGAAGCACCAATGTGCGAAGCACCAATGTGCGAAGCACCAATGTGCGAAGCACCAATGTGCGAAGCACCAATGTGCGAAGCACCATGTGCTGCCTCGGCGTTCGATTTTTTTTTCAATTTTCGAACCCATTTGTGTAATTTGGTGGGCACTTTGACCGATATCTTATTGAAATGTTCGTTGTTGAATGTTGATACAAATGAATATTTGGTGTAGTTCGAGACCCATTATAATGGAGAAAACTACAGAAGAAATGCGCGCAAAACGTGCAAAAAATTGTATTTCAAACACTTAAATGGTCCAGTATGACGTTTTTAACGTCACCCACATAATATTTTGAATGTTCCGTGTGATTCGCAGTGTCGTAACTAGGTTTTTAATATGTGGGGTGCAATATTTTTTCAAGGAAACAAATGCGCGCGTAGGGCGCGAAAATGTTTGAGTTCACATTTACTTGTATGATTGAGGTACATTTTTGCTTCAAACAAGCTTCTATCCCAAATATATTACATCTTGGGACACATGCGCGCGCAGCGCGAGAAAATTGTTCCGTCTGTGTACGTGTACTTTTGACCATCACAATTCCATGATTCCTCTTGTCAAACTAACGGACTATTAGGTGTTTCTAAAATGTTCTTTTTCGATCACATGCAAACTCAAAACATGGGGGGGGGGGGGACATTTTATATTATGTCCACCCCACCCAGGATTGACGCCCCTGGTTGAAACATGTAGAAAAAAATGCGCGCGTGCTTAAATCTTATATTATTATGTTTACAATTTATTATTCTTATAATAATATGCTATTTTGTATTTTGTAAGCGCTTCGAGCATCCACCACAAATCCTTGTTGTATGTACATGTATATATATCAAGTTTTTAAATCGATGAAACATTGAAACTAATCTGCACAAAAATGGCAATTTGAAAACTGAAATGATTTGACGTTAAAACCTGTATTGGTTTTAAATAGATGAAACATGTGCAGATTAGTTCCCCTATTCTGGGTAGCATCGAGACTACCACATTGAGGTGGTCTCGATGCTCCCCTATCCTGGATAGCATCGAGACTACCACATTGAGGTGGTCTCGATGCTCCATCTCGATGCTCCCCTATCCTGAGGTGGTCTCGATGCTCCCCCATCCTGGGTAGCATCGAGACTACTACATTGAGGTGGTCTATATGCTCCCCCATCCTGAGTAGCATCGATACTACCACATTGAGGTGGTCTCGATGCTCCCCTATTCTGGGTAGCATCGAGACTACTACATTGAGGTGGTCTATATGCTCCCCCATCATGAGTAGCATCGAGACTACCACATTGAGGTGGTCTCGATGCTCCCCTATCCTTGGTAGCACCGAGACTACCACATTGAGGTGGTCTCGATGCTCCCCATCCTGGGTAGCACCGAGACTTCCACATTGAGGTGGTCTCGATGCTCCCCCATCCTGGATAGCATCGAGACTACGCGCATTGAGGTGGTCTATATGCTCCCCATCCTGGATAGCATCGAGACTACCACATTGAGGTAGTCTCGATGCTCCCCCATCCTGGATAGCGGCGAGACTACGCGCATTGAGGTGGTCTATATGCTCCCCCATCCTGGATAGCATCGAGACTACCACATTGAGGTAGTCTATATGCTCCCCCATCCTGGATAGCATCGATACTACTACATTGATGTGGTCTCGATGCTCCCCCATCCTGGATAGCATCGAGACTACCCCATTGAGGTGGTCCCCCATCCTGGGTAGCATCGAGACTACTAAATTGAGGTGGTCTATATGCTCCCCATCCTGGATAGCATCGAGACCCCTAATTTCCCCCCCCCCCCCTCCCCCCCCCCCCCCCCCCCCCCCCCCCCCCCCCCCATCCTGGATAGCATCGAGACTACTACATTGAGGTGGTCTCTATGCTCCCCCATCCTGGGTAGCATCGAGACTACTAAATTGAGGTGGTCTATATGCTCCCCATCCTGGATAGCATCGAGACCCCTAATTTCGGTCTTGTGTTTTTTTATTTGGCCTATGTTGTGGTTAACAATGAAACATTTATGTACAAATACTTCACCACTTGAACCATTACTCAAGCTAAATATAAAGTATTATTTTCAATTAATTACTTTCTAAAGATTGGCAATGTTAATAAACTGGAAAAAGAGGAGCAAAAACCAGCCATGCAAAGAGATATAACTGAAAGATACGGTACAAATAGCAATGGTAAATCATAACTTAAAATCCTACAAAGGAATTCATTTATTCTGATCGAAAGTATAACTTTTGAGTATTTAAAGAAAATCCTTGTTTAATAGAAAAAAACCAATAGACCCGAAACAGTAATTTTGAAGGAAAAATAAAGAATAGCTCAAATACAACTACAAATTGTGTTTTAGGGAATTATTTCAAACAAATTCCCACGGCTACCCCACCCCTTGCCAACTTAAATAGGTTAGAGTCGTTTTAAAAAAACCAATAATATTTGTCCTTCTTTTTATTTGTAACTACATACAAAAGCATTAGGGAGCACATAAAAACTCGACCGCCCGGCAACCGCCGGTTCCGTGCGGTTGCAGCCGGTTTCTATTGTTCTAAACAATGATATGCGGTCCAACCGGGCGGAACCGGCGGTTGCCGCGCGGTCGAGTTTTGATGTGCTCCCTTACCAAACAAAAGTACAAAATGTGTCAAAATGATCACTTTCATTTTTTAATTGAGTGTTATTGATTTAAATGAGATTTCAAGAAAATGCATGTTTCATAGTAAAAAACAAAAGACCTGAGACTCAGTAATTTGAAGGAAATAGCTACAACCCCCCCCCCACCCCCCCCACCCCCCCCCCCCCCACCCCCCCCCCACCCCCCCCCCCCCACCCCCCCCCCCCCCACGCGCGGTCGAGTTTTGATGTGCTCCCTTACCAAACAAAAGTACAAAATGTGTCAAAATGATCACTTTCATTTTTTAATTGAGTGTTATTGATTTAAATGAGATTTCAAGAAAATGCATGTTTCATAGTAAAAAACAAAAGACCTGAGACTCAGTAATTTGAAGGAAATAGCTACAACCCCCCCCCCACCCCCCCCCCCCCCCCCCCCCCCCCCCCCCCCATTGAAAAATCCTAGATCCACCCCTGATATTTGGATTAAGTTTCTTGATTTGAACAGACATAGTACGTGCAGTACTATACAATATTTGGGATTATGTATCATGCCTTGAACACACATAGTAGGCCTACTCTACAATATTTGGATCATGTATCGTTTAAGCCTAACTTATGACTTTAGCAAATAAACTATAATTTTTGTAAGTTCAATGTTGTTTCCCAAAATGATGTTGCTGAAAGCCACAATAATGTGTTTGTGTAGGGGGAGATCGAGGAGATCACGGGAGGAGGGGCACGTGGGGACATTTCATCGTTGCCAAACATATGCCCAGCCAGGGCCGTCAGAAGGGGGGGGTGGGTTGGGTGCGGACGCACCCCCCTTGAAAATATCTTCTTTTTTTTAATAATTTTTTTTAGGGTAAGACGTTGTTTTATGAATGGAAAATGGGGTCAACGATGGCAAGATACATGAAAAATTGTGTCCTAAATTCGCTGTAATGCTCAGAGCTTCCGGGGGCTTCGCCCCCTGGACCCCACCCGTTAATTGGCTTCGCGCCAGAGGCGCTCGCGGCATCAGCGTGCTGCAGCACTAACACTCTGACGTCATACTACTACTTCCGGTAAAAAATCGTGAAAACGCACCCCCCTTTCCGGTAAAAAATCGTGAAAACGCACCCCCCTTTCCGGTAAAAAATCGTGAAAACGCACCCCCTTGGGCAAAAGTTGCTGACGGCCCTGCCAGCATATTTATATTGTGACTGTTAGAGCTTTATAGCTGGGGAGCATACATTGTTTTGAAACACGTTGAAACACAAGTGGCGGATCCAGGATTAAAATTTACGAGGGGCTGACCAATACCGGTTTTTTTAATTGGTACCCAAATATAATCGTAAAAGGTCCCCAAATTCACTGACCTTCTACCCTAAATCAAAGTCAAGGTCAATCAACCACCCAAGTTGGCAAGGATGTCCACTTTTAATTTTACCAATTCAAAGAACATTTTAGTAACTCCCTGTGTCAGCCTCCACCGGTGCTGCGCCCAAAAGTAGTATCTTTCGCAAAACTACTATTTTTGGGCGAAAAATACCACCCAAAACTAGTAGTTTTGCGAAAGATACTACTTTTGGTTGCGCAAAACTAGTATCTTTCTCAAAACTACTATTTTTGGATGGCTTGGGTTGCGCAAAACTAGTATTATTTGGCGGCCGTTCATTAATACTAGTCTTGGTCGGGAAAATGTCGTGCACTTCGTGTTAGGCATACAGGTTGTTTGTAAACGAGTGTGTGTATTTAAAAACATTGGCCGCTAATTATATAAACAAAGCAGGGAAATAACTGTGTTTCTCGGACTTCTTTATCTTTATTCGTCATTAAGAAGATGAAAATGTTCCCAAATTCTGGGAGATTTTTGTTGTTTGTATTTATTTTCTCGCTATTTATTATTTATACCTTTTTCCGAAGGCTTATTGCTGTTGAAAGGAGATGACAAAAGTCCAAATGTGAATGGGTTAAGCTTATTTGATGAAAAATTGGACATGCTCAGAATATGTTGATTCATATCTCATTTTAAAGAGCTTGAACAACCCTTTGAAATGATAGGTCTCCCATGGTCAGGGGATTCTTGGAACCAAAGTTATCGTACATTTTCTTTCGCAGATCTGACCCAATTTTAATAAGCAATTTGGAGCCATATATTATTGTGACCATGTACAAGTAATACATGTACCGAATATATGCTAATTACAAATAATAATTTTAACCCCTTTTTTAATTTTAAAAGTTAAACATTGAATGAATTTTGTTGAATAAATGAACCGTGATTAACACAAGGAAGTTGAATATCATTGTTTTCCATTCTGCTTATACAGAAAAGGTCCTTTTTCTCTAAGTAAATTCAGTAATGGCCCTAGCGATCAGACCAGCGATTGCACTGCGCTCAAATAAGTATCAACAACTGAATATAATAACACTCGGTGAGAGAGTGGAAAACTGTCCGAAATTGTCCATTTTAATAGTCAAGGTCACTAAAATCCTTTCAAATCCTGCTGCTATCAGGCCGCGCCTCTTGGATTACGCCAAAACATTATCAAACCGCCAAGCAAAGCGCTTCAAGAACCCCTCGTTGACGCAGTGGGAACTGGCTGGCACGTCAGAGGGTGGTGAGACACAAGTGGTCACTCAAAATACAGACGACACTGGCCACGGGCGTATTCACAACTATTCAGGTTAAAATATGCGAATGAGGTTACGTGATCAAGTGAATGGGACGAACGCTTGACAACGGTTTAAATTCAAAAATTGATACTGACACTGGAGATGGTTACAATATCCAACTCCAGGTCCAGCGGTTTTAGGAAACAATTTAGTTCCAACGTGTGATGAATTGTATGGGGTACTATAATTAAAATTCATTGTTAAATGAAAACAAACAGAAATTCACAAATAACGGCCATTCGTGTCCACCGTCGTCTGTCAAAATACATATTTCAGAGCACGCCCTCAATAGTGTGGTGCATGAATCTGCCTACATTGCTATTGGACATTCCTATGCACATTCTAGTACAAGTATTTTGCATGTTCAATAAACACCAATTTAATGGGTTTCCTGCACTATGCCAATTCAAGTCACCATTTACCCCATTATCTGTTCGTAGAAAACCTGCGCGCATAGTGCAAGGGATATTTTGACACTAATATGGCATGAATTTAGGTTACTTAGGTTATATTTGAAAGAGGTTTCGGGTTATTTTAAAGGATGTTCTTCAGATCGAATATTAAAGTGGGTTGACTATAAATGCAGCTGATGAAGCAACCTACACCCAACCTTAAACATTAGCTCAAAATGAGCCTCAAATGCTCAACCAACATACATAGCGTATTTCACCAGCTCAAATATGTGAATGCTAAAAAACATGTCCTAAAGCCAGTGCACCTCTTCAATGCACCTCTTCAAGGCAGTGTTTATAAATACTTCGGTGTGAGCCTGACATTTTTATCTCCTTGACAACGTTTTTTTGCTTTCTTGACCCACTTTTAGGGTTAATTTCTTATTCATGATTCACTTGTCCAAGTTACTGAGCAATATAAGGCTAATGAAAGTCAATTACAAGTTTCCTGTTACTTTTTTTTGCCGAGTGATGAGGGGACTTTTTCATTATTTGATCAGATTTCATTATTGATATGTATAATGCAAATGTTTGATCTACCCATATTGATACGGGGGCTTAACGAAAGGCATTTACAATAAAACACCCTACTTTTGAGCATAGTTCCCAGTTTCATATTTTACAAAGCGAAAAATATGTGTGAAATTGCTAAAAAAACACTGGTGAAAAAAAAGTGAAGCGGGCGGGTAATGGGAAATTCAAAATAGACTTTCAGGCACCAAAGGTTCGACTGCGCACGAAGCGTGAAAAGTCTTAATTGTTTTGTGCGAAGCATGGCGCATAAACAAATTGGAGCCGTTTTAATGTCCCCTACCCCTATTCAGAGTCAGGACCATTTTTTTATCCTACCATCGAGACGATTCTCGTGATCCTATTGGATAAGCGCTGACTAGATATATTCCGTATCCGACCCCCAAATCCCGTATACGGCCAGTAAGGAACTGCGCATGCGTTGTAGTAGGATTGCTACGCCGGCGCGTGACGAACGTCATGATTGCATTTGAACTTGCTCGGGTTTTAGGTGACTTACAGAATCATTTGTTCTTGTTTTGTTTTAATAGTGTTTTAGTAGGATAAAATCGTTATTAGGTGAGGTTGGGTCGGATACGGATTATATCTAGTCTCGGAGTCTGTATCGGGACTCGGGCTGCGCCCTCGTCCCGATACAGAATCCTCGACTAGATATAATCCGTATCCGACCCAACCTCACCTAATAACTAATATTATCCTACCATCGAGACGATTCTCGCGTTCCTATTGGATAAGCGCTTGAATTTAGTGACTAGATATATCCCGTATCCGACCCCCGTATCCCGTATCCGGTCAGTAAGAAACTGCGCATGCGTTGTATTAGGGTTGCTACGCGGGCCGACATGACGATCGTCGGATTGCATCTGAACTTGCTCGGGTTTTAGGTGACTACTACTTTACAGAATCATTTGTTCTTGTTTTGTTTTAATAGTGTTTTAGTAGGATAAAATCGTTATTAGGTGAGGTTGGGTCGGATACGGATTATATCTAGCTGAGGATTCTGTATCGGGACGAGGGCGCAGCCCGAGTCCCGATACAGACTCCGAGGTAATAGTATCCCTTTTGTGGGACTTTTTTTTCTGTTGTGTTGAGTGTTTGTCTCAGATGTTGATTAATCTGTAACTTTTCACACTTTATACCGATTGCAACGTGGGGTATCATGTTTTTGTATGTCCCCACTACACTCCCACGTCCCCTTGGATCAGAGTTGCAATTGGGAAGTGCACCTGAGCTAGACCCCAAGATGTAAACATCCACATGGAGAAAATTTGGAATTACTGACTCTAAATGAAAATACAACAAAGATTGGAGATTTGAATCCATACATTCATTATGGAATCATTTAAGTCTGAAAAAGTGCCCAGATTTTGTGGGTCGTAACTTGGGATGTGGACAGGGGTACTGGAATTCTCCAATATTGGGCCTATGTTCAGTTTTGATATGTGTGTTTTTTTATCAAATTACAACAATTTGAAGTTTTGAAGTACAATATCCAAAACAATGTCCCATTTAGGCAATAAATGAATATGGGTACACGTATAAAGATGGGTAGCAAAAAGTGCTAAATAGATTTTAAATAAAGGTGGAGGAGACTTTTTAGTGTCTGTACAAAGTTTGGTTTCAGTTATTTTTTCTTAAATACACCGCTTTGAAGCCAACAACATTCAGATTTGAGCTACGGTACCTTTGCTTGATTTATCATTCCTTAATTCTCATTCTACTCGCGTAGTAATTCAGGATGAGCCTTTTAAGGCTTAAAAGCCTTAAACGTTCTGGGCTTGTAAGTGTGTCCTCTCCCTCTTGCCCAAAGATGAATATTCATCTAGTATATTACACAGATAGAAACAGCTAACAACACATTCATTTTATGTTTTGTTTTCTTTAATGACCTGGAGAGCACATTTTACACTGATAATTGAATATTGCTTTTATTATGTAAACACCTTGGAATGAGTAGAATACCAATATATCTTTATCTTCTGGACACATTACAAATATAAACAAATCAGCAAGTTAAGGGTTCAGTCACAATATGGTAACCCCAAATTTGATGAAAAGATGTTGTTTATTTGCATGAAGAATGAAGATGCAACAACACAAGACATTTTGACACCACAAAATGGTACAGTGGAATTTTGCTCACAAATTACGTTATTGTGCTATCTTCTCAGGAGACGCCCTCTATCCTTGATTTATTTCTGAAAGCAGATTTTCTTGCATATTTACATATCTGATCATAAATAAATTCTGAATTATGGGGCGATATGATTCCCATTACTTCAAAATCATGGAATATATTTAATATTCATGATCAAAATGTAAATCTGCAAGAAAATCGGCATAAACAAGAATCGAGGATAGAGCGTCTCCCCGGGAAATGATTGCATAAAGAGTTCACACATGTGTGTTGTCAATAAGCTTTTTTGGAAAATGTAAGCTTCAGACCTCAACATTTTTGTTTGCATTATTAGGAATACCGTATATTGTTTTAACATAGTTTGTGCTAATGATTTCCACTGTATCTTCAAATTCCGATTCTGCTTGGATGTTTAATTCCATGTCTACATAACTGAGACAACGCTATTTAAGGTTAAAGTGTATCCCTGGCATGCCTGGTCAAAGACAAGTCAAAAGAAGTTATAATTGCAATCAAAACTACATATTGCCAGCTATATTCCAAAATTGAAATGAAACAAAAACCTCTTTTTATTATGCCACGCACACAGAATTGTCATTACTGATAATTGATGTTCTTATTGCTCTTTCAAAACTTATTTCATGATGTCAATTTTTAACTTTTGATAAGTGGGGGGGAGTCGTGTTTACCGACGGGGTTATTTCAGGGGGGCACTGGACCCCCCACCCCCCTCCTGGGTACGCCATATGGTGGTACTCACAAACTTGGGTCTACTCCGAATCAAATCATGACATTTTGAAAACGATAAGGGCCGGGGGAGGGGGGTTCTCGCCTAATTAGTTATACGGTATACGGGATGTTCCGCTCTATAATGGATCGCTTTTTATGCAAAAAATCCCGAAACATAGGGTATGATTTGGGCTGGAAAATCCCTAATAATGGGGCCACTTGTTACAAATGGGTTTTTTTTGTTGAGAAATGAAGCAAAATCCTTAGAAATGGGTACCGTTATTTCCTAAATCACCCTTGGCAATGGGTAGGGGTTTTGAATCACCAGCGGCACCCCCACCCCTAACTAAACCAAATCTTAGTATACCCACAACATAATACCCCCTTCCCCACTTATCAAGTTTTTGAGCTGACTGAAAGAAAACAATGGGACAACTTTTACTATTTTTTTTTTGTCGGTACATCATGCCTTTCGTCGGTACAACTATGGGGCGATCGCCGACAGTTGAGATTGGCACTGTCGGTTTATTGGACCAGAGGAATCATGGAATTATGATGGTCAAAAGTACACTGATGAAATTTATTCGCGCACTACGCGTGCATATATGTCCCATAACTGCAATATTTTTTGGTACAAGCTTGTTTAGAGCCAAAATGTACCTCATTCGTGCCAAAATAGGTGTAAACTCAGCTACGCCACTGCCCCTTGTTTCAAAAAGCTGGCTACACACCACTGGTCTAAAAGTCTATGGAAAACTCTAAAAATGTGCATCTCAAATTCAAAATATGCTGGATTATATAGTCTAGGATCTTGAAACATGTATAGGAGGTGCTATCATGAGCATGAATAATTATTTTTTAAACTAATAATTAAAGACAAATAAAAGAACAACAGATTATTTTGCCAAGCAATATAAGATGTGGACCTCAATCCTGACATGCCCCAAATGTCAAATGATATTTCTTTGCACACTAAAATTTGTGTAATTCAAAAAGTATACATTGAACCCTAAAATAAGTAAGTATACATATTTACACGCAGCGGTGGAAATACCCACATGACTTTTCACCCGGGGTTGACTAGGATTTGTGGACTAAGAATATTTCTAACCATCGACGGTTACCCTTTATGTTCTAACCCAACATTTATAAAAAGAAATGAATCAGTTGACAAAGTGGTCCTAAGTGGGAATCGAACCATGGACCTCTGCATTGTAAAGCGTGTAAGTCAACCATTAGACTAGCGAGGGGTGAACTGGCCAAGACATGATTTTAATTGCTCTTATTATTACGGAATAAAGCTATACTACTGTTAAATGATCAGTACATACAATACTCAATTTTAGTATTAATAAATATAGCTGCGACACACATGCTCAGGTTGACAGTCATGTGGGTATTTCCATTACTGCATTTACATATAGGCTTTTTCTTCACAGCATTCAAAAATGGTATAATGGTTGTGGCAGGGCTCACAATGTTATGGCTGAACAAAGTTCCAATTTCATTTCCAATCACAGTTTCAGATGTCAATTTTCACCCCAGTTTTTTTCCCTATGAAGCATAGATGTGAACCCCAATAAACTATACATATTTGGAAAGGTCTTGGCTTGAGGAATCCGAATCTGGCATGTAATTTCATGTATTAAGATAACAGAATGAACATCTGGAACATTTATACAACACACCTTTTTGGCAAAATTCTTCACTTCTTTATTAGAATACAACATTTTAGGATTTGCCCCTATCATAAAAATAGTGTCATATTTTGGAATCCCTGGATAATTTCCTTTCCAAAAAAGTATAGTTTGGCTGGGGTATGGTCTATACTTCCAGCTACAGTATTTTAAATGCACAAAGACATAGTTTTAAGAAATTTTAAGTGCATCACGAAAGAGGTTCCCACCTTAAAACGTGTGGCCGTTTACCCTATGGCCATAAGGTGTTGAAATTCATCCAATGTTTTGAGAGTCCTTGGGAGATTAATTATGCTAAGAATTTTGAATCTTCGGATTCTTCTCCAGTCAAATAGTGTGTTCTGCAGATTTTCTACAAGAATCAACTTGTGATTCTGCAAATTTACTGGAATCAAATTCTTAGAATGGATTTTTGAATTCTCTACCAATTTCAATACATGGTGGTATTGATGGGAGAGGGTTCCCTGATCACCCTTGAGACCCAGAGTACTGCTCTTGTTCTCACATTCTACTGTGAATAGGCCAGCATCCACTCATCACATTATCATGGCACTCTTAGCATAAATAACCCCTTGCACTCCTACTTTCAAGTCTTACAAGCTCTCACTATACACTTCCATAATGCTTTAAATGTTCTCAGTGCTAGTCCATTCTCATATTTGCACTACGTTCTCTGTGTGTGTATTAAGAAAGTATAAACAGAGCCTTCTGCATGCTCCAGTCATTAGTTCATTTTGGCGCTTGAAGAATAAACATAGTATTAAATAACATTTAACAACATAGTCCCCACTGTACAAGTTGGGTTGTATTGTAAACCTGCTGCAAATGCCAGAAGAACACTATATGTCATGCTTGACTGAATAAGCACCATAGTATCACAGTAGCAGCACCATGGAGATGTTCTATTGGGTAGCTGGGTGTATGAGCTAGGCAGCCATAAATCCAAATGCATCCTAGATACTTCTTCCACTTGCATGTTGTAAGTTTCTCATGCTTCTGCAGCACTGCACTGTCAGTACCTGAAATATTGAATACAATTAAATAAATTATCTTTTTTTCCCAAAAATGTGATTTTCATGATTTTGGCGGTAAAAAATCATTTTTTTGGGCACTTTTTGGTCTATAACTCAAAAAATAATTGATTATTCAATAAAAACAAAAAAAGGCTCCTGGGGAATGTTATCAGGATTATCATAAAACTAGTATGACAAAATGTAACAACATATATTTTGAGTTCATCTTTTCCAAACCTAAAATGGGTCAAAAAACGTGTTTTTTATAATTTTTTCCAAAATGGTCAATTTCATTATCATGGTTGGATTCATTGAACCCTTTTCTGCAAAAAACTGTATACATTTATAAAGATTATTGAAGAAGTTACGGCAGTTTTACGGAGACTGTACTGAGAGTCCACACCCCCCTTAACTCATATAATTAGCTGTAGCATCCATCTGTTTACTGTCCACATACAGGGTGTATCAACAAAAATAGGACTCTGTTTCATGATGGTGTAATCTTATTATAATCTTATTATTATTGGACCATGACCAATTTAGTCTCATTGAAAAGCCCAATTAATTATTAGATATCCGGAAAATATAAGATCAATCCGATGCAAAATAAGAAAACTAGCGTACTTTGCATAAACCATGTCATTTACTGGTTTGTACCCCGGGAGGTCAGTGAACATACAAAGCGGGTACACATGCGCGTCCAAGCACCTCTGAAATGGACCCTAAATGGCGTAAACCAGAACACTATTTTGATACCCCTAAATGGCGTAAGCCGTAACACATACAAACCCTACCCTAAATCAATAATGCACCCCCAAATGGCGTAATATATGCTCAAAATAATCTTAATTCATAATCATGTGATATGCATGATGTAGCGATTAAAGTACGGAAATATTAAAAGAATTGTTTCAACATTTTGCATGTTTATTGAAAAGTCACACATATACAGGGTGGTTCAATAAAACCTTGACAGTTTTTTGAAGCCAGTTTTTTGAAATTCTGTAGATTTAAAAAGATTTTTTCTTCTTCAATATTCATCAACTATATGATCTTGACCATCTACATGTATGCTGAAAATATCATTACAAATAACCTTACGGTTACAAAATAACAGCTATTTGAACAAAGTCTGTGCCATTTCACTCTGTCCACAGGTACTGATTTCACGACGTTACAACCAGTGTGGTTCATTAAAACGTTGACAGCCATATTTTTAAAAATTGTGGGATTTGAGTGGTTTTTTTTACATATTCCTTAAAAATATCATCTTGGCCGTCTATGCTGAAAATAATGCTATGGCGGCAAAATAATAGCTATTTGAAGAGAATCTCTCCAAATCTCTTTGCTCACGAGTATTAGTCTACGGGAAATGCCCAGCATTAACATTAAATGGCATCGTCACTGTTAAGGCATAGAGCATAGACAATTACACGTCCAATCTATGAAAATCAATAATTCTAATTAGGGTCATTCGTGGTCAGGCGCGTACCGCGGCATGTGAGCCAGGGGGGGGGCAGAAGTATGTCGTCCCGGTAGTGGCGTAAATTTCCCGGTAAATTTTCGTAAAAGGTTGCCCCAAATTTTTTCCCAGTCAGTCAACTCGTGAATTTCACGTAAGTGGAGGGGGGTCAAAAAATTTCGCACGGTCAAAAAATTTCGCATAGTCACACAATTTCGCAGTCACAAAATTTCGCACAGTCAAAAAAATTCGCACGGGCTAAAAATTTTGACTCAAAAAAGCACAACGGTTAACAAATAATGCCAATTCCTCAGTGTTTTAGGCCCTATTTTTTTTCCTTATGCAAATTTTGCGACCCGGTCTTGGGAATTTATCGTCCCGGTATTTGGAGCCAGGGGGGGGGGCAACTTGCCCCCCTGCCCCCCCCCCCCCCCCCGGTCGGTACGCCACTGCTCGTGGTATTATTATAACGTATTGATTTCACACCTGAATAGATAGTTAAGATGTTAACGATTACCCTGGTTTCACCTGGCGGGATCTTCAAATCTTAGATTACTTTCATGCAATTCATCATTCAGTATTCAATGTAATTACGTCACGGAATCAGTACCCGTGGACAGACAGAGTGAAATATGGGACAGTACTGCATTTCATGATCGCGAACGGGAGAGAGACAATTCTCTTCTTTTTGTTTTGTCCTGATCAGGCCCTTAAACCAGGAATACTCTGCAATTCCGAAATGACTTTGTACCATTTTCCCAATTATATGTACTCGAAAACATCGGCCCAAATTAGTTTTAATATTTACATGACTGGTCATAATTAAGGTATTAAATTAATATTAAAATATTCCTAAACATATGCGCTGGACAAATGGGAGCAATCATCTGCAATGCAACCAAATAGGCACAATTCAACTGAATTGATAGCCAAAGGTGCAGCACCCCCCCCCCCCCCCCCCCCCCCCCCAGTAGCATAACCAGGGGGAGCAAGGGGGAAAGTGTCCCCACCCCCTGAAAAAATTGACCAGGAAATGAGACAAAAAATGAAGGAAAGGGACAGAAAGGAATACAGGCAAATTAGTAAGCCAGCTTGTCATTTACTCGACTCAAAAAGTTACATGAAAATCCTGGCTACGCCACTGGGTTGAAATGGTGTTCACCGGGGAAAAAATACCCTTTGCCCCCATTGACAAGTGACTCTGGCTACGCTACTGACTGAATTTCATTTCGGTATTTTGACAGATTACAAATCAAAACCCAAACTCCATGATAATATGTGCCATATAAATATAATGATTACTTTGGTGCCATGTTTGTTTTCTTCATGAGTTGAGACTTTCTTGCTCTCTACCCTCAAAATTAAGGACGTAAATATTTAGCCTAGTCACTGTATTATTATTACTTACAGTCACATGCATTATTGTGATCTCTCTTTTTGTCTGGCTAATGCAGTAAAAGTTGGATGGCTAAAAAGCTTCAACAGCAGTCATAGATCAATATTGCCACAGTTCCTGTTTTAACAAAAAGAAAAGAACAAGCAGATGTATCCATTCAAACAGTTAATGGTTTTGCAGATTGATATAAGTTACAAATTATCCGAATTGAGGCTTTTTAAGAACTACACTGTGTGATTTTTTGTATATCGCCCTTTCCTTGTTTTTGTTTGTTTTTTCCTCGCATTTTTATTCTGGACAATCTAACACTTATTTATTTACTAATGTCCCTTGAGTAATAGATTTGTAATTGAGTGCCTAAAAATATTAACGTGCGGATTTCACGTGTCATTTCCCACGGTTTGATCTCGGTTTTGCTCAAAGTCACACTAATCACGGATTTTACACAAACTGCTCACGGTTTTTGCCTTAAAAATCTAAGATTCTGCCGAACCCTACCTATAAATATCAATGGCGCGCCATTTCAACGTAACATATCAATGGCCCGTCATTTCAACGTAAGAAGGGCACATTCATGATTTTGTAAAGTACTTTATTTATAGGCAGGCATTAAAATCAAAATATAGAATGTTTACATCAGGCCTGTAAGCAGGATTTTTTTAGGGGGGGGGGGCGTATTTTTTGAAAAGGTACATTGGTACCCAAAAAATTGTAAAAGATTGCCCCCAATTTTTTTTTAGTCATCTAAGACAATTTTGAGAGCGGGGGGTAGGACATGTTTGAGTCCAAAACGGCCCGAAAAAACGCTTTACATAATTGGAAATGGGGCGTTTTTCGGAAAATTGGGGTGGGTGGGGGGCGTTTTCACAAAAAAAGGTACATTAGTAACAAAAAAAAGGTACATTAGTACCCCAAAAAGGTACATTGGTACCCAAAAAGGTACATTGATACAAAAAAAAAGGTACATTGGTACCCCCCCCCCCCTAGTTACGGGCCTGGAACTTTACATTGACTTGAAACCATCAATTTTTCCCCAACCAGCTACATGTAGTGGGACAGGTTACAGTAAAAGTTACCAACCCGAATGCAGGCTTATAACTTGGCCTTAACAACATAAACACCAGTATTACATCACAACATACCTTCATTATTAACCATTGTTATGGTACGGCCTCAAGTTTAATGTTGGCCACAAATGCCACACAACAAAAATAAAGGCCTTGTTTTTTTCTGATGTTCCTTAATATTGTCATCATAGTCCAAGTACATGTATGAGAATGAGATACATGCAGATTCCCTGAAAAGAAAAGAAAAAATATGGTGATTAATAATAGCTTTGATTGAAAATAATTTATTTCAAGATTTTAATAGAATCTTTGAAAGATACCAGCCCAACGCCTTACATTTAATACCTTCTGCGCCGCAGGGTCAGAAATTCGAGAAGAATCCGCTAATCCATTCTCGCAAAGACGGAAAAGTTGCGAGAATCCATCTTTCTAACACCACTATTTGAATGAAGGAGAATCCATATCCTGACAAGAATCTAAATGGATTCTCGATCGCCACCTTTGACGAACATCTAACCCTGAGCTGGCATTAGATATCCACAGGCATTTGATACCCAAGGCAGGCCCATCCCCCTCTCAAAATGTTGGGAGATGACTAAAAAAAAAAAAATTGGGCAACCTTTTACGATTTTTTGTTGTACCGATGTATCTTTTTCAAAAAATATGCCCCCCTAAAAATTCCTGTTTACGGGCCTGCCGGCAGGCATTCCATACCCGCAGGCATTCCATACCCGCAGGCATTCCATACCCGCAGGCATTCCATACCAGCAGGCAATAAATAAACGCAGGCATTAAATGAAATTCTTGAAATTCCAAGGGTCCAAAAACATAGGATAAGTTAGAGCATGGTTAGAGTTACATTTTAATAAGAGACTTTGCATCTAATCATCATGTTGCAGGCTGTAATTCTGTAATTGTCATAAAACATCTCTTATCAGCAACATCTTCCATGTAGAGGAATGCACACAATTGTCTGTATTTAATTTGTGTGGGTCCGGATCAAGGACCCCTATGATAGAAGAGTCAAGGGTCCTCACCATTTGTTTAGGGTTTTTGATCACAGCAGGACCATACTTATTTCGAGGCCTGCCTGCAGGCATTAAATAACCGCAGGCATTTAAATAACCACAGGCATCCATTAAATAACCACAGGCACATAAGGGGACAAAAAACACACCCTGTTTTACGGGCGGTCGGACCTGTGAAGTAGCTAGGGTCAGTCGGTCAGGGTTTTTTCCCTTAAAATGTCACCAAAATCTGCAAAAAAAATCAGGATTTGTATTAAGATTTGTGAAAAAAAATGTACGGCCAAACATATCGGTTAATTTTACATAAATTTAGAATATATCTTCAAACAAAAATCCGAATATCACAAAATCTGGGCTGGTCAGGCACCTTAAACGGTGTAGTGTTACATGTAACTGCAAGCAATATCCACAGGCATGCATTAAATTCAATTACGGTAGTAAGCAACCATGGGGCATTTTGCCGCATTCACATGCATGCAGTATAAAAATGAACAATTCAAAACAGTCACAATGGCATACCCAGGAGGGAATAGGAATTACATTTTACAAGTTTATCAAAAGATGGATTCACCATCTCAATTCAGGTGTTTTGCGTGGATTGATTATTGATATTCCTCAAATTTCTGATGTTGTTTATTCATTTGCTTTAATCACCTACGTATAATTTGTATTAGGGTCATTTCATGCTAAATCAACAAATGGGTTGGTTGGTCACCCTCTCACTTATAAAACTCTATTGTACATTTCACGGACATAAATTATGCTAATGAGCTCATTAAATGACGTCACTCGCATCATCGGGTTTCCCCGATGATTGAAATACGTTGATTGAAATGCTAGGTCGAGTAAAATGATGTTCTTATTTGTTGTCTGTGAGCTTTTCTGATTTTTTTCCCGTATTGGAGTATTTTTTTATTGAAAATAGACAGTTCAAATTAAACGTTGGTTCCAAGTTCAACTGACAGCACATGTATTAAAGGCGACAGCAACGGCAATATGCAAGCAACATTTGAGAAAAAACGATGCCCGACTTTGCAAGAAAGTGTACGGGTAAGTGTACGGGTGAACATGGCAAACCAAAACAGCCTAGTAAATAATCACCTCCGTGGCGCAATTGGTTAGCGCGTTCGGCTGTTAACCGAAAGGTTGGTGGTTCGAGTCCAGCCGGCGGCGTTGTTACTTTTTGCATTTAATACAGATCGACAAATCACAGTAAAAATATAATATTGATAAAATCACAGACCACTTACACAAAAATCGCATCTGCGCATGCTCCTGTTGTGATCGAAATCCACCACACAAGCAATGGGCGAGTTTTATAAGTGCCTCTCAGATTTGGCTGAATATCCTATTTCCGTGTTTTAGGGGGGTGTAAAATAAAATAAAATCC
Source organism: Ophiura sarsii (assembly GCA_035610835.1). Lineage (NCBI taxonomy): Eukaryota > Metazoa > Echinodermata > Ophiuroidea > Amphilepidida > Ophiuridae > Ophiura > Ophiura sarsii. Next base: position 78,304,052 of record CM069446.1, read on the forward strand.
TATTTCCGTGTTTTTTTGGGGGGGGGTGTAAAAATAAAATATATTCATTTTTCTGCAAAATGAAGGCATGTTCGTAGACCTACATGTATAGCACAATTGATGTGATACACTGTTTCTGATGTCATTTTCTGGTTATTTGGGTAGAGGTCAACCTACATGTAGGTAGCAATTTTCAGCTTTGGATCTTTTACCAAAGTTAAGATATGCTGATGCACGATTCAAAATTCAATTTATTTCACAACGCGACTCGGGATGCCAAAAAGGGGGCGTCGGTGTCAAATTTCAACGGCCCGTATTTCCAAATCCGCTTAGAGTTGAGCGCTTGTTTTTTGCTTGTGTTCATTTGATGTATAGATGTACTCTAGAAATGATTTTCAGCCAAATCTGAGAGGGTGACCAGCAGTGGCGTAACAGCCGGGGGAGGGGGGGGGGGGGCACAGTGCACCCCCCCCCCTGAAGGTGCTCAGCAGGAAATTCAAACCTACCCACCAGGAAAAATGGTGGAAGGGAAAAGAGAAAAAGAAGGGGGAAAGGGAAAGAAAAGAGATAGTGAAAGGAAAAAGGGAGGAAAAAAGAAAAAGGAAAAGGAGAAAAAAAGGGGAAAGAAAGAAAAGAAGAAAGTGAAAGAAAGAAAGAAAATTTTGCAGTACAAAAAGCACTACAGTCAACAATTGTTGACTGTTGTGCTTTTTGTACTGCGACATTTTGTGACCGTGCGAAATTTTGTAACCGTGCGAAATTTTGTGACCGTGCACATTTTTTTGACCTACCCCCCCCCCCCCCCCCCCCCCCCCACTTACGTAAAATTCACGAGGTGACTGACTGGGAAAAAATTGGGGCAACCTTTAACGAAAAATTTCGGGACGGAATTATTCTAACCAGGATTTTTTTTGGCTGTGCCCCCCCCCTGACAACCAACCTCTGTTATGCCCCTGGTGACCAGCCAAGATTTTCAACAAATTTGTTGATATGGAATGACCCATTATGGATTTCTTAACCCTAACTCTCGCGGCTATGTTTTTGTTCGTATCGGGGGAGAGGAAAAAGTACAATTTTTGGACCCCAAAAAAAATCACCCAGCACCCCGGGATTCGATCGTGGGACCATCCACACCAAAGTCTGTCCCCCTACCGATTGAGCTAAGCTCCCAGCGCATATGCGGGCAGCAATTTCCTGCCCACATATGCTTGTGGTAGGTGACGTAATTGAGTCAATGCAGCAGCACGTGCGTGGAGGTTTCTGGCAATGATTTTGTTAAGATGCAGTAGGGTTAGGGTAACCATCGGGATTTTGCGCGATTTCAAACTGCCAAATGCGCCGCCGAATTTCGCCAAATGCGCTAAATACGCCAGATAAAAAGCCAAAATGCGCGATTCGCACATTTCCATTGTTTTAACGTTTGTCGACCCCCGGAAACCAACAAAAAGTTGCTATAAACGCGGCCTTTTGAACTCGTACGTATTCAGTACAAAACTAGAAAATCCTTACCTTTCTTTTCATCGAAAAGACGTATTATTATATTCCTAACTGAAATCATAAATGTCTTGTTTAGTCTTGTTCGTAGAGATGAGATTTACGAGCACGCACACATTTTTTTTAAAGTCAAAACAACCCGACCGATATCTTCACTCAATATGACATCGATCTGTAATGAAATCTTATTTAACTAAATAGGGCCGCACCATTTGATTTGCAGGGGTGGGATTGAGAGCAATCAATATATTATTTTAATTTATTTCTAGAAAAAAACCCCGATACATTTCATTGTTCATTTTATTAAATCCAAGTTCAACCAAAATTCTCTAGAATTATTTCTGGAAAAAGACGATAAATTTTATTATTCATTTCAATTTCAACCAAAAATAATGATGTATCCAATGTAAATTGGTTGGATCGTCATAACCACGTGCGAATTGCGCAATTGGTTTCCAGAAAGTTTTCCCAATCATAACAAAAGTTACGGCTCTGTTAAAATGTACAGGCACATTATAGCTTGCGCTGTTACTGGGCCATGTGGAGTACGGTCTGCCATGCCACCGTCCAGGGCCGGGGTGCGTGATGTTGGGATCGGTTGGTCATGGCCTATTTAAAATAACGATTTGTTTGCGCAAACGATAATTATTGGTAAAAATATGTTTGTACTAAAGTATTGGCAGTGGCGTAGCCGGGTCGTGTGCAGATGTGGGACGTGGGTCTGGTGAGGTGTATGATGACGAGAAATGAAGAGAAGGGGGTATATATTTTACAGGGGAACTGGGTAGAGTCGGACACTTTATTAAATGTATTTTAAATGTCATCACATTATTTTAAAGTGTATCACAGCTTGATCAATACTTAACAACTTGACATGTAAAGGGGTCAAGCGCTCATTTAGGTGTATCATTGAATAGAACATTAATTAGCTTGGGTCCTCCCACACCCCCCCCCCCCCCCCCCCCCCCAACCCTATTTATCAAACCCATTGAATTGCCACATCACTTAAATTCCATTCATCAATTTCTATAGGCTAGCGGATGTTGTATAAACATTATCAAGCAGGTAATATCCTCTATTCATACTAATTACACAGTCAATATTATTTCAATAGACCAAGATAGCCTCAAGAGGATATTTTTCACAGCTACATGTAGGCCTAGTCGCCATAATATCAGAAGACCAAGAGCATCCCCATTCTTACTAATTAAACATCAATATTTATTTTAATAGACTTGACTAGAGGATGTTTATCACATCTTCAGTAGTATCGCCACAATTGAAAGGGGATGAAGTGATCATCATTCAGGCGCATCAATAAATAGACACTGAATCTTTGCTACCAATCGATCTCAAGTATGCAACGCTTTTTTCACGGCTTTGTTCTTGATAGATAAAGCACAGGAGACTAGACTAGAACAAGGCATAGATAGAAATAATGAAAATGTACTTGCTTGTAGGCCTACTTCTTTCTTTTGCATACGATCGAATCATTTTAATAAATTATTAATTATGACTTGCATCGAGTTGAAAATCGGGCCATTGACTGATGCGTCCTTAAACATATTTCACAATATTTTCAAAGAGATATTAAAAGGTAGAATGTTATACAAATATTTACATGATAAAAATAGAATCATGCAAGGTATTAAATGCTATTATTTATATTTATATGATAATAAAGAAAAGCAAAGAGTCATTGTCCCAGATCCCAACACAAAATAACACTAAATAAATCTTGCATATGCTGTCAATAATGTGGTCTGTACTGTAATTTATTTCCAACTCCAATTATATAAAAATTAAACATTGCAAAATATATCTAGAGATTTAGAATTATCAATTACGATTATATCAATAATTAGAGATAACATTCTGGTCAGTTCAGCAATATATTCTAACAATTTAAAACGGGTCGGCCTGGCCCGTAGAACAATACTTTTTTTATTCGGCACGTTACTACGCAACGCAATGGGGTTGTGGTTAACCGAGTTCAAAAAGTCAAGCTATTTATAATAGCGCATTTATCGATCAGGCACCGCATGTCATAGACAGGCGGGGTTAATTAGGTCAACAAACACGTCCATACACGATCGTTGATTGATTCAGGGAAAGGGGGATTTTCTCTTGGATCTCGAGTTGAAAGTTAAATTACACTTAAAAAAGTCAACAACGCTGTACGGGCGGCATTTTAAAACAGCTTCCGTGCGACTGGCGGTGGTTAAAAGGGTTTAATAGGCCTGCGGGTCGTTTGATTTTCGGAAGTTTCAAAACAGTTCCAAACAAACCTACCAAATTAACTGAAGTAGAAATAAGAGGAAGAGGAGGGGGGGGGGGGATTCAACAGTTGTTTTCTTCTTTTCAACAGTTGTTTTCTTCTTATTGTCGCCTATAATATAAAATGAAATTTGAAATATAATGACACAATTAAAATTAGGATGTTATTTAATAATGCACCGTTGATATTCAAGTGACAGTCTTGAACTCACTCTCTTTATAATAAGTAACTGGTGCATACCGTCTATATTGGCCGTGTAATTACAATCAATAACATTTCTATTCAATGATACACCCGAATTGAAGCTGTATGCAACATCTTGGGTCAGTCTATTGAAATACAAATTGGCTGTTTGTATTTATTAAGAACATCCACATTTGCTGAAAGAAACCGCGGCGCAGAAAAAACATCTCCCCATTCAAGTAATCAATACGTGACCCAGACCCAGTTATATAAACACGTGCCTTGAGTCAATGTGAATTGCGCATGACCACATGTTGTTGCCATCACCTACAGCATATACGTGTGGGGAAATTACGCGGGAGATAGGCCTACTTCGAGCCACTGTAAATATGCGCATGCCCGCAAATATTTTAAAATCACCTACAACGTATGCTGTCAATCACATATCACGTGCGGTATCATCTAAAGAGAAAAACCCGCGTTCTTTTAAAAACAGCCAGTGTCAATCAAATATCGCCCGGTAACATCAGAAGGTTATGAGGTTAGGTTGGTGCCAATTTGTCTAGGCATTGTCTTAAAAAGCAACAGTTGAATTTTAACAACATCACAAAATCAAGAGTCATCGGCTTTAAGATTATTTTATTAAATCGCGGGATGGTTCGTTTCGGATGTAAATCATTCCCACCAGATTTCCAGATCTCTGAAAAGAAACAAAGACAACATTAGTTAAATAGCAATGACTAGGTAATGGCATTTTTTTCTTCTAATTTCATAATTGGGAAATTTACACTAAATACTCACTTTGACCTACCGTACAATTGCATTATTTATTCGTGTTCCACCTCGTCCATTGCGCTGCGCGCTGGTAATTCAGGCAGGTATTGACGGGCAAGACTACAGATAACGACCGCCGCAAATGTTTAGCCAAGCATGCTAAATAATTGTTAGTAAGGCCTACCTTGCAATGGAAATAGCACGGGCGGGCCGCACAAGTCGCGGGTCATGTCTCTACCTCTACTCGTGCCGGGACTAGCGGGGCATGACCAAAGGGCTGACCGCGAGCACGCACTACTCAGTATTATAATACAGCTAAATATTCAGCCAAACACGCAAAATCATTTCAGTTACTTGAGGCGGGGCAGGTCATGTCAAACTGGCGAGTATTGAAGCCTACGATACCGGCAGATGGCGGCGGGCAGGATAAGGCAATCGCGCCCGTGGTCGTTAAAGAAAATCTCGCCGTGTTCGTTAAAAAAAAAATGTTAAAAAAAATAAAAAATAAAAAATCGCGCCGTGGTAAAAATAAAATAAAAATGGGGGGGGGGGGGGGGAATTTTTTTTTTTTTTTGGGGGGGGGGGAATTTCGGTGTACTCGGTAATTCTTTGTTTTAAAATGTTGTCATCATTTTTTTTAAATGCACAAGGTACTTTGAAAATGGTACTTTAATTTTTTTTTACAAAATCAAAAAATCATTACAAAAAAAATTAAAAAATCATTAAAAATTTAAACAAATCATTTAAAAAAAAAAAAAATCATAAAAAAAAAAAAAAATCAGCAAAATCACAAAATGCGCGATCGGACCCGAAATGCGCGATTTTTTGCGCGATTGCGCGATCGCGCAAAATCCCGATGCTTAGGTTAGGGTTAACAAGATCCTGAAGATGATTTTACATCATTTTTGTCCCGTAATTCAACGGTCCCATGTTGGTAGCTACTTTGGCATAGCCATGCTTTTTACCCGGGGGCACCGGGAGAATCCAAATCCAAACAGATTCACGCAACCCCATTTTACGAGAATCCAAGATTCCCGTCAATTGATTTGATGTGCAATCTTTTTAATTTGGGAGAATCCAATTAAGACTCTCGCAAACCTGTCCACGAGAATCAATTGAGAATCAGATTTTCACCAAATGTCTAGCCCTGTGAGGAAGCGACTCCTGTAGTGTATGTAGGTTTTCTGCCGTTTCAAGGCCTTGGGGAGGGCTCTCCTGGCATGTGCCCCCCCCCCCCCCCCCTCACCCAGTAGAACTGGACCTTCACTCTCTCAGTATTCTCTCTCTGTATTCGAAGGGATTTCACATGATCGTTCTCCAGGGTCTTGATATACCCCTCATTTCTTGGTGTTTCTCGTAAATTTGGCAAATTTGACCCGTTCTTTGCCCAGTTAACCAATATGTGAAGCAAAAGTTTGACTTATTTTATTCAGAAAAGTGCAAAAATATTGATTAAAACATCCGAACATCCGTGACGTCAACTCATACTTTCATTCCATAGCTCTAGCTCTACCACAGAGCTATGAATACAGATACAGACCCGGGATACTTGAAGTACGGTAGTCGTTTACAGCACTATCATGTTTATTGTTGGTTTTACGTTAACTTATAGCCTATAGTTACATGTATACTATTAAGTATCAAGGCAAGGGCGGACTTGAGTTATTTTTAGCAAATTTGCATGGCAACTAGTGATGCACGCACTCAACACTGAGCGTTACGCACTTGATTCGCAGTAGGCGCAATGTGCGGTTGCCTTAATTCTGCGCAAGTTGTTTTCACCGGCATTTGATTATTTTCACCGGCATGACGTAGGTCCGCCCCGACCTATACATGCTTTATCACTGTCTCGACCTCGTGATAGCCAATAAACAGTGATCCAAATAGACTATAACTTAGTAAGTACTGGCCCTATCATGACATTGTCCTAGGGCAGGCTAGTATTAGTACAACAAATCATACTTAGTGATATTTGTCATCAGTTGGTATTATTGATCATTATTTTGCATGTTTCACTATTTGTCCCCATAGGGAAGAAGGAAAAAAACCACACCAACGTATGGGTTTCCTGTACTGTCTATAGTCGTCGTCAAAATACTTCGGCACTTTTTTCTGCGACAACAGCGTACAGCGTAAACACGGAAGAGCGTTGTAGAACAGCGGAGCAACAGCGGAGCCTAACAGCGTTATCTTTGAGCAGCTCGACGCGTCGCGGCCCCTGTAATCCGATTGGCCGCGCCCGTATCTATGGGTCATGAATGTCCCCGCCCACACGCTCTTAATTCAAGACGCTTGCGTTGGCGGTTTTAAAAAGTGCCGAAGTATTCTGACGACGACCATAGGCTAGTATAGTATTGGCATTCATTGGACTTGCATTTGCAATGTTTGCAAATTGTCATACAAATTGTTACCAAATTTTAAATTAAAACCTTGGCAATATCCTCAAATAGGTCTTACATACGGAATAAAGCACACAGCAGCTATTATGTTTACAATGCAAATCAACTGCAAAACAATTGCTGCCTTATACTTTATTCTGTATGTAATTGTAAGACCTATTTGAGGATATTGCCAAAACCTTAAATAAGCTTATTTATATTATATCAAATTGAAGCCCGATCTGTTGATTATGTATGTCAGATCTTCTTTGTCTGATTCGAATTTGAAGCCAATCTTCCCATAAATACCATTACTATTATTAAACTCCCTGATACTTACGGTATTCATGGTAATATAAAGTCCGCATCGCTCACATTCATAACGCCAACACACACGCGATGATGCCAAGAAACTGGATACAAGCTGTCTTTAGAAAAGAATTACACAGTGTATGCGGTAAAAAAAAATTGGGAGCGATAAACAAAAATACTATCCTAGGGAAGATAGTATTCTTGCTCACCACACCTGGACCGGAAAACCTATATTATATGCTCACCCCTACTCCCTATAGTGTGAAATTCTGATCTAGCCGTAGATCAGAATATTTGAATTGATGTTGTGTTGGTACATCTGCTTCATTCCGCGCTTTGTGTATACACTAACTCCCCCTAGGCCTTCTCTACTCTTCTTATATTGGTAAAATAACCAACAATCAACCTATTTTGGGCAATAGGGCGGGGAAACTACCTCCTCCGCCCCTGGTGCTAGCTATACAAGTAAGTATTACAAGGAATCCTACGCAGAACAAAAAATTAACATAAAAACAGTTTGGCCTATATGCATTATTCTAGCAGAATCTATGACTAGCGAAACTCATTTAGGTTAAATACACGCGAGGATCGAGCAAATGATACCAGCCAAGTAAATGAAATGAATAAATATTATACAGGGTGAATCAAAAAAAATGTGCACGATTTCAAACGGCCATTTGACCTTGATGCGTGCATTGAACCGAATGTTTGTTGGTTACACATAGCGTTGTTAATCTTCTTTTATCCTCCACAAAAATGGAAGTAATCGACTGAAAAATAAGCAAACTGTGGCAAGTTTCGTAAAATGACCGCGTTTTTCGCCATTCCAATGGGATTTACACACAGTAAAATTGGTTTTGCTAAAACGGTCATTATCATATTAATAATGTTCCTGAAAATAATTCTTTCACCCTGGGATAAGTCTGATACCGAGGTGTAAAATGAAAAGGCAAATCTGAATACAGCATTACCTGCTACAGACCAAGAAGTGGAGGCAAGAAGTCTTCAAGATAAGAAGAGGAGGCACGTGTCAGAGCCGAAGTGACATATCCCTACACCGCAACAGGGGAATGGTTAGACGAGCTGTTCGCAACATGTTGGGCAGGGAACACATGCCTTCAGCTAAATGGTGCCCATGTCGAAGGAAGGTTTCATAAATAAAAAAAACCTTAATATCAGCAAACAACTGAATTATTTCTATTTCAAATTGCATGGAAGCTAACATTTTATTTTATGTCTTTAAAAAGACCGTAATTCATACCGTATAATTTGTGAACCTAAAGGCAAATGTGAATGACTTTTCAGTGAAATTATGAAGAAACGAAGTGTCTTCAGAACATTTTATTTGTGCAATATTATTAATTTGTGAAGTATTATCATCTGAACTATTTATTTCGACAATGTTTTATCACCTTTGGCTCATTTAGTATACAATTTGATTGTGAGCAACACATCTTTTAGGAAGCCCCAACGCAAGCTGTGGACTTTCAAGTACCCAGAGTTCTACCAAAGCACAGATTGACTTTATCTTAGTAAGGAAGAAGTGGCGCAACTCAATTCGCAATGTAGAAACATATAGCTCCTTTTCGACAGTTGGATCTGACCATAGAATTGTAACAGCCAGGGTACGACTGAGTCTCCAAGCTCCAAAGAGAAGTGAAAATAAATGTTGCTCCCTGAACTTCAAAGCATTGAGCCAGGACAGCCAACTACAGGAAAAATATGCCGTAGAGGTGGTAAATCGTGTCAGCCTACTACAAGATGAACTTCAGGACCATCCTGCCCAGGAGAATTACAACCGCCTTTCAACAGTTTGTCTTGATGCAGCTAAAGCAGTACTTCCCCAGAGGCCTATTAGAGGAACTTCAAGTCCATATCACAGTGTCGATCTGTAAGAGCGGCAAGAAGCAGACTTCAAAATGCAATTGACCAGGGTGATGCTACTATTCAACCCCGCCACAAGCTCACGGAAGCATATCTCTCAGAAGAGGAAAACTTGCTAAATGAGAAGATCTCCCAAATTCAGCATGCATCCCATTCCAACAAACACACAGAAGCTTGGAGAGTCATCAATGAAATTACTGGGAGGAAAGTAAGAAAACCAGCAATGTTAGCAGGCTCACCAGGTGAGAGGATCACAACCTGGCTGCACCCCTTTCAAAACCTTCTTGAAAAACCCCCAACTGTTCCAGACACCGTCTTTGACATTACATCAGTAGTGGAAGGCACTCTCCCGATCATTGTAAATGAATTCTCCTTAGACGAAGTCGAGTCTGCTCTCAATCAAGCTAAACCAGGAGGGGCCATTGGACTGGACAACATTCCACTTGAGCTTTGGAATTCAAAGCATTTCCGATCTCACCTACTGGAAATCTGCAACAGAGATTGATTGAATGAGTGCCATAATTCCTATCCCCAAAAAGGGAGATCTCTCTCAACCAACCAACTACCGAGAGATTAGCCTCTCCTGTATTGGGGCTAAGGTCTACAATCGTATGTTACTGAACCGAATACGCCCATTTGTGGACCCTCTTCTTCGATGGAATCAAAATGGCTTTAGAGAGAAACGATCCACAATCTCCCAGATTCTAGCATTGAGAAGAATAATTGAAAGAATGAAAGAAAGAAACCTTCCACTGGCTGCCGTGTTCATAGACTCTCTAAGGCTTTTGACTCAGTACACCGCGATCGCATGTTTGACATCCTCAGTGCCTATGGTATCCCTGGAACCAATAAAGGCAATAAAGTTAATGTATGACAACTCTTCGGCTATTGTCACATCGCCCGATGGGGAGACGGAACCTTTTAAGATTTTAGCTGGCGTTCTTCAAGGTGACACTTTGGCACCCTTCATCTTCATCACAATTCTTGACTACATGTACGTAATGCGCTGTGCCCTGACAGATATCCATGATGAAACAGGTATACTGCTGGAGCCTAGGAGGAGTAGACGCTATCCTGAAATTCGTCTTCACGATCTCGATTTCGCAGATGATATAGCTCTCCTAGCAACATCAATCAGTAAAGCGGAATTACTGTTACAGAGTGTTGAGGCAGCATCAAATGCAGTTGGAAAAACAAAAAGCCTCCTTATAAATATTGCCACCTCAGCCAGTGTAAAGACCATCAAAGGAGTAGAGCTAGAAAATGTCTCCAATTTCAAATACTTGGGCGTTCTAGACACATCCCAGGAATTCAAATGCAGGAAAGCACAAGCATGGGTTGCATGCAATCAACTGCAGAAGATCTGGAAATCTGATCTCGAAAGAACGACAAAAATCAGATTCTTCAAAGCCTGCGTAGAAAGCATTTTGTTGTACGGCTCCGAAACATGGACTATCAGCAGGAAAACTGAAGACAGAATCAACGGATGTTATACTCAACTGTTACGTATAATATTTGACATCAGTTGGAGGGATCACATCCCAAACAGCGTGGTATATGGCGATATCCCCATATAACATCAATAATCAGGCAGCGCCATTTATGTTTCGCTGGCCACTGCATGCGAACAACCAAACCAGCCTATCTCCCGTCTAATTTTCTGGACCCCTCCTGGGGGGGAAAGCTAACAGAGGCAGAAGACACCTTCAGTATCCTGATACCGTCAAGAATGATATGAGTTTAGATCCTCCAGAGATCCGCCAACTCATGAATGAAAGGAAAGTCTGGGCCCAGTACGTTACGATTGCTTCCTCCGTTTCGTCCACGGACGACCAATGATGATGATGAATATACCAGGAACCTGTAATAAATAACAGGCACAACAATGCCTTGCTTGTAGACTCTCACTCCATGTCGTCATCATGCTGCAGTATAGTCATGTCTTAACTGTGTAAATCCCATTGGAATGGCAAAAAATGCGGACAGTTTACAAAACGTGTCACAGTTTGATTATTTTTCAGTCGATCACTTTCATTTTTTGGGAGGATAAACTAGATTAAGGGGGGGGCTTAAGGAAGTTTTTGATTTGATTTTTTGAATTTTGTGAGTGCTGTAATTATTGAACTATTAATCAAATGTATATAAAAGTATACATTTTTGGAAAGGAAATGGATCAGAGAATCCCAATTTGGCGTCAATTTTGACTAAAAAAGTAGATTTTTTGAGAAAATCACAAAATTCACTTTTTTGACCCAAATTTTTTTGAACAAAGCTAACAAAAAATAATTTTGAGTAAAAAATTGCCAAATCACTTTATAATGATGTTAAGACACTGATGAAGGGACGATTTTTTTTTTTTTAAACCTAATCTAATATTTTTGAAAATTTTGACCAAAAAGTGCCAAAAAACGTGAAAAAATGGATTTTTAATTTTTTTTTACACTTTTTTGTCAAAATTTCAAAAAATATTGCATTAGATTTAAAAAAAAAAATTCGTCCCTCCAGTAGTGTCTTAACATCATCATCAAGTGATTTGGGCATTTTTGACTCAAAATTATGTTTGTTAGCTTTGTTCAAAAAAATTGGGTCAAAAAAGTGATTTTTTGTGATTTTCTCAAAAAATCAACATTTTTGGTCAAAATTAATGCCAAATTTGGATTCTCTGATCCATTTCCTTTCCAAAAAGGTATACTTTTATATACATTTGAGTCATGGTTCAATAATTACAGCACCAACAAACTTCAACAAAAAACTTCCTTAAGTCCCCCCTTAACACCGACTTATACAGACAACAAAAATGTCATGGTTCAATGCACGCACCAAGGTCACATGGCCGTTTCAAATCGTGCACAATTTCTTTTGTATATAGAATCAGACAAACTGGCGTGAATTAAATTAACAAAGACCTTAAAAATACACGAACTCGAACCCGGTCGTCCTAAATTCGCTATCGTAGCGAAGAATAGACCACAAAGGTTGTGTTTACATGGGCACCAGATGAACGAGCACGAATCAGCTAATGTATATAAAGTGTTTGTTGAGAATTTCAATATTTTTACATATTTTTAAGGTCTTTGTTAATTTAATTACTCGGCTTGTATCCTTTGCTCGATCTTCGTGTGGATTCAATTGAGTTTGGTTAGTCATAGGTTCTGCTAGAACATGTAGAATCATGCTTACTATAGGCCAAGATATAGCTATATTTACTACATGTATTTAGGCCGCTTGAGACCCTTAACAAAAGACTTTGTATACATTAGCGATCGTTCATCTCCCGGTTCATCTGTCACCCACGTAACAGCCTCCGTGGTTTAGTGATGTGTAATTCTTCACCGGGATATAGGGAAGAGGGACCGGGGTTCGATACCGTATATTTTTAAGGTCTTTGTTAATTTAATTCACGCCAGTTTATCCTAGTCTATATTAAATGTTCTATATATTGTGTGATTTGTACCAAAAATAGTTGAACTTTTTAAAGAAAACTATGTCGACGAATCATGAATATTGATTAAACAAAGATAGGCGTTAAATATTGTTAACATTGTTTTACAGACAGAATAATAGTTCCAACTTCTAATTCTGTGTCGACGTCTGCAGCAGCTTTAAGATCGCCCTTGAAGACAATGCTATAACTTCATCCAAGCATGAAAACCAAAACCAGTTCACAATTCATTATGATTCAAAGTTTCAAACCGTTTAGCATATGTCCTTGTATTTGGATTAGTTGCAATACACGGCGCAAGTTCGCGCCACGAATAACCTTTATATCGATATCTTTACTTCTATAACAATACTATATCTTCTGCTCAAGTACAAGTATTGTGATTGGGTCAACTTGGCATTTCAGTTGGTGAAAGACGGCGACTGTGCCAATGCTAGCAGTAAAGTAATTCTGCTTAGTAAAAATTAAGTCTTCATCAGTTCTGGAAAATTATTTATACGTGCCGTGAGGTCTTTCTCTCCTTACTGATTTATAAAGCCGGATTAAAAGATTCAACTAAAGTGCAATTACAATGGATCTTGAACAGGTTCCGGTTGATCCAGAACTATCAAGCACTAATACTGTAAACAAACTACGACGGATTTTGAGGAGAGAGTTGAGTCCTAGATGGATTGGATTCGAAGGAGTTAACCCGCGACGATTTGCGACACCACAGGTTTGCCTTTAACATCTTAGATTTTGCTTTTATTTAGCATTTTTTTTCCATCAAGAAATTAATTCGTTGGGTCGGCATAATTTTGTTTCCATCTTTTATACACGTTCAGCATGTTCAGCAAGAATAATACATCTCAATATTAGGTGTAGCCATGTTCTGCAAGATAATTCCTATCGTGACATATTTGTCACCGCTGGTGTAAATCTGAGAGCAAACGTGGTACCAACCCGGGAGGGGGGGGGGGGGGGGGGGGGGGGGGTTGGCACTCAACTGTTTTGGTATGGGTCTCAAAAATTCTTAGGAGCTGATTCAGGCTCAAAAGGGGGGTCTTAAGAGCTAGCAGAAGATGGTGAAAAGGGGGTTGCCAGGGCGGCACATACCTATACCCCTTTCCAATGTCAGTGCTTCCCCCCCCCCCCCCCCCCCCACACAATATATCTTCATTTAGACGTTATAGGCAAAAATGCAGTGAATTACCGCCAAAGGTGAGGTGGTTAACCACCTGACTAGTTTGTGTACTACTCGATTCATGTCACCTTGTGCTATGTGCTTCTAACATAAGAATCATTGTAGTTATGCAACTCTTACTTTGGAATATAACTATTTTAAGGATGACCCTTCATGTATAGAATAAAAAAACTTCAAGTTGAAAATCGGGCCAGAAATCGGAACATCTACCTTTAATACTTTAATAGTGATTCTTCTTTGGGCATGCAGCTTTATGACATTGCTACACCATATATGTACTGTACCAACTTAAAATCTAAACATTGTTTGTTAAATATCCATATTGAAACATGGTTTACTTTATAATATTTTACTTTGATTTTATTTAGTGGCTTTTTTTCTCAATATTTATTTTACTTTGCCATAAGAATAAAAATGAGTTGACATGGTCAATGGTCACAGGTCACTAATAGGTATCAAATAAGGTGGGGCCGTTTCAAAAATCCTTAAAATCGTGATACGTGTCTCTATTTTAAATAGAAGTTGTCAAAAAAACATAACAATTTTGGTATCATATTAAAGACAATCTATCCAGCTACCGATTAAAAAAGGATTAAAGCCACATGTTTAGCAACAGTGAAGTTATCAATCTAAACGTCGAGTGAGTCAAGGGTGGGGCCGGTGGATGTGGCGCCGGTGGATGTGGCGCCCATAGTAGGTTTCTACACAAAATAGCGGAAAACTAGAACTTTCGAAATTGATGCCATTTTAAAAGTATACATAGGAAAGTTTTCAAACTTCTCGTATGTGTTAATAACATGTGCCTGCTACTATGAATAATAATATTGAATTGTTATCTAGACATTCTCTACTAGAATATGATGTTCAATTCAGGGAGTGTTTTAATGTAAAATATACACAGATTTATTCATTTAATTGATTAAACAATGGCCAAATCGCAGTCTCTCTATTTCATTTGTGTGACTCTTCGGTCCTTTTCTACCCTGGGTAGTAAAACATTTAACTAAAAAAGCCAGAAGTGTTTCTTCACAGAATTGTTCATAGATTTATGGAAAATGTGCTATTTAGACCTATTTTGGACCACCCTGTATTTAAAATAAAAGGAACTTTAACGATATTGATGTAGTTCATTGTGATAACCATTTTCTTTTAAATTAAATAGTCCATGCTAACTTAATTTCATAGAATATTATATACAAACCTTCATTTTATGCATTTTTCATCATAATTTTAGACACCCTGTACTTTTCCTGTGTACATTTTGGGCAAGTGATTCTTAGCAAATTTGGTAGCACCTTTTCTGCGGTTGTTCTGATTTTGGTGACTATCTTCAGCTAAACCCTAATTGTACAAACTATCAAAATATTTTGTGAGGAGCAAAAACGATCAACTTTTTTATGTTCCACCCTATAAAAAATTTACACACCCTGTATAATTTGATTCTTTTTTGCAAAAATGAAAAACCTTGAATCATAAGCTTTCCAACAATATATAGTTTGTGGGTCATTAAGTATGTAAAACTTAAGTTTTGTCCCGTTTAATCAGAATTGGTGCATTTCTCAACATTATTAGAAGTGAAACATTTTTTGGACCAGTTTGTGACTTCTGAACCGATATAATATTTATCCTTGAAACTAATCTAAATAATATAACGTGGTCAAAACACCTTTATTGTTTGGTCTGGCCAGACGAATTTGTGTGACAGATCAGACACGGTCAACAGACATCGAAAATCAGTTATTCATTCAGGTAATCCTTGCATTTTAGATTTTTATTGAAATGAAAATATCAATAAATTATTGACTATCAAGGTTAGGGCCATGGCCTATGGTCATAGTTAGTAACGGTCTCAGCATACTCCACTCATGAAGCTAGAAGACCTTCTAGCTTCATGCGCCACTGCGCTCAAATTCTTTGCGCTCTTACACATGCGTAGTAGCTCCGTCCCAACAAGATGACACAGCCTGATTGGGAAAAAGTGGTCAACGCTTCCGTGCGCTCATCAGCGGCCGAGCGTTGTGGAGTATGCTGAGCCCTTCACGGTCCAGTTACTTGGAAAGAATTTGTTGCGATATACTTCAAACCTTGATCGTGTATTCGTGGTGATGTACACATCATTACCTGTCTACGCTTAAATTACTGTTTACTCCATTATCATGAGAATTCTTTCCCATGTTTAGTGTTAGAATTAGGCTAAGAAGAATAATAGTTAAATGATAGTCTACCCTCCTTTCTGCAACTACTACAATATTACCTTGATAGACCTACCCGTTCCTGGGGAGTGATCGCCTTCTTTCTTTCTCACCTTCTTTCTTTCTTTCTTGGCTTTCTATCTCACCTTCTTTCTCCTCTTCTCACCTTCTTTCTTTCTTTCTCTCAAAAGGAAGTCAGTGGGATTCTTTATACCGATGCAGGCCAAGAACCCAATATATTCATAGTTATTCCCCTGTACCATGTTAACATGCTTAACCACTCGGCCATGTCTACTTATTGAAGGGACTATTCACAACATAATGACCTAGTAATTTTAGGTGATTTTGGGGACGCACACACACCCTACCCAAATTAAACCTGTTAATTCCTTAAATAAGTTAATCGGGATCGTTATTAAACATCTGTGATTTGATTTCGTGGTAGACAAATCCAATAAATACTGTTTACTCACATTTCTAGTTACGTTTCACATGTTCACTGCTAGACTAGCAGCGTTGTCAGACTATTAACTTATCTGTTGTTGTTTTTTACTGTTACTTTATGTTTTCATACAGTTTAATCTACCATTCCAACCTGTATCATGGATTGTGTTCCGATTCTTCATGGCGTTCTACCTCAACCTATGGCTAGCAATAACGTTATGGAGATGGGGGAAAGAACCCTATTACCCGATAGAGGCCGATCACAAGGGCAAATTTATGATATACGTGTCCAACTGGGCATATGCTGCATTGTGTCTCTATTTTGTATCCAGCGCAATATCAACCTTGATCTACCACATGAACACTTCGTTTAGAGGTATGTGCCTTGCTTGATCTGCGGTGTAAATTATGAATAGCGGGCAGGGGTCGCATTCTGCCGCGTCTGCGCGTCCTGGACCTCTCACTTTCTTGTTGTGACGCGCCAGGTTTCAAATTGGAAAGACTTGCCGGTCCCGATCAAAATTGAAGGGACCCCTTAAATTTGACGATGTATGGAAATGGAAACCTTAAGAAATTCTGTAAATTACATATCCATCTGTTGCTCACAATATATAAGTTCATTAAAACTTCAGGACCCTCAATTTCTTGGGGGACCCCTTAAATTTGTTTTTTGAATTCCTACGGGGTTCATGGGACCTCTCACATTTTTAATCCAGTGCTATCCCTAATAACGGGCTACTAGTATTACAATAATCCTCGAGGCAGTGTCGTTATCATGGTTGTAGCGACATAGACTGATCGCGGTGTACATTGAATTGCTAGCATACATTCGCTCTGGTACCGATATGCGAATGCGAGCGTAGCGAAATGCGACCGAAGGGAGCAGCTCTGGAGCCGGGCTCTTGGACCACCGATTTGATTACGGCATCGTGTGCCCTTAAAAAAACATTCCGTTTCCCCCACACAGGTCTGGTATTCAACAATATATATATCAATTTCAATTCTGGATGATATAGTGACAGGCCAACCAAAGTTGAGATTTGTCAGTTTTAAATTCCAGCTATCATTTGAATGTCGATGTCTGAAGGTTAAATAGTCTGGCCCCTTCTTAATTGCTTGCTTCAAAATTTGTAAGCAAGGACGATGCTACCAAGGTTTAGAGGGGCACAGTTTTGGGCTATTGAGGAGGCATAATTCTAGTGCTAGCATGCATTAGCTACACCCGTTTTATAATTCAGTGGATGAATTATTTGCCCAGTATTGGTGTATACTCTAAATGTGTGTATCACTATTCCCATGAACCCGGGTGGTCCAATAATTCGATCCAAAGTAGTATGATCCCCAAGTGTGATGAATCATACGCAGTAAACTCGACTTGTATTTATCTAAAGATCCCAAACCAATTGTAAACCTAATAGATTACAACACGACACGTAACGGACCCTGAGAGCCTCCCTTTACAGCAGATTTTAAACCGACAAAATGAAGTCATCTGCGTAATGGGAAAGAATAATTGGGGTTACATTTGATCTGCTCCAGTTAGTTGAATTGGTCTCAGCTGGTGTGTTTTCACTGTACATTAGGAATCGCCATTCGAATAGAGTAGAGTGCACGGGCTTGCTGTTTACCCCGTACACCTCGCAAACCGTACATTATAAGCGCAAGAGGACCTTCTTACAATAGAAAAGACCCAATAGAAAGAAGTCATCGGCATAGTGGACTAACAATATCTATTAATGGATACATGAGACATGTTACAGTCAGGATTTATAATATAGATACAAATAGCTTTTGAAATTAAGTTCTCTTTTGACATGTTTGAAAGGAGGACCCTTTAAAGAAATTTCGATCTTTTCTGAGAGATAAATTGTTCTTTCTAACGACTCAGAAATAATTAATCCATAGTTGAGAATTGCATATTTTCTTTTAACAACCCTTTTAACTGGCCGTTGAAAGGGTTATAATTTGAATAAGAATACACACACATCTTTTCTTTCTTTTTTCCGGACGGGGCGGGGGTGTATACATGTAGGTCACATACCTACATGTAAACGTTAAACTTCAACATTTAGCCTCTCAAATTGTACCATTATTTTTACACAAAGTTGGTTTCTTCGGTTTATACCTTCTCTTTCTTTGTTTTATGAACTTAAATATCACAAAAATGTCACTTCTAATATAATTTCAGTTTAATATAATTTCATATTACTATACAAATAAAGGATGTTATTTTCATTTTGATGACGATCAATGTGTTTTTCTTATTTCTATTTTATATCAATGCGCAGAAAGTTCAAGAGCTGTCAACAAAGAACAACTGGAAGATTCCATTCGAATAGAATGCGGCGATAAAGATCCGTGCGCCAAATACCGCCTGCCCTGGTACATGGAAATCACGTGGCTACTTCAGAACATCGTCTTTCCCGCCGTCACAGTGACTTCTTTTCTGCGTTGGTTTGTTGATGGCGCCGTTCCGCATCAATACTCGACCAATGCCACCGACATTCACGTGCATGGTATCGGTTTCCTGTTCGTCTGTATCGATATTGCACTGATAGCTTCACCATATCGCCTTCAGCACGTGATATACCCCATGTTTGGAGCGTTGCTATATTCTATGTTTACCTTACTCTATTACTTTGCCGGTGGCACCAACGAGCATCATTACGATAAAGAAATCGATGGTAATACGTACTTGTACAGGGGGACAGTGGATTGGGGAGAGCACCCTAAGACTACCGCAATTATGCTTGTAATCGTGGTCACTTTTGCAGCTCCGGTTATACACACGTGCTTTTACCTCTTTTTTAAACTTCGGGAGATTACAATCGAATGGTATTATTTTTGCTATCATACAGAGTGAATCAAAAAACATTATGCACGATTTGAAATGGCCATTTGACCTTGATGCTTGCATTGAACCATAGAATATTTGTTATCTGTATTATGCGTTACTAATCTATAATCATAGAAAAAAAGGTGTTCGAACACTGACCCTAATTGCCATGCTTATTGTACCATAACTGGCATGCTATTTGAGTTACGTGAAAATCAAAACATGTTTCTGGTAGCCTGAAGTATCCCCTTACTCATATCCTCCCCCTTCCCCACCAATCAATGTTGCGAGGCCCTGTGCTGATGGTGGGAAAATTGTAAGATTCAACATTGATCAGGGGGAAGCGGGAATACTTTACATTACACCTACAAAGTGTTCGAACACTTTTTCTAATTTATTTAGAGCAATAACCTTGCACTTTCTTAAAACAAGTGAAACTGAAATGGAAAAAAGATGGGCAAAAGTGGGGGTTATAAGAACAAGAAAAAAGCCTACTGAAGATACATGTGCGGAATACGCGGTAGGCATATAGGCTATTCTGAAGATACATGTGCGGAATACGCTGTAGGCATATAGGCTATTCTGAAGATACATGTGCGGAATACGCGGTAGGCATAGTCTATTCTGAAACAACCATGAAAATATAAAATTATCAATTCCATTCTCTTTTAGTAGGTTTGTTCGTTCAAAACAAGTATGGAAGTCGCATTTTCGTCTTATCACGCAAATCACGACCGATTTTAAAAACATTAGCCATCACAGAAAATCAATAAGTGGAATTACTTCGCTTTGTATTCTGAAATAGTCTTTTTACGGGCCAGGGCGGTTTGTCAGGGGTGTGCCTCTCAGCTTGCCGATCGGAGTCCACTTTTAAATTAAAATTTAGTCAGCATAGAATTGGTGGCGCTATACTGATAAGGCGTGATTGTAGCAGACGATGGTAGACACGAACGGCCGTTAATTTTGAATTTCCATTGCTTTCAATGTAACAATGGATTTTGCCCGGGATTTTGATTATATGACCCCATAAAATTCATCACAACCAACTCCAGTGTCAGTATCAGTTTTTGACAGCAAGCTGTGTGTAAATCTACCGCGTGAATAGCGCCACCAATTCTATGCTGACTAAATAATGACGTCAAACGCGTCATACGCCGGTCACCGACGCATTCCAGACGACAGACGATTACCATAATTTATTCAAATATGCAAAAGGGACCGTTTTCGCTATACGTTACTATAGGACTTTCCTATCCCAAAATTAATAGTATCCCTGGGTTTGTCCTGTTGAGTGTCATTCTCTGAAAGTCCACACAAAAGAAGCATAGGCCTGGCCCGACAATTATTTGTCGGTTAGGAAGTTCGAAAACAGCGACGAGAAAAGATGAGTAAAAGTTATTTAATTTTTAAAAAAAAGTTATCTGTTCAATGTTCATCATTCTTTGGTACTATTTATACATTACTCTCACAGAGTTTCGATACACCCAGGCCCGTAAGAAGGGGGGGGCGATGGTGGCGATCGCCCCCCCCCCCTTTGAAAATCTTCCCCGGAAAATGTGTACACAGATGGAAAAATTTCGCGCGCTACGCGCGCATTTGTCTTCCCAAATGCAACATTCTTTGCTACAAGCTTGTTTAGAGCCAAAATGTACCTCGATCGTGCAAAAAATAGGTGCAAATTCGAAAATTTTATTTGACTCACAAAAATCTTCCCGTTATTTTTTTTTGGAAAACGCCCCCCCCTTTGAAAAAAGTGTCTTACGGCCCTGACACCGGTATTATAAACACCGTGACCTGCCATGCATGACTGGGTTACAGTGGCGTAACAGCCGGGGTGCAGGGGGGGCCTGAAGGTGCTCAGCAGGAAATTCAAACCTACCCACCAGGAAAAATGGGGGGAAGGGAAAAGAAGGGGGAAAGGAAAAGAAAAGAGAGAGAGAAAGGAAAAAGGGAGGAAAAAGAGAAAGGAAAAGGAGAAAAAAGGGGAAAGAAAGAACAGAAGAAAGGGAAAGAAAGAAAGAAAATTTCGCAGTACAAAAAGCACAACAGTCAACAAATTGTTGACTGTTGTGGGTTTTTTTACTGCGAAATTTTGTGACCGTGCGACATTTTGTGACCGTTCGAAATTTGTGACCTTGCGTAATTTTGTGACCGTGCGAAATGTTGTGACCGTGCGAATTTTATTGACCCTACGCCGCCCCCCCCCCCCCCCCCCCCCACCCCCACCTACGTGAAATTCACGAGTGACTGACTGGGAAAAGATTTGGGGCAACCTTTTACGAAAAATTCCGGGACGGAATTATTCTAACCAGGAATTTGTTTGGGTGTGCCCCCCTGACAACCAACCTCTGTTACGCCCCTGCTGGGTTATTCTAGTAATGCGCCCCCACTTGTGTGTGCTGTATTAAAAGTAAGTTTACTTTGGACTAATAGCGCGCGGGTATGGTACATTTCGTCCATAAGTTTTTTGTCCAAAACAGTTTGCCCAAAATATATATTTGTCAAAATACACTTTGTCCAAAGTAACTTATATTCGTCCATTCGTATTTTAGTCCAAAATTATTTTCGGCTAATTTTATTGTGTCCAAAGCTATTTTGTCCAAGATTATTTCGGCCATTTTTTGTTGTCCAAAGACATTTAGGCCAAATTTATTTAGGCCAATTTTTTTCGTCCAAAGATACTTTGTATACATTATTTAGGCCATTTTTTTTAGTCCAAAGCTATTTTGTCCGAAATTGTGGGCATTTATTATTTTGTCCAACGCCATTTAGGACAATGTTTTTTGTCCAATATTAATTTAGCCGACATAATTTAGGTCAATCTTTTGTCCAACTCTATTTTGTCCAACTATATAGAGGCTCTAACAGCCCATTAATACAATAACCCTTACCCCACAAAATCATACAGACAGGAACCATCTCCACGCGCATCCCACATATCATCGATCTCCGGCCCACAGTGGGCCCTTATGGGACCCTTAAGATTTTGTCCACTTTGGCCCGTAATACGGGCCAAAGTGCAAAATGGACAAAATATTTAGGGTCCCATATGAGGGCCCACCACCAGGGATAGCACTGGATCAAAAATGTGAGAGGTCCCATGAAATTTTTCAGGACCCCGTAGGACTTCAAAAAACAAATTTAAGGGGTCCCCCAAAAAATTAAGGGGTCCTAAAGTTTGGGTATTTGAAAATGTTACCTTTTACGGACAGTTTTAATGAATTTATATTGTGAGCAAAGGATGGATAATGTAATTTACAGATTGTAAGGTTTCCATTTTCATACATCGTCAAATTTAAGGGGTCCCTTCAATTTTGATCGGGACCCGCAAGTCTTTCCAATTTGAAACCTGACGCGTCACTACAAGAAAGTGAGAGGTCTAGGACGCGCAGACTCGTCAGAATGCGACCCCTGCCCACCACTGTGGGCCGAAGATCAATGTTATGTGAGATGATTGCATAATTTATTTAGCGCCTTGATATGTAAACAGCCTCAAGGCGCAAACCATCATTAAAACTTTGCATTAGTCACACACTTTAACATGTTTAAGGTTTTTAAACCTTTGTGTGAATATGCAAAGAGTTTTAACTTAAAACTATAGTCTTAACTTAAAAGTCTTAACTATAGTCTTTAACTTAAAACTATAGTCTTGAAGACTTAAAAGTCTTCAACTTTATTATACTCATTATCTATTGAATTAATATTGTGACTTTCTTTATACGCATGGGTACTGCTTTAAATTTATATGTTCAAATAAATGAACTTAAAGAAATATGAGCATTGTGTATTCGTCTCTTATCTTGCAACACACAAACTCAGAAAGAAGAAATGAAGGATCCGAAATGAACAGGCAGATTAAAAGTTTAAAAGTTTTAAACTGAAGTAAGCGAACACCACCATCAAGGGCGGAAATCCCGGGGCGGGGGGGGGGATATATTTTTAACCATCTATACTAAGTTCAAGAATATATCAGTATAAAAAAGCATACATGGTCTAGGGGCCGTATCTAATCTCCCTTAACTGTACCACATTCGGTCAAATATGGAGGTGAACCTAAACATGTCTGTCGGTTTCGCTAGAGGTCACGAAGACTGGCTTCGCAGTACAGGGAGCCTCGTCGTACAAGGCATACGGTTTATCTTTTCATAATACTTGGAAATACATCTATGAAAGACAGGATAAAACAGATTTTCATGAAGAGCCATAGGCTAATGAAATAGGCCCCCGTGTATGCTACCCAATTTGTAAATGAAACAAGTGTGGTATTGTCTACCCCCTTCAAAATAAGTACAAACATGCGTAGTATTGGTTCAGTAATCCTTGAGATAGACCTTGAAAAATGGGAAAGGTTTCTGAAAATCTGTTTTGTATTTGGTCAATAGCTGTGGAAAGTGTTAAAATAATATCTCATTAGACAATAATCAATTTCAATCAGTCGCGGGAGGTGGGGGGCGGGGGGTGGGGGGGGGGGGGGGGAGACGAACATGGGAACATTTAGCCCTCCCCAGACGAATGTCAAATCCAGGCATACATGAAATGAAAAACAATTTCAAATCAAGAATTATCAAGAATTCCTCATAATGAATGAGGAGGGGGTGGGGGGGGGGGGGGGGGGGGCACTCAACTTTGATAGGGATGTGCTATGATGTGTAATCAGGGTTTCCACAAGTGACAGTTTTGGAAACCAATTTGAATAAGAAGAATAGGTGTCATATGAACTAATAAATTTACAACTTGCAAATGGAGGTATCATAAATACCATTAGAGGCATCTTCAGGCTGTCATATCTATACTTTAAATGTTAGTACTACCAGCTTACCCCTGGGCAAGGGCGGAAATCCCGGGGATGGGGGGGTGGTCAATGTTATCATCCCCCCCCCCCCCCCTGATTTTTCACATCTACCAAAAAAAAAGGGAAAAAGGGGGGAAAAAAGAAAGTAAAAAAGGGGGAAAAAGGAGAAGAAAAAGAGAAAGAAAGGCGGGCAGGGAGGCATGCGAGGGACATAAGAACGTTTGGAGTTTATTGTATATACGTTGGTCAGGATACATACGCATACGTACGTTGACTAGAATCCATCTTTTGGAGGTAACTAATTAACTTCTTTCTGGCATAGGCCTATCTGCCTATTTAAAAAGCCAATATTGATCAGAAATAAAGTGATGGCTTTTCAATACAATATTGGTCAAAAGTATACACCAGATCGCACCAAATGAGTTTGAAAATTGATTTTTTTTTTCTTTTTCTTTTTCTACTTCTGAGGGGCTACATCCCCCCTCAGACTCCTCCCTGTTGGAGCTTTTTAACCATCTATACTAAGTTCAAGAATATATCAGTATAAAAAATGCTCAACTTTTTCGTGCATTGATAAAAACAAAATATTTATTGAAAATGAAGCGATGGTTTTTCAATACAATATTGGTCAAAAGTATACACCAGATCGCACCAACTGAGTTTGAATTTTTTTTTCTACTTCTACTTCTTCTACTCAGACACACCCCTGTCCGAGCATAGCTCAGAGTGCGGTGCTGCGCACCGCATAGATGGTACCAGCTCAATTTCATTTTTTGGGGTCAACATTTATCATCCCCTTACACCTTACAAGACATTTCCGCCCCTGCCCTGACCACCAGCAGCCTAAGCGTTTATTTAGCGGTGGGGGTGGTGGGGGGCAGGGGGCGGGGGCGGGAGCCCCCCCCCCCCCCCCCCCCCCCCCCCACTTGGAACCCTTGCTCCCCCGCCAGTAGCGTAGCCAGTGGGGGCCGGGGGCAGACTGCCCCCCGGACACCTAAAATGGGGACGGAGAAGCGGAAAAATGGGGACGAGAAGAAGGGGAGAAAAGAGAGAAAGAAGGAGAAGGAGAGTGAGAAAGAGAAGAGAAAGGCGGAGGATAGCCAAATAGAACGAAAAATTGTACATTTAGTACATTTACTGTGCGATTTTTCTTTGGTACAAGCTTGTTTAGAGCCAAAATGTAGCTCAATCGTCCAAAAGATAGCTGTAAAGTCGAAAATGTTAGCGCGCTACGCGCGCATCTCTTGACTCAAAAAATCTTAGGAGCCCCCCCATTTCAAGTAATTGCCCCTTCTTGCCCCCCCCCCCCCCAAATCAAAAAGTATAGTTACGCCACTGACACGCAGGACAGTGTGACAGGTAGGGCCTATACATGTATGGGCTGCACAGTGGCGTAACTATACTTTTTCATTTTTGGGGGGGGGGGGGCAAGAAGGGGGCAGTGACTTGAAATGGGGGGGCTCCTAAGATTTTTTGAGACAAGAGATGCGCGCGAAAATTTTCGACTTTACAGCTATTTTTTGGACAATTGAGAGCTACATTTTGGCTCTAAACAAGCTTGTACCAAAGAATATTTCATTTTGGGAAGACATATGCGCGTGTAGCGCGCGAAATTTGTTCATATGTGTACTTTTGACCATCATAATTCCATGATTCCTTTCGTCAAATGAACCGACAGTGCCAATCTCAACCGACACGATGTCATTATTGGGGGGATTTGGTGTGTACTTTGTTTGTAAATTTCATTTACAGCCGTACTTGATTTCATTTGGGAGGGGGGGGCAAGCGGGGGGGGGGGGGGCAAGGGTTCCAAGTGGGGGGCTCCCCCCCCCCCTGCCCCGCCCCCCCCCCCCCCCCCCCCGCTGGTTACGCCACTGGGGCTGCATTAATCAATTGAAGCATCCCCAATCCTCGTTTTACTATCGACCAGGCCATGTGTTTCGCACTCGCCACCCTCCCCGTTGCATGTCCAGATTTTCACAGTTTAATACATTCCATCTGAAATTCAAATTAGCATATCGCAATAACTACTTGTATTGTTCTACCCAAAAAAAAGTTTATATTCAAAATGTTTCCTTATTATTCAGTCATTTAATCTATAAGTACCAATACCGATTATGCCATAATACAATAATATATTACTACATTCTACATACATAAACATAGGCGTGCGCAGGATTTTTTTACCCGGGGGGCTTAAAAATAAATTTCATTGGTTCGCACCGCTATTCGCGGTAACGCGGACAGGGGGAGTCTGAGGGGGATGTGCCCCCTTTTTTTCTGTTTTGTTTTGAATTTTTGAACCCATTTGGTGCGATTCGGTGTGTAATTTTGACCAATATTGTATTGAAAAGCCTTAACTTCATTTACAATCAATATTGGCTTATTATCAATATCATTAAAAATTGGATTTTTTTCCCCTTCAATTTTGAAAAAGCAAACAAACACGGCGTAAGGGTTTGAAATTGCGATTAAATTAATAAGGATTTGCGTGTAGCGCGAAAATATAAGCTATTGTAAAACGAAAGGTTTAACAAACCGTTCCTGTAACAAACCGTTCCTGAAGCCATGTTGGTAAGCTTGACTGATAATTAAACAGTGAAACTAATTTGCGCGTAGCGCGCCAAAAGTGTCTATTTTAACACTAAAAAGTTCCAGAAAACGTTTCAGAAGCCATCTTGTTCCAATTAAATAACAAAGTAGTATAAAAATAATAGGCGCGGAGCGCGCAAAAATTTGCTATTGTAAAAATAAAGGTTTAGAAAAACGTTCTTGAAGCCATCTTGTTAAGCTTGAATAATAAATAAACAGTAATACTAATGCGCGCGCAATAAATGTATATTTTAACACTAAAAGGTTCAGAAAACGTTGTTGAAGCCACCTTGTTGAAATTGAATAATGCAAAGTAAAAAATAATTCCCACGGATCGCGAAAAAATTAGCTATTGTAAAAATAAAGGTTTAGAAAAACGTTCCTGAAGCGATCTTGTAAAGCTTGAATAATAAAACATTCCAACTAATTCGCGCGTAGCGCGCAAAAATTTGTTATCTTTACACTGAAAAAGCAATCTTGTTAAGCTTGAATAATAAAACATTGAAAATAATTTGTGCAAAAACTGGTTATTTTAACACTAAAATGGTTCTGAAAAACGTTCATGAAGCCATTTTGTTTAAGCTTGAATAAAAAAAAATGAAACCAACTCGAAACGCGCAAAAAATGTCTAGTTTACTAACTAAAATGGTCCAGAAAACGTTCCTGAAACATGTTGTTATAAAGCTTGAATAAACATTGAAACCAATTCGCACGAAGCGCGCAAAAATGGCTATTTTAACACTAAAAAGCTCTATAAAAACGATCCTGAGCGTACAAACTGTCAGTTTTTTAAACTAAAATGGTCCATAAAAACGTTCCTTAAGCCCTCTTTGTAAAACTTGAATAAAGAAACATTGAATCTACCTCGCGCGAAGCGCACAATTTTTTTTCTAGTTTTGTCACTAAAATGGTCGAGAAAACGTTCCTGAAACCATGTTGTTAAGCTTGAATAGTTAAACATTTAAACTAATTCGCGCAAAAAATGGCTTCTTTTGAGGGGGGGGGGCATTGTCCCCACCCAATGGCGTATCCAAGACTGTTTTGAGGGGGGGGGGGGGGGGGAACCTGAAGCCATCTTGTTGATCTTAAATAGTGAAAAGTTGAACCTTATACGCGCGAAGCTCGCAAAAATTGTGATTTTAACACTAAAAAGGTACAGTATGACGTTTTTGACGCCCCACATTTAGTATTAGAGAAATTGGTGTGGTTTGAGAGCCATTATAATATAAAAACCTCTAGAAAAAATTTGGAGTTTTTGAATAGTAAAAGGGTCATGAAAAACTGTCCTGAAGCCATCTTGTTAAAGGTAAATAGTGAAATATTTGAACCAATACGCGTGGAGCGCGCACAAAATGGCATTTCTAACACTAATGGTCCAGTATGATAATAACATCCCCCACATAATATTTACAATTTCTGGTGTGGAGGGTCATAATAATGTTAAAACCTGTAGAAAATATGCACGCGGAGCGCGCAAAATTCGTAAGTTTTAACTCAAATGGTCATAAAACTGTCCTGAAAGCCACCTTGTAAAGCTTAAATAATAAAATATTGAAATTCACGCGCAAAGCGCGCACAAATTGGCATTTCTAACACTTAAGGGTACTTAATTAGTCTATGGGTACTGCACCACGGTAGCGACGCGCAGTGCCGCTGGCACTGTGCCAGCTGATTTTCTGACTCGAAAATGCGAGCGTAGCGTCAAATAAAGGCGCGAGCGTGAATTACTGGCGTTGCGTCACAAGCGCATTTTGAAAAAAATCAAAATATTCCAAATGCGCGTCGATCGACAAAAAGCGCTATACGCGCATCCCGCTTGTTTCTATTTGTTCATATGCCGCGAAAACTCAAAATGAAGTCGAGGAGAAAGAGTGGTCAGTTCGTTTGCAGTAGTTTGCGATATGATTCACAGTTAAAGACCCATACTCGGTAAAACTCCAAACCCCCAACCATCAGTTGTGTCGTTATCCAACCGATAATATTCACGACGCGGTTACCAAGCACTCTGGCCATACAGGTGGGGGTTCGGAGTTTTAGTCTGATGCATGCAAGGTTGTCACCGCTGCCTGAAAGAGCTGATATTGTCAAGAATCTCAAGATGCTCACGCGAAACACCGCATGACCGGTTGGATTGATAATAATTAATAATAACATAATATTTAGAATATTTGGTATGTTTTGAGGACCATTATAATGTTGAAACCTGTTGAAAAAGTGAGCGCGAATCGAGCAAAAAAAACCGTGAACTAAAATGGTCCAGAAAAAATGTTCCCGAAGCCCTTATGTTAAGGTTGTGTCAACCCTGTTTGGCGCCAAATTATCAAGCACTGTAACTTTTAAATTATAAATGTGATGTACATAAAAGTATACATTTTTTGTAATGAAATGAGTCAGAGAATCCATTTTTGGTATCAAATTTTACTAAAATTATTGTTTTTTACATTTTTGCCCAAAAATCACCTTTTTGGCGTCAAAAATTTTCAGACAACCTAACAATATCAGTTTTTGATTAAAAATTCCAAATTTCACCAAAATCATCTAAAGGCAATTATCTAGGAGCGAATTTTTTTTTTGGCTTAAAATTTGTTTGTTTTGAAAATATTGACCAAAAAGTGCCAAAAATGAGATTTTTGAGATAAAAAACATAATAGTGTACACAGGCGTGACCAAAAAAACGCGTAGAAAGGGGTGTTTTTCAGTGTTGGACGCGTCACGCGCGTGACGCGTTTAGGGTATCAAAAACGCTGATTTTCAGAAAAGGGTGGCTTAAAATACCTGTCGAACGTGTTTAGGGTAACTTGTTTTGTTCTCTGTTCCCAGAAGAATGTTATCCCCGTTTTTGCGATTCTTTTGAGCGTCTCATTTCCAATTTGAGAACGCATGTGTGTCACTCGTTTCTACAGCGTCATAATCGCAAATAGACAAAACTTGTTTAGGGGTCGTATTCTGGCAAGAACTTGTTTAGGGGTCAAAATTTGCAAGGAAAGCGCGCTAAAAACTTGTTTAGGGGGTAATTTTGCTTGCAGGGTAAAACTTGTTTAGGGGGAGGGGGTGTCTGGAAAAAATTCGGGTCACGCGTGTGTACACCATTATGTTTGACTGGCCCCCCTGCCACACCCCCCCCCCCTCCCCCCCCCCCACTTACGTGAAATTCACGAGGTGACTGACTAGGATAAATTGGGGGCAACCTTTTACGAAAATTTGAAAAACACTGACATGGTCAAAAAGGGCCGCTTTAATAATTTTGCCATGGCCGCTTTCAGGACCCAGTCCGCCCCTGGGCATCGCGAACAATCACCTAAATGCAATATTTGTTGGTATAAGCTTGTTTAGAGCCAAAATGTACCTCAATCGTGCCACAAATAGGTGTAAAGTCAAAAAAATTCGCGCGCTATGCGCCCGGTCCTAGACTCAAAACAACTTTGTCGGTTCATTTTCATTTCTCCCCAACCCCCCCCCCCCCCCCCCCCCCCCCCCCCAATATGAATAACCTGGCTACGCCACTGACATGCCTCCCTGATGTTTCTTGGAGGCTGTTCCACAGCAAGGGTGCCGACACATAGAATGATTTATAACTTTTTTTTGGTGATAGTTTGTACATTAACAACAAAAGTTGTAATCACCTGCACGGAAGTGTGTTGATTCATTACTCGTCGATTGATAACATATTTGGGCGATTGATCGACTTAAGGTCGGCGTAAGAGATGGTTTCGCGGGAAACTGAAAATAGTATGCATAATTTGGCACCGGTCACGCCACGCGACGATAGTGAAAGGTTAGTTATGGTTTGTTCCCCGGGTTTGTTCGAGCACAAATTTGTTGTGGAAACGTTTGAAAAACTAAATACATACATGTTTGTAAATGAACATAGCACCGCAAACACATACGTCTTATAGATACAATGAGCATTAAAAGCGACGTAAAAGCCTGCCTAAAAAAGGCTAAAAATAAGCTTTTTAAGGGACATTAACTTTAAAGCATGAAAGGCATATTAGGGACGCACCATTAGATACTCAGGGGGGGGGGGGGGGGGGGGGTGGGGGGGCATGGAAGTTTAAAAAAACAAAAAAACTTTGCCCACTATCCAGGAAAAAACAACAACTTTGCCCACCAACCAGGAAAAGAAGAAGAAAAAAAAATGACCCACTACTGCTGAGGAAAAAAAAAAGAAAGATGACTCACCCAAAAGGCCCAACTCAATGTAAAGAAAACCTAAAAAAAAAAAAACTTGCCGGCTTTGCTAAAAATTAAAAAATACTAGCCGCCTTCGGCGGCAAAAAAAAAAAAATTCTGCCTACTTCGGTGGCGAAAAAAAAAAATTCCGCCCGACCCCCAACTTCCATGCCCCCCCTGAAAATCAAATGGTGCGTCCCTTATGTGATCTTTCCAGGGAACGCCCTCAACATCGAAACAAAATTTGAAATCAGATTTTCTTGCAGATTTACATTTCTGATCATAAATCGTACATGTATACATTCCAAGTTTACAGAGCGGTACCAGGCCCCCGACACTCTATTGTTCGAATCACCGAAAGTATCGACATTCATGAATATACAATGAATAATCATATCAATGAATATACATTGTGAAGTCGAAAATGAAAAGTACCAGACCATAGTGGACACGAACGGCCGTAATCTTTGAATCTCCGTTGATTTCAATGTTATGTCAAAGTGTTTTACCTAATTTCATACTGACACGACCTGAGTGATAATCAAACGGTCCCCGAACGATGCCCTGGCGCTGTTGAAGTCAGAAATATCATCGTTCCCTACAGTCCGAGGCGTTCCCACATCGAATTTCACTTAGAATATTCGTCACACGAACCTATGTCCGCCATCGTCTGAATATCGAAAAGGCCCTCTGGAGAGTCAAGGGGACACCATGCCCGTGGCCCAAAAATGCCCAATGGTGGGGCATTCTTTAAAAGCGGTCCTAGGTTCAGTGGACCCTGTTGTGCGTAACCGCCCAGAGCGGAGCATGTTTATATAGAGCCCCGCAGGGTTCCGGAAGATACACTAATCGAAGTCACAATGAATGCCATCTTCATCAGTAGATGACACGCCGGTGCATTTACAAGTTTTGCGATTTTATTCCTGTACGAATGTCACTGCACCTTTTTTCAAAAAATGAACACTCAGGAAAAAACTGATTTTGTCCGAACTGGATGAGCATTTTAAGTGACAAGGTAGCACACCACTACTCTTCACCAAGCCCGGGAAACCCGTTCCCAACTTTTACTATGATATGATATTCATTTTGCCCCCACTATATCCCTGGTAATCTTTCAAATTAAAGAGGACGGCGTCTTTGTGTATAATATTTACACAAGATTTTATGAAAATTAATTTGCAAATGATTGTACAGAGGATGACTACAGGAACGAGCGGCTCCAGTGAACAGTGTTTTAGGCCGGCGGTTTTCTGTTCATGTTATAGCATACTGTAAAAGTGGAAATGTTTGCGCTACATTTATTTTCGCGCTTTTCGCGCTCAAATCAGCAAGCGCGAAAATTAAAACGCGCGAATATATTCATTTTGTATAGGTCTGTCTATGCATGGAAGCTCAAAATCGCGAAAATAATAACAAGCAAAATTGTTCAAAATGTGCAATGCGCGAAGATTTACACGCGTGAACATTTCCACTTTTACAGTAAATACGTGCAATGTAATATAAAACTACACGGTCAAATTTTCTGTAATTTCATTTATTTTTAGGTATTCATGTAGGCCTATTCTTTTAATAGGCTGAAAATCAGACAATTAGGCCTATGCTGGTTCAAATAAAAAAAATACTGCTCTCGACTGGTTAAGAATTGGGCATCTTTGGGCCACGGGCATCTTCGACCGCTCTTTTATCATAATTTTGTTGGACGCTTATTTTTGACACAACAACACATTTAAACCATTATATAATCACAAAACTTGCAAATGCACCGGCGTGTCATTTACTGATGAAGATAGCATTCATTGTGACTTCGATTAGTGTATCTTCCGGAACCCTGCGGGGCTCTATATAACTTGCTCCGCTGCACCTAGGACC
Source organism: Ophiura sarsii (assembly GCA_035610835.1). NCBI lineage: Eukaryota > Metazoa > Echinodermata > Ophiuroidea > Amphilepidida > Ophiuridae > Ophiura > Ophiura sarsii. The sequence continues at coordinate 78,336,857 of CM069446.1, forward strand.
GCTTTTAAAGAACGCCCCACCATTGGGCATCTTTGGGCCACGGGCATCTTCGACCGCTCTTTTATCATAATTTTGTTGAAATTTTCTATTCTACATGAAAGGTCATCCTTAAAATTAAAAAAGTCGTGTTCCAAAGTTTGAGTTGCATAGCTCTAATGGTTCTTATTTTAGACGCACAAGATGCTGTGAACTGTACCCATTGAGTAGTACACAAACTATATCGGTGGTTACCACCATGCATTTTAGAGGGCTCATAGTTTGATTGGGGCGTTTAAAGAACGACCCATAATCTATTATGCCAAACCTGTCACTTGATACTATCAAACCAGGGGTGTACTTTCGCGACATCCTGCGAGAATCCAAATGGATTCTCGCAGAGGAATTTTGCGAGAATCCATGGATTCTCGCAAATGGATTCTCCCCGAATATTTTTGCGAGAATCCTTTTTACTGAATTTAAATTCCGCATATTAAACATTTATTGTACTATGTTATACTTAAAATCAACTCAAATTCTGGTATGCGCACATTTCTTTACAGATCTGGTCATCTGTGGAACAATTTATCACCATCTATTCGTATTGATTTAGAAAATATGTCACTGGGTCAATTCAAATCCTATGTTTCCACTGTATCATAATTGAATAATTTGTATCATATTTAAACACTGTTTTTTGTTATTTTGATGTATTTAATATGTATGTATCGAAATGAGGGCCTGCTTGGAAAGCAGTGCAAGTCACTGAAGCATATTACCCTCAATAAAGAAAGCATTAATAATAATAATAATAATAAACTGTACAGCTTTCAAACTTCACTTAAACTCCTATCCTTTTTAATAAAAGCTCTATAGACTATGCTTTAATTTTTCTCTTATTTAGATAGTGAGATGTAGTTTATCTTTGAAGAATCAACTTGGATTCTGGGAAATTTCTTTGCAAGAATGGATTCTTCCCAAGTCTTGAGCAAATTAAGTGGACACACTGGGATAATAGTTCGACCAGTTCCAAATTGGCGAGAAATATTTGGTTTTTATCTCTCCGCGCGCAAAAATAATCCAAGTGTATGTGAGCGATTATGATGGTTTTGGACAGACGGACGAGTCTCTCATATGATGCACATCCAGTAGTTGCTTGTTACCTTGATGCGCGCCCGTGTCCTTCTGTATTCATTCGCTACTGTAAAGAGGATTCACTAATTTGGAACTGTTCAAACTATAGTGCACAGCACCATTTAGGCACCAAAAAAAGGTCTGTCTCACATACATTTGGGGAAAAATAGCTACGCCATATGCTATTTATTTATTTTTAAGAAAAAATAGCTTATGCTTAATGCAGATTTTTGTTTAATTGTGTTTTTGGTCTACTTATTTTTTTTTCTTTCCCCCTTTTGGATTTTGGTTCCATTTTTTTTTCGGACAACAAAAAAACAACACCCCAAATTGGGCTCATCGCCTAGAGTTATGCGTCAAAGTGACTCCACATACTTAAATGTATGCGCGCGGGGATGTAAGACAGATCTTCTTTTTTTTCTTGGCCTTATGCTCCATTTTTTCCATTGCTCAATCCTACAGGTGTAATACTTGCAAGATGGCCAGTAACCGACCTGCAGAACTGGGTGAAGAGGAGTTAGGTTGGGAGGTTGCTGACCCGGAATTAGCAGCGGTCATGTGTCACTCTGATTCATCAGATAGCTTGACCTATGAGGATGAGTATGGGTGAGTAAGAGCAATGGGAGAACTAGGGAGATTATTGTACTATTTGACTGTAAACTTGATATAATCTGAAAGAAAACTTAAATGCTGTTTTGATATTTGATTGAATTTTCTTTTTTCAATCTACAGGTATGTTTGTTCAACAATTATTGAGCACTCAAAATCGGGCTTGTGCCACTTTTTGAAGGGAAAAAAATGCTTTTTGTGGAATGTGTCATTTTCATCATTAAACATTTCATATTTGATATTTGTACGAGCTTCAAGATAACTAAATAACCTTTTATATGCTGGTTTTTTTTGTCAATTTATTTGCTTGAATCTATCCAAAGATATGCATATATGCAAAAATCAAATGTGTGCCATTTTTTTTAAATCATCCATTTGTAACATGGATGTAATGTTATGTTTAACACTTAGAAGCATTTTTTCATAAAAATTGCATAACATTTGACTTTTACTGATCGACTTTAATCAGCATTTTTTTGATAAGATCAAATCAAACGGCATTTGAAAGGTAATTTAGTAATCTTGAATCTGATATTATGATTATCAATTAGTAAATACTGATTATTAAATGAGCAATATGACTCTTTCCACAAGCATATTGTTTCCTAAAAAGTGGCACAACATGTTTTTAAGTGCCTGTGATTGATCATGCATAGTTGGATTGGAAAAAGCGATTACAATAAAACGAACGACATGTGAAAGCAAGCTAAATTATGGAACAAAACTATAGTTCCCGCGCACTGCGCAAGTTGTTTTGTTTTGTTTTGTAGAGCAAATGTTAACAATAGTAATCTTAAAAAAAACCACACAAATGTGTGTCTTTTGGGAAGCTCACAGACGCCTCTGTAGATCAATGCGGTATTGATAAAACCAAGCAAGTAACCTAGCATAATGGATAGAATGGACTTCAAGCATCTAGAAAAAATATAGCAAACAATCAAAACTAGCTCATGAATGAAATATGATTAAAAATTGACCAAAATATTATATTTCTAATGAATATTACATGTTTCCACATCATCAAAAACATTAATTATGCATTATCACTAAATTATCATAAGTAGTTTTTTACTTGGAAGGAAAAATAATCTTAATAATCTTTGAATATTTTGGATAATTTTTAAATGTTTGTTATTGTTGAATTAGACCTATATTCATATTTTATTTACACCAAATACCTGTAGACTAGGGTTAAAAGTCAAAACATTTTGTTCACTTCATTCATGCACAGCTTACCCCAATCATTTTGTCTTACCCCCACCCCCTTCCTCCAAAAGAAGACAGACAAATTTGATGCTGGCCACTGGGATATAACTAAAAGTGTATGAATGGTTATTATACAACACCTAAGAAAATCATTGTTATTTCATTGGAGGATATATAGGTCACGTGTGATTAACTATCCGCTCCGTTGCACGATTTGCCATGCATCGACCCCTACGATACGTTGCACGGTAAGCCGTTCGGCCCTAAAGTACATCATATTTTATATAAATCTCTATAATTTGTTACAAAATAACAATGATTTTCTTAGTGTTGTATAAAACAAATAATGAATGTTTTCATTCGTGCAATGGAACGAATAAAGATGCAATGTTCCATTCAACTCGGCTCCGCCTCGTTGAATGGAACATTGCATCTTTCACCTCATGAAAATATTCGTACCATTGCACTCATAAACATTCATTATTCGTATACCATTTATTTGGCAGAGATGATGACTACGATAGTGAAAACAGCGAGAACAATAATCGTTCCAAGCCTACACGGTCAACTGATAATGAAGGGCCACCATTTGCGCTAGACAAGCTCCCAGATGATATTCTGTTGCTGGTATTTTCATTCCTGCCTTTCAAGGATAAAGTTCGTCTGACAAGGTGGGTTGAAAACAGATTTTTTTTAATTAAGAAAAAAAGGTGTTTTACGACGGAAACGGACTGTCTAATATATAAAGGAAGATCAATCCATAATCTAGATACTGTAAAACCAATTAATTTTGTGCGGGAATTAATTTTGCGTAAAAGCTTGAGGGATGTGGATTTGCTAAATTCTAATTTTTTTTAAATACCCGCAAAACTGTCAATTTTGCATCGAAAAATAACAGTAAAATGTCCAGATTTAAGTGGCCATTAAATAGCAGTGATTTTAAATTTGTGAAATAAAAGTTATCACAAAATGATAGTGTTTTACAGTATTTTGGCTTAACACCCTGAGCTAGAACTACCTGCCGATTTACAATGGATGCCTTGTCATTATAACCAATTCATACACTCTTAGTAGTTGCGAACCAATCAGAAAGCAAGAAAGTAAATTACGCGGAGTGCATTGAAAGTGTCTAATGCACTTCGCGTGCTCGCCGTTCACCACACGCTTTGTTTTGATTCGTTGTTCAGGCATCGCGGGTTCGCCAATTTTCTCAAAATAGTAGAAAAATCAATGCACTTGCGCAAATGTTGATATGCTCACAATAGGAGTGCATTGAAAGTGTCTAATGCACTTCGCGTGCGCGCCGTTCACCACACGCTTTGTTTTGATTCGTTGTTCAGGCATCGCGGGTTCGCCAATTTTCTCAAAATAGTAGAAAAATCAATGCACTTGCGCAAAATGTTGATATGCTCACAATAGCACTCCCCCTTCGGGGTCGTGCTATTCTTCACACATAACATCAGCGCGCGTGCATTGATTTGTCCAATTTCTTTCAAAACAACACATACGCATTTATTGACCTGTCCTATAATCATAAACACTGTTAGATATGCAGGTAGTGCCCAGGGTGTTTAAGGTGGGTTAGCTGGTGACATTTATTTTCCCCATCAAAATGGAGATTTTGGTATCAAAAGAAAGCCCATGTTTTTCTCATTGCGTCAGCCTGCCAAAAGACCTGAGAGATGTGTCCTTATGAAAGTGGAAGAATTGGATTCACCTCAGGCAGGGTGACTCAAAGTAAAATAATTATTAAAAATATTTGTTATCAGAATATGAAGGCAACCAATATATGTGGCAATAGATGCATTTATTCACTTTCATCAGAATAGAATAATGGCATTTCATGGTACCGTTTACCAGATATGACTATTTTGGTAAAGTTACTGCATTTTGAAACCGAACACAATATTGAATATTTTTACTCAATAATGCTTGATATTAATGATCAAATGGATTCATGTATGGTTCACAATAGCTAACTAAAAAAGACAAATCAAACATTCTCAGTTATTTTTTTCAAACATTAAATGCGAAATAATGACAAAACAATGTCATTATTACACGAATTGAGCAACAACAACAAACAATTTGGCTTTTGTGATAGTCGGATGGATGCAGCTAGGACTAGGAATATGGACCGTTTTCAATAGTGGAATTCAATAGATCTAAGTAATAAGAGAAAATATAGCAAATCTTGTTCGGTTTGTAAAATGTTCCCTTTTACGCAAATGAGCATAAAATATGTTTTCCACAACCAATTTCAACCAACTAAAATTCTTTAGAAAGCTAATGAAATATCCTGTCTGCCTCAATAAAAGATCTGTAACATTTGTGCACAGATATAAAATCCCAAAGTTGAGTACACTTTTTTTTACTCACCCTGTATACATGTACACGCTCCTTAGAAGTTTTCACACTGTTCTATGGGGAAATATTGAGAGCGGCCATTTATTTTTTCATCTTCTCCTAAATCTTTGTTTTTGTTTTAAAAACAAAGGGTTGGGGTTAAAGAATTACAGGTCGAGAGTTAGTGTTAAAGAATTTATTCATGTTTAATTATTTATATTTATTGATTAATTTGAATATTTTTTTGTTTGTTTGTGTATTAATTTTGATGTTAATAACTCATGGTTACTGGTTCAAGCCTGGGCCCATACATCTGTTTCTAACTATGATACTGCCATAGGCTTTGTGTTATGATTAATATGAGCGGAGGTTCGTAACAAAGTTAGCGTGAGCCGTTGACTTGGCAATGTTTACAACTCTAACATTGCACACTGCCAGCACTATGCCAGTGAATAGCTGTTATTGCAGGCAGTTCTGCCTCTAACTAACATTTACATTGAAATACTTGAATTTATTAATATCTGTTAAAACCTCATGAATGGAATGTGAGGAACATGCTGCATGTGATAACAGTGATTAATATAGTGTGTCCAGCAAATCAAACCATTTTATGGTATTGCGGGTTATTATGTGACAAACCTTTCAGTGTGTGTTTTAAATTGAAGGGCTTCAAAAAGGAGGTATGTTTGGTACCAACATAATTCAACAAGTGTTCTCTTTCCAAATATATTTTCAATTTGGTAATCTGCCACTTATTTTAAGAGCGATACGAATCTTTCAAATGGTTTTGAAACTTTTGCGACACCCTGTATAATGATTATGCTAATTTTCATGAAAATAACATTCCCTATGAGCTGAAATAATATGGTGTTCATAACGTCATTATAGCGACTGATCGTTTGAGTTGATTTCAAGTCGGCTGCCCATGTCCAGCCATTTCCAGTCAAGCAATCTCTTGATCGATGTATCAGACAGTTGTTGCAGGACGCTGTGATTGGTCGGTTAATTCCGTGCTATACACCAATGATAAACCCATCAAAGTGTTACCACACATGTATGGTCCTCTGGTTGGTATCCACACTTTGAACAGATGCTTACAACCCATGGCTATTATGACTACATTGGAACTTGATAATATCAACAAAACGTTTTGATCGCATTCACTAGAATGAGATGTTACAATCAGGCCCACTGGCCCATATCACTGTCACTCTCTCTTAGGTCTAAAAAAAATACTGTAAGACAAATTATTTCAGCCTGGTGAACTTACACCATAGACAATATTAGGTGTATTTTTTTCATCACCTCATTTTTAGACTCTCTTTATAAATGGAACACTCTTCCAAATTTCATTTATGATACAGAGTGAACCGACAATGGAAGTCCTTCATGACGCACCATAGTCTGTGGACCCACGCCACCATATCGAGTCTCGGCAGCTACTATAATGCGACCAAGGAATTGCGCAGTGTGTTGCTCAAGTTCATGAAGGCCCGTTTTGGCCCGTCATTAGTCTACCTGGACACCTGCCTCATGAACAAACCCGGTCTGCGCTACCTCGACCAGAAGTGCCCAAATCTACACTTCTTAGCCATAACTGTTGAAAACTCATCGATGGACCTCGGTGTGGTTCCCTCCAGACTGACCAACTTGGAGATTAGAGTGACTAAAAGCGGTCCTGGATGTCATCCACCCGTCAATTGGTGGACAAAGGTGACTTGTGATAATTTTCCCAATCTCAATAGTCTAGCTATCGATGCTGTAGCCCCTATGCCACCTGATGAGTGGAATATAAGTCTCCAAGAGAGTGTAGAAATGTTTCTGGAGCAGCTAGCACAGTTTAGAGGTCTGCGGCACCTGTCTCTTAACTTTATGTGGACGATGATGTTTGGGGCTAAGTTCAAAAAGCTGAATCCTCTTGCTGCAAACCTGGAAAGTTTCAGCATTGGATCTTTTGAGAACCCTTACGGATCAGCTCCTGAACAGTTGCTGAAGTACATCATTCATACAATGGTGATGTTGAAACATCTCAAAGTTTCTATCGCCAGAAAAGAAGGTGATTGGCTGCAGCGCTTAGCCAATCTTCCGAATCTAGAGACTCTGTACGTTGTTCCCAGAGTGAATATGGCCGACTTGAAGATGGCTCTTCCGTTGTTTCCCAGGCTGAAAAATCTGTATCTTCACGATGTGGACGATAAGTTGCAGGTTAGCGCTATGGTTTACGAAAGGCGTCAAATGAAGCATACATACCGCAAGAAGGACAATGCTGACGCATGGAAGCCTATAGTGGAGGCATTGAGACTGATTCGTCCTGATGTGTCGATGCATCTCAATGCTGACGCATGGAAGCCTATAGTGGAGGCATTGAGACTGATTCGTCCTGATGTGACTATGCATCTCAATGCTGACGCATGGAAGCCTATAGTGGAGGCATTGAGACTGATTCGTCCTGATGTGTCGATGCATCTCAATGCTGACGCATGGAAGCCTATAGTGGAGGCATTGAGACTGATTCGTCCTGATGTGTCGATGCATCTCAATGCTGACGCATGGAAGCCTATAGTGGAGGCATTGAGACTGATTCGTCCTGATGTGTCGATGCATCTCAATGCTGACGCATGGAAGCCTATAGTGGAGGCATTGAGACTGATTCGTCCTGATGTGTCGATGCATCTCAATGCTGACGCATGGAAGCCTATAGTGGAGGCATTGAGACTGATTCGTCCTGATGTGTCGATGCATCTCAATGCTGACGCATGGAAGCCTATAGTGGAGGCATTGAGACTGATTCGTCCTGATGTGTCGATGCATCTCAATGCTGACGCATGGAAGCCTATAGTGGAGGCATTGAGACTGATTCGTCCTGATGTGTCGATGCATCTCAATGCTGACGCATGGAAGCCTATAGTGGAGGCATTGAGACTGATTCGTCCTGATGTGTCGATGCATCTCAATGCTGACGCATGGAAGCCTATAGTGGAGGCATTGAGACTGATTCGTCCTGATGTGTCGATGCATCTCAATGCTGACGCATGGAAGCCTATAGTGGAGGCATTGAGACTGATTCGTCCTGATGTGTCGATGCATCTCAATGCTGACGCATGGAAGCCTATAGTGGAGGCATTGAGACTGATTCGTCCTGATGTGTCGATGCATCTCAATGCTGACGCATGGAAGCCTATAGTGGAGGCATTGAGACTGATTCGTCCTGATGTGTCGATGCATCTCAATGCTGACGCATGGAAGCCTATAGTGGAGGCATTGAGACTGATTCGTCCTGATGTGTCGATGCATCTCAATGCTGACGCATGGAAGCCTATAGTGGAGGCATTGAGACTGATTCGTCCTGATGTGTCGATGCATCTCAATGCTGACGCATGGAAGCCTATAGTGGAGGCATTGAGACTGATTCGTCCTGATGTGTCGATGCATCTCAATGCTGACGCATGGAAGCCTATAGTGGAGGCATTGAGACTGATTCGTCCTGATGTGTCGATGCATCTCAATGCTGACGCATGGAAGCCTATAGTGGAGGCATTGAGACTGATTCGTCCTGATGTGTCGATGCATCTCAATGCTGACGCATGGAAGCCTATAGTGGAGGCATTGAGACTGATTCGTCCCGATGTGACGATGCATCTCACACAGGATCTGAGATGGCACAGAATGAATACAGCTATTTGCTAAACTTTCATGTAAGCCGTATCATCTAAAACTACACCATTAAAACTGTACTTCAAGGTGATAGTACTTGCAGAATGGTATCATCAGGTCAGAGCAAGTGATATCATCACATTCACCACCCATATTATCATCGGTCATTTTGTTTTGTTCTTCTCGGCCATTCCATTTTTTTATTTTTTTATTTCAGCAGTACATATGTTATTGAGACTTTGGGACTCGGATGACACACAGAGGTGTTTCTCATAAGTCAGCTTTTCATTTTTGTTTTATTTTTATTTCTATTTTCGCACACAGAGTTACCAAGAGATGGAAGATACTTTTGACAAATTCAACTCTGTGGAAACGTGTCACAGTACACATCCCAGTACATAATCCACTCCACAACGTCATTGGTAATCAGAAGAATTGCTTCGACATGCAACAGTTCAAACGTGTGATGGTCAGATTTATGAAGAAACGGTTCGGACCTAGCTTAAGATACTTGGATTTGTGCGCATCAAACCGGGCTTGTCTACGTTTCCTGGACACAAAATGTCCAAATCTTACAAACCTTGTTCTCACCATTGAAAACGCGTCTGTGGATTTATTCATACTTCCTTCAAGGCTGACATCCCTTGAGATCAGAGCGGCAGATCATAGTCCCGTTCTTTGGTGGCTTTACACGATAACACCGACCACGTTTCCCAACTTACGTACTTTGGGCATCGTTGGGAATTCATCACTATGGCCAGCAACAAGTGGGGCTCTCTTTCCTGTGGAACCATGGGAGAATATAGATAAGTTCTTTCGTCAGATTGACCAGTTCGTTGGATTAAGTCATCTCAAACTCTGTTTAGATTGGGAATACATCGAGGAGAATCACATAATGAGTCTTCCGATGGTATTAAGCTACCTTGGTCAGGTGTCAAAGCATCTACAGAGCTTCTGGGCTGGCTGGTGTCCAAATAAATCCTACCTCTGTCATACCACAAACTTTGCTCTTCCAAGCAGCATATACAAGTACATCGGGGAAACAATGACAAATCTTCACACTCTCAGAATTCCTTTGGACAATTTGCGTCAAAGGTCTGATAATGACGAGAATATTTTGCATCTTCAATATCTCGCGGATCTTCCAAAATTAGACACCTTGTACCTCACTCCCAATGTGACCATGTCGTGCCTGGAGGTGGCGCTTCAGCTGCCAAACTTCATTAACTTGAAACACCTGCATGTATGTAACATCGATATGTTACTGCAAGTGCATTTGATAACCTACCCAAATGGGAACCCAACAGACCGAACACATTGGAACAAAGGGGAGAGATGGCGCAAGAAGGACACCACCGATGTGTGGAGAAGCAAAGTGGCAGCGATACAGTTGTACAGGCCAGAACTGCAGCTGCACTTGATGGACAATGTACATGATGGGGATATGCGATACCTTAGCCGAAGGGGTTCTTTTTATTTCCTGAGGTCAAGGGGTCTGTTCGGATAAGACGTATCTTCTAAGAATAAACCTTGGACAAGACCATAATGTCACTCAAGAATGTAGACATTCAGGTCAAATGTGTCTGTTAATATGAGTAAGATATTCATGAACGTATTAAAGATTGTAGACATTCAGGTCAAATGTGGGTGTTACTATGAGTAAGATATTCATGAACGTATTAAAGATTGTAGACATTCAGGTCAAATGTGGGTGTTACTATGAGTAACATATTCATGAACGTATTAAGGGAAGTGTCAACCCTATTATTTTGATGATCAACTTTTGCTTCTAAGTTTGAGAATATTGAATAAAAGTACATAAAAGTATACATTTTTAGAAAGGAAATTTGACAAGGAAGCCGATGGTGATATCAATGTGATACCAAATAAACTAAGAAATGAACCAAAAAGCCATTTTTTTACCCCAAATTTTTCAGACAGCATAACTATAAAATAAAAAATGGTAATTTGTTCTAATATACGTTTTTGTAAACAAAACAATTTTGTCTAGGAGGCAGTTTTTTCTTTTTCCAAAATAAAGCTTGGTTTTGGATATATTGCTAAAAACATCGGAAAAGTGAAAAAGTCGTGTTTTTTTGCGTACATTTCGCTAGAAATGGATGCATATCTCGAGTTTAAAATCCATAATCGAAAAAATTAAAAATTGCCTCCTAGCGCTGAAAGTCCTCTACACAATGGTAGTAAAAGCTTACCTGATAATTTGATAAATTTTTAGTTATGTTGTCTGAAAATTCGTAAAATTCCTTCAAATTTGAACTTCTAGAAAACATCGATTTAGTAAAAATATTGACATTTTCCACCATTTAAAGCTGAATTTTCACGGAACACACGGGCATGTGACCTAAAAAGCGAGTATACTATAATGAACAATCATAATAAACTATCAGATTCAATTTATATTGTCACAATGTGAAGAAATTGGAAGAAAACTGAAATTTAAATGATCGTAAGATTGGCCTTTGTTTACATTTTAGACATTGTTTTGCGCTCTTTTGTTTTTCGCGTCTACGTCGCGGATATTAAGCGGCGCGTCTAGTATTACACGCGGGAAGTTTCAGCGCGCGACGCAATGATCGAACAGCTGTCGCAGCATTTGAAAAGCGCGGAACTCCGCTTAAATTCCCGCCAAATAACTATGCGCCTTTTCCTGACTCAAACTTACCAAAACAACAATTTAAAATCACCCAAAAGAACGGGAAATAATAGCTTCCGATAGTTACTTATGATGGTAATGATAGAATACATATAAAAGTATTAAATAATAGAGAAATATGAAATTCAATTTTTGAAACAAGTGCCGGGTTGACACTGCCCTTAAAGATTGTAGACATTCAGGTCAAATGTGGGTGTTACTATGAGTATATAAGATATTCATGAACGTATTAAAGATTGTAGACATTCAGGTCAAATGTGGGTGTTACTATAAGTAAGATATTCATGAACGGATTAAAGATTGTAGACATTCAGGTCAAATGTGGGTGTTACTATGAGTAAGATATTCATGAATGTATTAAAGATTGTAGACATTCAGGTCAAATGTGGGTGTTACTATGAGTAAGATATTCATGAACGTATTAAAGATTGTAGACATTCAGGTCAAATGTGGGTGTTACTATGAGTAAGATATTCATGAACGTATTAAAGATTGTAGACATTCGGGTCAAATGTGGGTGTTACTATGAGTAAGATATTCATGAACGTATTAAAGATTGTAGACATTCAGGTCAAATGTGGGTGTTACTATGAGTAAGATATTCATGAACGTATTAAAGATTGTAGACATTCAGGTCAAATGTGGGTGTTACTATGAGTAAGATATTCATGAACGTATTAAAGATTGTAGACATTCAGGTCAAATGTGGGTGTTACTATGAGTAAGATATTCATGAACGTATTAAAGATTGTAGACATTCAGGTCAAATGTGGGTGTTACTATGAGTAAGATATTCATGAACGGATTAAAGATTGTAGACATTCAGGTCAAATGTGGGTGTTACTATGAGTAAGATATTCATGAACGTATTAAAGATTGTAGACATTCAGGTCAAATGTGGGTGTTACTATGAGTAAGATATTCATGAACGTATTACAGATTGTAGACATTCATGTAGAGGCCTGATTACCCGCTACGGGCGGGTGCTATTTCCAAGCCTGATTTCATGAATATCTTATACTCATAAGTGAACCAAAATGTGACAATAAATTGACACACATCTCAATTGTCTCACTTTCGATAAGATCAGAAATTGAATTATAGACCTATTTGGTTCTGAAATGGGGTTTTTCCTGACAATTGCACCACAAAACTTATTTTGTGGTAACAAACTTATTTTGTGGTAACATTGGCCTTTTTAACAGATTCTAACTGATATTAGAGTGTCATTTGAAAAAAGGTTGGAAAGTGCTGTAGCAAATGACCCTATAAAGTGTACAAGTGTTTGGAGTAATTATATAATACCATTCACACTCTACATTTTATAAAATTAAATGTGTTTTGTAATAAGAGTGTGGAGGGTATTACACAATTATGCCAGTTTGGTAACATTCATTTTAGTGGAGTTTTATCATTGTTATATAAGTTTTATCACTCATTCTTAAACAGCTTAGAGAGTTTAAGCAATCCCGTTGGTTCTCAGAGAAATCGGCAACATTTAGGTGAGACAATGGAACACAGGAAGATGCGTCCGACCTTAACAATGCGTGGTTTGCTCCACAATTGGATGGAATGTTTGTGGGTTATTCGGTCCTAGCAGGGGTAAAGGTTGTCAAATTTGGAAAATAAAATGTACTTATTTCTTTGATAAATGTCTAAAGCATGGTTCGAACCGTTCGATGGTATTATTTTTTTGCGTAGAACAACTCCGCCTGCGGCGTCGTGTTGTTCTACTTAAAATAATACTATCGTCCGCATTTATGTCAGACAATATAACACGGGTACGGTACCTTTATTCTCTAATTTTTAGTGTAGGTTTATCACTCATACAGGGCCTTGTGTTAAAAGTGTCCCATGGAGTTCTTTAGTGTATATTTTATCACTCATATTATGGTCAGTGTAATTTAATCAATTTTAGTTAAAAACAATTACCACTTTTAATTTTAGTGTAGTAAGTTCTACAATTGTTTTATTGAAACTAATTAGTAAATGTTAAAGGTCCAGCGAAGTGCTCATGAAACGTATTTTCAAAAGTTATACAATTATATGTTAATAGTTGAAACATTTCACATGTTATTCTTTATAAAGTGTGAATAAATATGTTTAAAAAAAGATAACATATATTTGGCCGTGACACCAAATCCAAGCCCTTCGCCAGAAACGCAATAAACCATGAAGTGGTTTGGGCTACTTCACTGGTGACGTCACACCTGGAGGAACTGAAGTGTCAATACGGTCAGATTCCCGGACTGACGTCACAGTTTCGTGTTGTCTAAGAGGAGAATTTGTAGTCAACAAACAATGCACCACGGTCTAAAAATATGGCCACAAAATAAAAATAACATGTGTATCAAGCTGTACAGGTTCCCTTACAAACAGTATCATGACCTCGATCTATTCATTCACTAAATTGTGATAATACCGCAAATACACTTGTGATTGTAAGGTTTTGAATGCACACCATGGATAACACACCTATGTTTAAAGTTTGTGCGGTCATCAATTGTTCAGCAAGGCATGATGATGGGAAAGGGCTAACACAGTGGCGTAGCTAGGATTTTTTTCAGGGGGGGCAAGATTTCTAAAATTTTCGTAAAAGGTTGCCCCCCAAAAAATTCTAGTCACTTACCTCGTGAATTTCACGTAAGTGGGGGTGGGGGGGGGGGGGGCTCAAAAAATTCGGACAGTCCAAAAAAAATCGCACAGTCCAAAAATATCGCACAGTAAATGTACTACATTTACAATTTTGCTTTCTATTTGCCTAATAACCTCGGTCTTTTGTCTCAATTTCCTTTTTTTCTCACCCCTTTTTTTTTATTTTAGAGGGGTGGGGAGCGGGGGCTCAAATTGGATTTTTTTCGTCAGGGGGGGGCATTTCCCCCCCCCCCTGCCCCCCCCCCCTGAGCTACGCCACTGGGCTAACATTGTAAAGAGTGTGTGTATAATTTTGACATATAGACCCTGTCACAGTTTTACACTAGTGCATTGTTTGCTAACTATGATTTCTCCTCTGAGTAGCCTGGTAGAGCGGGTTTTTTCAAAATACGAAGATCGTTTTTTAAACATGGATTTTGGGCGCATTGTTATTTTTGTAAATTTCTTCGTTTGCTTTATTGGCTCGTTCATAAAATACTAATTTTCTAAATCCTTGTGATTTTTGTCTTTATTTTGATATACATGTATACACTTCGCTGGATCTTTAACATCATCTGCCTGCACAGTAACTGCTTCCTTGCGAGGCCTAATTATCGTATCTTTCCTGTGCAGACTAGTTAAAACAATCGTTATACACTCATGTCAAAATATTTAACAAATGTATTTAAATGTTTCCTTATTCTATTTGTGCATGTGTTATGTTGGACAGGAATCATTGCAACCATCAATTACAACTAAAAACATTAACTTTAGTAGATATTTATAGCTTAGTTATTTTTGTAAGATGTCAATGTTGCTAGACAGCAACATTAATGCTATACTTCAGTCAGTTCCAAATTGGCGAACCCTCTTGCTGCAAACCTGAACAAAGTTTCAGCGTTGGATCTTTTGAGAACCCTTACGGATCAGCTGTTGAAGTACATCCTTCATACAATGGTGATGTTGAAGCATCTTAAAGTTTCCATCGCCCAAAATGATGGTGATTGGCTGCGACGCTTTGCCATTCTTCCGAATCTAGAGACTCTGTACGTCGTTCCCGGAGTGGATGGCCGACTTTAAGAAGGCTCTTCCGTTGTTTCCCAGGCTGAAAAACCTGTATCTTCACGATGTGGACGATAAGTTGCAGGTTAGCGCTATGGTTTACGACAGGCGTCAAATGAAGCATACATACCGCAAGAAGGACAATGCTGACGCATGGAAGCCTATAGTGGAGGCATTGAGACTGATTCGTCCTGATGTGTCGATGCATCTCAATGCTGACGCATGGAAGCCTATAGTGGAGGCATTGAGACTGATTCGTCCTGATGTGACTATGCATCTCAATGCTGACGCATGGAAGTCTATAGTGGAGGCATTGAGACTGATTCGTCCTGATGTGTCGATGCATCTCAATGCTGACGCATGGAAGCCTATAGTGGAGGCATTGAGACTGATTCGTCCTGATGTGTCGATGCATCTCAATGCTGACGCATGGAAGCCTATAGTGGAGGCATTGAGACTGATTTGTCCTGATGTGTCGATGCATCTCAATGCTGACGCATGGAAGCCTATAGTGGAGGCATTGAGACTGATTCGTCCTGATGTGTCGATGCATCTCAATGCTGACGCATGGAAGCCTATAGTGGAGGCATTGAGACTGATTCGTCCTGATGTGTCGATGCATCTCAATGCTGACGCATGGAAGCCTATAGTGGAGGCATTGAGACTGATTCGTCCTGATGTGTCGATGCATCTCAATGCTGACGCATGGAAGCCTATAGTGGAGGCATTGAGACTGATTCGACCTGATGTGTCGATGCATCTCAATGCTGACGCATGGAAGCCTATAGTGGAGGCATTGAGACTGATTCGTCCTGATGTGTCGATGCATCTCAATGCTGACGCATGGAAGCCTATAGTGGAGGCATTGAGACTGATTCGTCCTGATGTGTCGATGCATCTCAATGCTGACGCATGGAAGCCTGTAGTGGAGGCATTGAGACTGATTCGTCCTGATGTGTCGATGCATCTTAATGCTGACGCATGGAAGCCTGTAGTGGAGGCATTGAGACTGATTCGTCCTGATGTGACAATGCATCTCAATGCTGACGCATGGAAGCCTATAGTGGAGGCATTGAGACTGATTCGTCCTGATGTGTCGATGCATCTCAATGCTGACGCATGGAAGCCTATAGTGGAGGCATTGAGACTGATTCGTCCTGATGTGTCGATGCATCTCAATGCTGACGCATGGAAGCCTATAGTGGAGGCATTGAGACTGATTCGTCCTGATGTGACTATGCATCTCAATGCTGACGCATGGAAGCCTATAGTGGAGGCATTGAGACTGATTTGTCCTGATGTCACTATGCATCTCACACAGGATCTGAGATGGCACAGAATGAATACAGCTATTTGCTAAACTTTCATATAAAGTGCTCAACAAAAGAAAGTCATACACTTTGTTTATGTCCTTTAGAGTGTCTCCCGATTATTTATATTCCAAATAGGCTAGATAGACATTTAGATGAATCTTTTTTAGAACAATTTGGTGCCAAACATGTCACAAAACAACAAAGATAAACTATTTTTAATACCATTGAATTAAAATCTGTGACGTTTCTAAATTCGCATTTTCAACGCACGCAAACGGCCAGGAAATGCTGTGTGTGGCACTTGAATGGTCTGAAATGTAAGCGATATTGATCACACAGTGCAACTGCATTGGTTCGTGCCTGAGCACAGCAGCCTTGGTGATCTCCCCGCATCGCATAGCATTTCGGCCTGTAACCATTTTGAACATGGAACCATCATACAACTTGCGATATTTTATGCTCAATTCTCATAGCCCTAGTGCACGTTATATTGAAGCGATTAGAGATTGAACAGCACCCACAAGAAGCTGGAGTCCTAATGAACAATTCACATTGTTTAAAATGCTAATCGCTTCATTGTTTTAATTTTGAAAGAAAAGTATGGGGATCAGCAACGCGTAATAAATGTGATGCTTGAATAACTCCATACTAAATCTATATCAACGACTTCGCCAAAACTGTTAATCTAGTGTAGCATAGTGGCCACGCTCTAGCGCTCCCACGCAGGAATCCTGGGTTCAATTCCTCAAGCAAGCTATATCATTTGTATATATATATGGCTGTGTTTTGTAACATACACCTTCCTGGAGCGTTCATAGTTTACCTCGCCGGATCTGAACAAAAGAAAAGCCCCTATCGGTAATAAATTTTGTAGTATTATGGGATAAACGCAGAAGCTGCTGTGGAGCGAGCGGGCTATTTGATTGTGAGCAGGTAACGTGTGGTCATTTCTCTCGCGTAGTTTGTTGAAAATGTGAATTTGGAAACGGCACGGATTCTCATGCAATGGTGCTAATAATGGCTTATTTGTTGTTTGGTGTCATCCAAATATCTATCTAGCATGCTTGGTCAAAATATAATCGGAAGTTACTCTATTGGACATAATCAAAGTGTATGACTTTCTTTTGTTGAGCACTTTACATATAGGCCGTATCATCTAAAACTACACAAACTTTAAAACTGTTCAGTACTTCAAGAGGATAGTACTTGCAAAATGGTCAAGTCAGACCAAGTGATATCGTCACATTCACCAAACCATATTATCATCGGTCATATTGTTTTGTTCTTTTCCTTCATTCCGTTTTTTAAATTT
This sequence comes from Ophiura sarsii, assembly GCA_035610835.1. NCBI lineage: Eukaryota > Metazoa > Echinodermata > Ophiuroidea > Amphilepidida > Ophiuridae > Ophiura > Ophiura sarsii. The sequence continues at coordinate 78,354,777 of CM069446.1, forward strand.
ATTTCAGCAGTAGCAACATTTTATTGAGACTTTGGGACTACGGATCACACGCAGAGGTGTTTCTCATAAGTCAGCTTTTCATTTTTGTTTTATTTTTATTTCTATTTTCGCACACAGAGTTACCAAACGATGGAAGATACTTTTGACAAATTCAACTCTGTGGAAACGTGTCACAATAAACATCCCAGTCCATGATCTGCTCCACAACGTCATTGGTAATCAGAAGAATCGCTTCACAATGCAGCAGTTCAAACGTGTGATGGTCAGATTTATGAAGAAACGGTTCGGACCTAGCTTAAGATACTTGGATTTGTGCGCATCAAACCGGGCTTGTCTACGTTTCCTTGACACAACATGTCCAAATCTTACAAACCTTGTTCTCACCATTGAAAACGCGTCTGTGGATTTATTCATACTTCCTTCAAGGCTGACATCCCTTGAGATCAGAGCGGTAGATCATAGTCCTGTTCGTTGGTGGCTTCACACGATAACACCGACCACGTTTCCTAACTTACGTAGTTTGGGCATCAGTGGGAATTTTTCACTATGGCCAGCGACAAGTGGGGCTCTCTTTCCTGTGGAACCATGGGAGAATATAGATAAGTTCTTCCGTCAGATTGACCAGTTCGTTGGATTAAGTCATCTCAAACTCTGTTTAGATTGGGAATTCATCGAGGAGATTCACATAATGAGTCTTCCAATAGTATTAAGCAACCTTGACCAGGTGTCAAAGCATCTACAGAGCTTCTGGGCTGGCTGGTGTCCAAATATAGCCTACCTCGACAGTCATACCACAAACAATAAAGCTCTTCCAAGTAGCGTATACAAGTACATTGGGGAGACAATGACGAATCTTCACACTCTCCGAATTCCTTTGGACGATTTGCGTCAAAAGTCTGATAATGACGAGAATCTTCTGCTTCTTCAATATCTCGCGGATCTTCCAAAATTAGACACCTTGTACCTCACTCCCAATGTGACCATGTCGTGCCTGGAGGTGGCGCTTCAGCTGCCAAACTTCATTAACTTGAAACACCTGCATGTATGTAACATCGATATGTTACTGCAAGTGCATGTGATAACCTACCCAAATGGGTACCCAACAGACCGAACACATTGGAATAAAGGGGAGAGATGGCGCAAGAAGGACACCACCGATGTGTGGAGAAGCAAAGTGGCAGCGATACAGTTGTACAGGCCAGAACTGCAGCTGCACTTGATGGACAATGTACATGATGGGGATATGCGAAACCTTAGCAAAAGGGGTTCTTGGTATTTCCTGGGGTCAAGTTGTCATTGCGGATAAGACGTACTGGCAAGATCTTCCAAGAATAAACCTTGGACAAGACTATAATGTCACTCAAGAATGTAGACATTCAGGTCAAATGTTGGTGTTACTATTAGTAAGATATTCATGAACGTATTAAATGTGGCCCAGGGGGGCCACTCATGTATAAAAGTTGTAATCATCCGTGTGAATCCACTCTCAAAAACTACCCTTAACCCTTTGAACCCGATAGAGGTCGATTAAATCGACCTAATCGACCTATCGGAGAACGTCGTATAACCCGATAGGTTGAAAAATCGACCTGAGCGAACAGATGACACATTGATCATATGACTGAGTGGTCATGTGACTTGAAAGTCATGTGATGTTCACCCGATGTGTGATCCAATTCCGTCCCTCACGTGAGGGACGGAAATCAATAGATAAAATGCTTTCCCTACTGAAAATGACAAATGGAAACTAAATTGAACATATATATGTGTACTTGCTAATGATGTTTATACACATATTAAATGTATTATAAAGTGAAATTAACATTACGATTTTAAGTAGGGGTCGTTAGATGCGTGAAGGACGGACTTCAATAGAAATGGGTAACACAACCATTTTGAAACTATGCAACTTTTATTAACTTTTCTCACAAATTATGAATTCGAGAATAAAACCATTTATGAATATCAAACAATTGCAAGTCCAATGCACTTGGGATAGCCGAGGGACGTCGTTAAAAATGTGTGAGGGACGGACACTTTTTTATGTGAGGGACGGACAAAATGAGACTAATTTTTTTTAATCAACATTATTGATCAAATTCAATTTGAAATATAATATTTGACAGTTAACTAATCATTTGAGAGAAAAAAAACCAAGACAATTATTTTTAGTTGGGGTGTAGGCCCCTTTTATGACCTTATTTCATAATGTGAGGGACGGACATTATTGTCCTTCAGCATTGCTTAAAGTGATTTTAATCAATTGAGATATAATCTGTGACATCTAAGTGCATTTGTAAACAAGATTACAGCAAAATAAATAATAAATTTGACAACAGCTGTGATGCAAGGGAAAAAAACAACAATAACGTGAGGGACGGACGGAGAGTAAAGTGAGGGCCGGACATCACATTTAAAGTTAAATTACTAAGACCAATAAGATTTCAGAGACTTGTAATATTTATTTTTGGAGAGCTGACAGGGTCTGTCGATAGATGGGTACTTTGTTATTTAAAAAAAAAAAGTTTAGTAGCTAGGAGACAAAAAAGTTGTAAGTTGATGTTTATTGAAAGTGTCATCACATATCAATGAAATGGTTTGTATACTTACAATATGTAAGATAAGAAAGGATGTATTCACTATTTTCATATTCAAACCTCAATTTTCTTTTATATTCCATTTGTCCGTCCCTCGCGCTATAAAAAAGCACATTAAATTTTGACGTCACGGTACGCCTAGCAATTTTTTTAATTTAATTTTTTTAATTTGGCATAATAAAATATGGACCTTCCTCTACTATTTAAAGTACTTTTTTGATTAATTTGAGCAATTCTAAAATGTTCATCAAATGTTTACCAGTTTTGGATCACACTCATTGTTTCGCAAGGTTTTCGTTGTGATTTGATGTCATTTAGCTGAAGAAAACAGTCAAAAATAGCGCAAAATTGGATGAATATGCAACACAATATGGCGCAGATGATTCTCAGGTAGACAGGGATGCATTGTTTTACGGTCATGATTGGCAATTTTGGCGATAGGTCACGTTATACGTGTAGTACAATGGCATACTGCCCTCTATCATCGGTAACATATATTACGGATGATATAGGTGTACTATATTTAGCATTTTACCCCCGGAGAATGTACTTGACTTACTTGACTTGACTTGGGGCGGATGATTTTTCCGAACCACAATGCCTCTCCAGATCTTCCTATCCAACATAGCTGTCTTGATTTCTTCCACCTGCAGTCCTGTATCACGTTTGAGTATGTCAATGTAGGTCAGGGCTGGTCTACCACGCTTTCTTGCTCCGTGCTTTGGGATCCAATGTATAAGTTTGTGTACAAGCTCCTTGGACCCTCTGAAGCAGTGTCCAGCAAATCTTGCTCTGCGTTCTCTGATCTTGTCCGAGACTTTTGGCATGTCCCCATACAGGTCCTTATTTGTCACATGCTGACTCCAGTTGATGTTGAACACAGATCTTAGCATCCTAGTATAGCATCCATCCAGTTGTTTACCAAGCTTTGGGGTGACTGTCCATGCCTCACATCCATAAAGGAGGACGGATTCTACTGTAGCTATGAACAGTCTTTCTTTGAGCTTTCTGGATAATGATTTAGCCTTCCATAGCTGACTAAGTTTGCCACAAGCTCTCCATGCAACTGCCTTGCGTGTTTTGATGTCCTTTTCAGTGCTGTTCATCCAGGCTCCAAGGTATTTGAAGTCTTCCACTTTATCAAGGCGCATGCCTTCACTTGTGGTAATTACAGGTACTTGCGTCTGGTTGAAGGACATGTACTTCGTCTTTGCAGCGTTCATTTTGAGCCCAACTCTTCCCACTGAAGTCTCCACTCTGTTTAGTAGTGATTGCGCTTGAGACACTTCCTCAGACAACAGTGCAATGTCGTCAGCAAAGTCTAAGTCTGTTAATACGGTTGGTCCTATTCTTCTGCTGCTTCTTTTTGTTAGGTGGAATCCTAGCTCTTCTTCTTTGCCATCTATGGCCTCTCTTAGGGCATAGTCAAGAACAATGACAAAAAGATATGGAGCCAGGGTGTCTCCTTGTAGTACTCCAGCCAGTATCTCAAACACTTCTGTTTCTCCATCTGGTGATATGACCTTTGCCTTGGTGTCTTTGTATATGTCTGCTATCGCATTTGTAAGCTGATCAGGTACACCATAGGCTTTCAATATTTGCAGCATTCGTCCCCTATGTATTGTGTCAAACGCTTTCTTAAAGTCGATAAAGGTTATGATGGCTGGCAGGTTATTTGATCTAATTCCCTCAATAATTCTTCGAAGGGCAAGTATATGACCTACAGTGGTACGTCCTACTCTGAAGCCATTTAGAGTACTGAACCCTTATAATAACTCCGGGTTCAAAGGGTTAACACAGATTCTCAAAGATGACACATGACTATCGCCCCAAGCAACCCTTATCGCGGACTCATGTTGAAAAAGACACCCATATTCTCTAAAATTGGCGATTTTGATACCCTTAGCATGGGTCCATGCGGACCCGCGTTGTGGTCGAAAAAACACCCATATTCCGTGTTTTCGTTCACGCGGATGATTACAACATTATACCTGACTGCCTCCTCCCCCCCCCCCCCCCCCCCCCCGGAAATGTGGGAATACTATGAGTAAGATATTCATGAACGTATTAAAGATTGTAGACATTCAGGTCAAATGTGGGTGCTACTATGAGTAAGATAATCTTGAACAGATCTGCTTTTCATAAAAATTAGCATAATCATTATACAGGGTGTCCCAAAAGTTTCAAGAGTGTCACCATTCAACTGATTATATAGCACCTTTGAATTAAGTTAAGCTTTTCAATACGTATTGGGGATTTCATGCAGGGCTGGAACTTCAGATTTTTTTCAACCAGCTTTATTGGGCAAGTAACTCAAAACAATACCTGCCCGACAGAAATTCCACCAGTCAGTACAAATCACATTATATACTTTGAGTTATAAAAAACAATTTGACCTACCAGCTGGTTGGGTACTTTTGCATCTTCACCTACCCGATGCATAGTTACCCAGGCCTGATTTCATGAATATCTCATACTCATAAGTGAACCAAAATGTGACAATAAATTGACAGTGCATCTCAATTGTCTCACTTTCAATAGGATACCAGAAAATGAATTGTAGACCTACAATTACACCACAAAACTTATTTTGTGGTACATTAATTGGCCTTTTTAACAGATTCTAACTGATATTATTAGAGAGGAAAGTGCTGTAGCAAATGACCCTATAAAGTGTACGAGTGTTTGGAGTAATTATATAAAACTATTCACACTCTACATTTTATAGAATTAAATGTGTTTTGTAATAAGAGTGTGGAGGGTATTACACAATTATGCCAGTTTGGTAACATTCATTCTAGTGGAGTTTTATCATTGCAGGGCTGTGTGTTAAAAGTGTCCCATGGAATTCTTAGTGTATATTTTATCACTCATATTATGGGCAGTGTAATTTAATCAATTTTAGTTAAAAACAGTGGGCCGTATTCTCGTACTAAACACGGTTTTAGCTTAAAACTGTGTTTAACTATTATTATGCAGTTCGAATCTTCTGTCCTATACTTGCAATGCATTAGTAAAGACCTATTATTCTGAACATTATGTCACTGGAGTGAACTTGGTGACCAAGTTTATTCGAACTTGGTCGATTTTGACACCTGCCTCTTTAACACATTTGTACCGTGCAAAAAAATGTAGGCGAGACTCGAGACTAATTTGGGGTTTAATTAATTACGATCGACATCTGGGTCATGGTCATTTGTGTTAAAAATGGCGAAGGGTTCCTGGAGCACACGTTTTTTGAAGCGAAATGAAAACGAATTTCCAGGAATTAGGCCGACAGTTCTGCAACGCGAAGAAGCACCGATACAAGTGTGTCTATCTGTATAAATGGGGATGTTCCTGGCCTAAAAAATGGCGATCGTCAAAGTTTTGTACTGTAACTTGTAAGTCAATGTAAGCTTTACATAAACAACGGTGGTTTTTTTAATGTTGAAAACAGACGATCGGCGAAAATGTCTTTTGAATTTATTGCTAACTGTAAAACTTGAACTTGTTACGTGTTTGGAATTTGTTTTGGAGCTTTTGTTCTGTCATTCTGTTAGTGTACCAGAAATGTTGAACAGTTTGGAAAGTAGGCCTACAGACTATTACTTTTTTTAGTACAGTGTTATTCATTTATCTGACAGGCTCAAGTCATTTCTCGAGTATCGAGTCAGATTCTCACTGCATAATAATGATAAAATCGGACGGATTTTTTCGCATGATACACAAATATATTGGTCTCGCTATGAGTTTTAAAATATTGTGCTCGACTGCGTCTCGCACAATATTTTTTAAAACTCATAGCTCGACCAATATCTTTGTGTATCACGCTCAATCCATCCAATTTTATATCAAACACGTGTCTAACTTAAACGTGAGTTTATCCTTTAAACGATGTGTCTAACAATTTAACAAAACATGATTTTAAACTCTGCAAATCTCGTTCCCAGAGTGGTCCTGCGTTGATTGTAATTGTATACAGGTATTTAATTCATTGTGGCCCTAATTGGTTACAATAGATATCGACCGAATGCCTTAAATACACGGTACTTTTAAAGACTACACGATCCGCGCGCCAGCTTGCATCGGGCACAGTTGAGTGATCATTCAAGGCATACAGTTGGTGCTCGAGTTTAGTTAAACACGCATTAAACTACCCCCGTACCCATGTTTAAAGTTAGACACATTTCGGTGAGTTAGACGCGTGTTTAAGTAAAACAAATGTACGAGAATTGCGTTTAGTTAAACGCTGTGTCTAAAGTCAAAGTTAGACGTGTGTTTAGCTTAAAACTGTGTTTAACTACGTACGAGAATACGGCCCAGTGTACCCATGTTTAAAGTTAGACACATTTCGGCGAGTTAGACGCGTGTTAAAGTAAAACAAATGTACGAGAATTGCGTTTAGTTAAACTCTGTGTCTAAAGTCAAAGTTAGACGCGGGTTTAGCTTAAAACTGTGTTTAACTACGTACGAGAATACGGCCCAGTGTAATTTTACCACTTTTAATTTTAGTGTAGTCACAAGTAGTTCTACAATTGTTTTATTGAAACTACGGTAATAAGTAAATGTTAACATCATCTGCCTGCACAGTAACTGCTTCCTTGCGAGGCCTAATTATTTAACCTTTCCTGTACAGACTATTAAGTTAAAACAATCTTTATACACTCATGTCAAAATATTTAACAAATGTATTTAAATGTTTCCTTATTCTATTTGTGCATATGTTATGTTGGACAGGCATCATTGCAACCATCAATTACAACTAAAAACTTTTAGTAGATATTTATAGCTTAGTTATTTTTGTAAGATGTCAATGTTGCTAGACAGCAACATTAATGCTATACTTCAGTCAGTTCCAAATTGGCGAACCCTCTTGCTGCAAACCTGAACAAAGTTTCAGCGTTGGATCTTTTGAGAACCCTTACGGATCAGCTGTTGAAGTACATCATTCATACAATGGTGATGTTGAAGCATCTTTCCATCGCCCGAAATGATGGTGATTGGCTGCGACGCTTTGCCATTCTTCCGAATTTAGAGACTCTGTACGTCGTTCCCAGAGTAAATTTGGCCGACTTGAAGATGGCTCTTCCGTTGTTTCCCAGGCTGAAAAATCTGTATCTTCACGATGTGGACGATAAGTTGCAGGTTAGCGCTATGGTTTACGACAGGCGTCAAATGAAGCATACATACCGCAAGAAGGACAATGCTGACGCATGGAAGCCTATAGTGGAGGCATTGAGACTGATTCGTCCTGATGTGACGATGCATCTTATACAGGACCTGAGATGGCACAGAATGAATACAGCTATTTGCTAAACTTTCATATAAAGTGCTCAACAAAAGAAAGTCATACACTTTGTTTATGTCCTTTAGAGTGTCCCGATTATTTATATTCCAAATAGGCTATAGACATTTAGATGAATCTTTTCGGAACAATTTGGTGCCAAACATGTCACAAAACAACAAAGATAAACTATTTTTAATACCATTGAATTAAAATCTGTGACGTTTCTAAATTCGCATTTTCAAAGCATGCAAACGGCCAGGAAATGCCGTGTGTGGCACTTGAATGGTCAGAAATGTAAGCGATATTGATCACACAGTGCAACTGCGTTGGTTTGTGCCTAAGCGAGCGGGCCATTTGATTGTGAGCAGGTAACATGTGGTCATTTCTCCCCGTGTTTGTTGAAAATGTGAATTTGGAAACGGCACAGATTCTCATTCAATGGTGCTAATAAATGGCTTATATTTGTTGTTTGGTGTCATCCAAATATCTATCTAGCATACTTGGTCAAAATATAATCGGAAGTTACTCTATTGGCCATAATCAAAGTGTATGACTTTCTTTTGTTGAGCACTTTACATATAAGCCGTATTATCTAAAACTACACAAACTTTAAAACTGTTCAGTACTTCAAGGTGATAGTACTTGCAAAATGGTCAGGTCAGACCAAGTTATATCGTCACATTCACCACCCATATTATCATCGGTCATTTTGTTTTGTTCTTTTCATTCATTCTGTTTTTTAAAATTTATTAGCAACATGTTGTTATTGAGACTTTGGGACTCGGATCACACACAGAGGTGTTTCTCATAAGTCAGCTTTTCATTTTTGTTTTATTTTTATTTTTATTTTCGCACACAGAGTTACCAAACGATGGAAGATACTTTTGACAAATTCAACTCTGTGGAAACGTGTCACAATAAACATCCCAGTACATAATCCGCTCCACAACATCATTGGTAATCAGAAGAATTGCCTCGACATGCAACAGTTCAAACGTGTGATGGTCAGATTTATGAAGAAACGGTTCGGACCTAGCTTAAGATACGTGGATTTGTGCGCATCAAACCGGGCTTGTCTACGTTTCCTGGACAAAAAATGTCCAAATTTAACAAACCTTGTTCTCACCATTGAAAATGCGTCTGTGGATTTATTCATACTTCCTTCAAGGCTGACATCCCTTGAGATCAGAGCGGTAGATCATAGTCCTGTTCGTTGGTGGCTTCACACGATAACACCGACCACATTTCCCAACTTACGTAGTTTGGGCATCAGTGGGAATTACTCACTATGGCCAGCGACTCGTCGCTTGCCAATCTTTTCTGACGTGGAACCATGGGAGAATATAGATATATTCTTTCGTCAGATTGACCAGTTCGTTGGATTAAGTCATCTCAAACTCTGTTTAGATTGGGAATTCATCGAGGAGATTCACATAATGAGTCTTCCAATAGTATTAAGCTACCTTGGTCAGGTGTCAAAGCATCTACAGAGCTTCTGGGCTGGCTGGTGTCCAAATATAGCCTACAGTCATATCACAAACAATAAAGCTCTTCCAAGCAGCGTATACAAGTACATCGGGGAGACAATGACGAATCTTCACACTCTCAGAATTCCTTTGGACAATTTGCGTCAAAGGTCTGATAATGACGAGAATCTTCTGCATCTTCAATATCTCGCGGATCTTCCAAAATTAGACACCTTGTACCTCACTCCCAATGTGACCATGTCGTGCCTGGAGGTGGCGCTTCAGCTGCCAAACTTCATTAACTTGAAACACCTGCATGTATGTAACATCGATATGTTACTGCAAGTGCATGTGATAACCTACCCAAATGGGTACCCCAGACCGAACACATTGGAATAAAGGGGAGAGATGGCGCAAGAAGGACACCACCGATGTGTGGAGAAGCAAAGTGGCAGCGATACAGTTGTACAGGCCAGAACTGCAGCTGCACTTGATGGACAATGTACATGATGGGGATATGCGATACCTTAGCCTAAGGGGTACTTATTATTTCCTCAATTCAAGTAGTGTGTTCGAATAAGACATACTGGCAAGATCTTCCAAGAATAAAGCTAGGACAAGACCATGTTACTCAAGATTGTTGACATTCAGGTCAAATGTGGGTGTTACTATGAGTAAGATATTCATGAACATATTAAAGATTGTAGACATTCAGGTCAAATGTAGGTGTTACTATGAGTAAGATATTCATGGACGTATTACAGATTGTTGACATTCAGGTCAAATGTGGGTGTTACTATGAGTAAGATATTCATGAACGTATTAAAGATTGTAGACATTCAGGTCAAATGTAGGTGTTACTATGAGTAAGATATCCTTGAACGTATTAAAGATTGTAGACATTCAGGTCAAATGTGGGTGCTACTATGAGTAAGATAATCTTGAACAGATCTGCTTTTCATAAAAATTAGCATAATCATTATACAGGGTGTCCCAAAAGTTTCAAGAGTGTCACCATTCAACTGATTATGTAACACCTTTTAATCAAGTTAAGCTTTTCAATACGTATTGGGAATTTCATGCAGGGCTGGAACTTCAGATTTTTTTCAACCAGCCAATTGGGCAAGTAACTCAAAACAATACCTGCCCGACAGAAATTCCACCAGTCAGTACAAATCACATTATATACTTTGAGTTATAAAAAACAATTTGACCTACCAGCTGGTTGGGTACTTTTGCATCTTCACCTGCCCGATGCATAGTTACCCAGGCCTGATTTCATGAATATCTCATACTCATAAGTGAACCAAAATGTGACAATAAATTGACAGTGCATCTCAATTGTCTCACTTTCAACAGGATACCAGAAAATGAATTGTAGACCTACAATTACACCACAAAACTTATTTTGTGGTACATTGGCCTTTTTAACAGATTCTAACTGATATTATTAGAGAGGAAAGTGCTGTAGCAAATGACCCAATAAAGTGTACGAGTGTTTGGAGTAATTATATAAAACTATTCACACTCTACATTTTATAGAATTAAATGTGTATTGTAATAAGAGTGTGGCGGGTATTACACAATTATGCCAGTTTGGTAACATTCATTTTAGTGGAGTTTTATCATTGTTATATAAGTTTTATCACTCATTTTTAGTGTAGGTTTGTCACGCATACAGGGCCGTGTGTTAAAAAGTGTCCCGTGAGTTCTTAGTGTATATTTTATCACTCATATTATGGTCGGTGTAATTTAATCAATTTTAGTTAAAAACAGTGTAATTTTACTACTTTTAATTTGAGTGTAGTTAGTTCTAAAATTGTTTTATTGAAACTAATACTAGTAAATGTTAACATCATCTGCCTGCACAGTATAACTGCTTTCTTGCAAGGCCTTAATTTTCTAACCTTTACCTGTACAGACTAAGTTAAAACAATCTTTATACACTCATGTCAAAATATTAAACAAATGTATTTAAATGTTGAGGGTGATCGGTTCAAGGTTCACATTGGTGTGAAAAAATTACTTTTTGATATTGATATTGAAATGTACCTCACAATATTGGACAACATCTTGGCTAACTGAAACTGCATTCGAAAAGAAGAAGAAATGCGGACAAGTTTTCGGAACAGTCCATTATTGCCCAAGGGGTAGAAACAAGATGCGTCATGGACGGACATTCTTAGTAGAAGTTGACCTTGCCTTTTCAATTTTTTTGAATTAAAAATTGATAGATTTATCCATTAAATAAGAAATATACTTTTGAAAAAAAGTTCTGGGAAGTAATTACCCTGCCCTTGTGATAACTTTTTGATGCAGAGCTGTCCGTCCGTGACGCAAAAAAAGTTTTTAAGTTTTTCAACTTTTTTTCAAGAAAAGAGAGAAAAAATAAAAACATAGTGAGCTATCTCCCCTATATACCCCTTTCTCATGTAGAAATGAAACTTAACAATGGCGTCAATAAATAAGTTAAATCAGTGATTAAAAGTTGTCATGGACGGACACAAATTTTGTCACGGACGGACATTATTCAGTTCTGAGTACAAATGCCAAGCTGAATCCTGCCCCTCTTACCATAAATGGCAAGAGATAGACCTGCTGCATCATATAAATAGACTGTATGCTGTGATACAACTTTTTAAAACAATTTTGACCCTTTGATAAATTTTGTTCGATTAATTGTGTAAAAGACTGTATGCTGTATAAAAGACTGTATGCTGTGAATCCTGTGATACAACTCTTTAACCCTAACACTTCCCCCCACTTTTTTCAGAATTTTTTCTTCAACGCGGAAAATCGACCAAAATATCCCCCCGGGATTTGATCCAGGGACCTCTCGCACCACAAGCGAGGGATTCCACACTTCACCACGGCTCTGGCACACAGTTCTGGGCAGTGTATAGCCCAGACTGTATGTATTGGGTTCATTTTTTCATCAAAAAACTTCCACGCCGGGGTGGTACCAACGTGCCCAGTCGTGGTATTTTGGGGTATATGGTAGTGTTAGGGTTAAAACAATTTTGACCCTTCTTTGATAATTTTTTTCTTCAGTTAATTGTGTAATTAAAGGTTAGTGATAATGGATACATGTAGGCATCCAACAGTGTTTTGAGTTTTTCAAAGTTTCATGAAGAAAATGCCTGCAACTTTTGATAGTGCAAAGCTTAAAATTATATTTGTGCTTACATCTCCAATGATACTTTCTGATTTCAATGCTGTTACTTGCTTTTATTTTACATGTACACTTATTATATGGGGCAATTTTAAACAGTGTCTTTTAACTGATTTCATGCTACCCCTTTTATTTGCAAGCATTATTTCAGCATGTACAGGCAGTAAGGTTAACAAGTGCAAGCTATACTTACAGATTCACCAAAGAAGATCTGCTGAGGGTTCACAAATAAGCAAATGACTTCATTTGAATTCAAGTAATTTGAGATGTTAGCGCCTATTATTAACTTACTGCTATTAAAGGGACACAATGTCATGTTGAATTTTTTTAATTTTAATTCATTTACTTCAGAATTCAAGATGAACATTAAAAATTGTCATTTACTGTTGTTTCTACTTAAAAAAACCTGGCAAAACTTGAATAAAACAATGTTTTAAATATGTTGGAATACCACCCCTAACCATGCTGTTTGCGGCTCTACCAGCATTTTTGAATCGATGTTTTGTTGTAGAAAGAGGGCTGATTTTTCTTAATCCTTATAAGTATAAGTTCATACATATTTAAGGCCAAATTAAATTAATTGTTTGTCTCAAAGCTCCTCTCCTGTTGTAAAACTAATGCGGAATGCTGGTTTTTTTCAAGTTTTTTTTATTTATTTTTTAAATATAAAATATTGAAATCCTTGTCAAAGTGAACTTTTGTATTTAAGATGATGTGATCAATGAAAATCTGAAAAATCGGTGAAATGTTGGGATTTTTTTCAGATTTTTGTTTTTCTAATGAGCATCAATAAACTAACGCGCGCGGGAGCTTTGAGACAAACAATTTTTAATTTGGCCTAATACAATTGTAAAAATATACAAATCCCAGTTTTTATCATACATTTTTGTAATTGAGGGCGCTGCCTCCACCACATCTCTTAATGCCCCTTTAAGCATAGAATGATCAAAGCAATTAACAAAAAATGACTTCAGGCCACATCTTAATCTACACTCGTCAAAAGAAGTTCCTGGACACTCATTGAAGTTCAAATATTTCACATAAATATTTAATATAAATTAAACAATTGCATGTCAAAATAAGCAGACAATAATTCTCTATCATGTCTGTATGAAATTAAGATGTACGCATTCATGCATGGCTGAGCACATTCATTAAGCAATGGTAAGGTGCATCAAAGGAAATTGCAAGAAATGAGCATTTACAGTCATTTGAATGGAGGGATTATCCAATTGTGTGCAATCTTCTTGCCATTGTCAAGTGAATGGGATCTGCCATGCATGAGTGATCATGTCTAAATTCCATGTTAAGCCTGTTAGAGGATTACTTTCTGCTTATTTTGATATACAATTATGTATATAATTATATATATAATTATATATATTCTATTAAATAATAATTTAATTTAAGTGTCCAGGAACTTCTTTTGACGAGTGTACAATGTACATCTAAAATTTACAATCTTATAATTACAATGTAAACTAAAACATGAAATATTTTTAAAATCTAACATAAAGCATCAACCAATATTACTTTGGAAAAAGTTGCATTTTGAGTTTGCCTTGAAAATGTTGAAGTTAGGAGACATGTGGATAGTTGCTGGTAACTGTGGTTGAATGGTTGAAAGCTTTGTCTCCATTCGATGTACAATACCGGACTATATCAACAGACCAACGGCATTACAAACTCGTCAATATCATGCTTCAAAATTTAGTGTCATGGCTTCACATTCAAATGTGTATAAATTCAGTTTCTTCCCGCGTACAATAGTGGACTGGAATGCACTACCGTCCTCATTACTCGACTGCAACAAACTAGACTCTTTTAAAACTGGTCTTAGTAATTTAAGTAATTAAGTGTAATTGTATTATAACTTGATATAGATTCATCAGGATTGTTCATAAATATGTGATAAAAATGTTCTTTTGACGATTCCAATAAATCGTACTTACGATTGTATTATGTATCTCTTGTGTGTATTTGGTACCATGTTTTCTGACTGACGTCTGTATTGTTTCCTCAATTAGATATTGTCTCTTGACAACTTTATTGAGTATGGTCATAGATGTAGATGTAGATGAGTTCTGTTTGAAACAAGAAGATGGTTATCGACACATGATCAAAGATATATATCTTCAAACTTTTGAGTATGAGTTTTTATAAGATCAAGCAAGTATGTTTGACGGTGTCACATGTAACATGTTCCCTCCAATTTGATTTGAAGATCAGTCTAGCAGCCCTGTTTTGGATAGATTGAAGTGGTTTTCTTTTCAATTGAGTTGAACTATGCCTCAGATCAACAAATTGTGACATCTCACTTACAAGTTTAAGCCTGTAAATGTGTTTTATTATATGCAAGAGATGAAGTTTGTGCCACTTAGAAAAAAGATGCCTTTGGGAGAATGTGCCATTTTCATCGTTAAATATTTCGTATTTGGATTTGGTGTTTGTACAAACTTCAAGATAATGAAATAAGCTTTCATATGCAGTTTGTTTTATCGAATTGTAAAATCGCTGTTATGTTTAACGTTTTGAAGCATTTCTTCTTTAAAATTAGCACACTTTCTGTGATCAACTTTAACCCTAACTCCTGCGGCTATGTTTTTGTGTATATCGGGGGGAGGGGGGAATTAGTACAATCTTTTTGACCCGAAAATCACCGAGCACTCACCAGGATTCAATCCCGGGACCATCCTCACCAAAGTATGTGCCCCTATCGACTGAGCTAAGCTCCCAGCGCATATGTGGGCAGCAACTTCCTGCCCACATATGCCTGCGGTATAGGTGACGTAATCAATGCAGCAGCACGGGCATGGAGATATTTTGTCGATAAAATAAAGCAAATGAGACAAAACTAACGGCATTTAAAAGGTAATTTGGTCATCTTGAAGCTCATTTAATCGTCAATTAGTAAATACTGATTATTACATGAAACAAATGACTCTTACCACTAAGCATTTTTTTTCCTTAGAAAGGGTCACAACCTGTTTTAAGTACTCGTGATTGATCAAGCATATTGTTGGATTGGGAAGAGCAATTACAATCAAACTAACGGCATTCGAAAGCCAACTAAATTGTCTTTAAGATTAGATAAATATTACAACCAAATACTGAGTATATAATCAATTAGAGCAATGACATGGAACATGTGCACCATTTTTGGGACACCCTGTATTGACACAAATATAAAAAATTGCACTTTGTCTAATGAACCATAAGTAACCAAACCTAATGAAACAATGTTGTAGCCAATTCATTTGTCTATGGGATGTCATTGAGATGAATGGTAATTAAACTGTGTGCTACTGTAAAATTGTCCAGACATGAACATTTCGTACTGTTGACTGGCCCCAACCGCTCCCGGTTCACATGTCCTTAACCCTAACCGCACTGAATCTCACTAAATCTCACTGCCAGAAACTATCTCCAGGCACGTGCTGCTGCATTGCCGCGATGACGTCACCTACCGCAGGCATATGTGGCAACGGAGTTTGTGGCCGCATAGCCGCTAGGGAGTTAGCTCAGTTGGTAGAGGGACAGACTTGGGTGCGGATGGTCCCGCGATCGAATCCCGGGGGGTGCTGGGTGATTTTTCGGGTAAAAAAATAGCACTTTTTCCCCCCTCCCCCCGATACGCACAAAAAAACTATCTGTACTGGTTAGGGTTAATAAATGTCAATTTTTGATGTGCAATAACCCTAACCGCACTGAATCTCACTAAATCTCACTGCCAGAAACTATCTCCAGGCACGTGCTGCTGCATTGCCGCGATGACGTCACCTACCGCAGGCATATGTGGCCACAGAGTTTGTGGCCCGCATAGCCGCTAGGGAGTTAGCTCAGTTGGTAGAGGAACAGACTTGGGTGCGGATGGTCACGCGATCGAATCCCGGGGGTGCTGGGTGATTTTTCGGGTAAACAAATTAGCACTTTTTCCCCCCTCCCCCCGATACGCACAAAAAAACCTATCTGTACTGGTTAGGGTTTTAAGTCGAGGCTTGACTGGCCCACCAGGCTGTACTCCCATAGGTCTTGTTGACTGGCCCACCAGGCTGTACCAGTGTCCGATTTATAAATTAAGTTACCTGCACAACAGCAATTTTTCCTTTAAAATGGCTGAATACCACAATATTACATGCACACAGGCAAATGTTTATACATGCACAGAGCCACAATTACATGCATTTGTGCATGTAAAACCCCTCTAAATCGGACACTGGGCTGTACTCCCATAGGTATTGTTGTCTGGCACACCAGGCTGTACTCCCATAGGTATTGTTGTCTGGCACACCAGGCTGTACTCCCATAGGTATTGTTGTCTGGCACACCAGGCTGTACTCCCATAGGTATTGTTGTCTGGCACACCAGGCTGTACTCCCATAGGTATTGTTGTCTGGCACACCAGGCTGTACTCATATCGGTATTACTTGCCCAGAGCACTTTTTTATTGCTGGATTGAAACGGGTCAAGTTCAAGTTTTCTGGTCATGTTCTTGTTGTTCAGGCGTTGGAAAATAAAACCAAACTAAAAATATCTGTTTACATGAATGTGTTGTTATTTGTATGCATCTGGGTCTCTGCCCCATAGGACCACTGCATGTCTTCAACGAGGACTTTTAAAGAATGACTCATATGAGACCTGTAACCACATACTGAGCGTTAAGTCACCAGTATCCATTAGGAGATACGGTCCAATAAACTCACCAAAACTGGATAGAAAACAAAGACATTTTACAACTTCAATTTTAAATTTGACAGGGACTGAGTTTTGAAATTAGCAGGAGAGCAGTAAAAAACTCTCCTGGAGCCTTTAAGGGGAGCAGTAGGAGAGCAACACAAAAAGCTCTTCCCAGGTAATCAAGGAGAGCATTTTTGTTC
This sequence comes from Ophiura sarsii, assembly GCA_035610835.1. Taxonomy (NCBI): domain Eukaryota; kingdom Metazoa; phylum Echinodermata; class Ophiuroidea; order Amphilepidida; family Ophiuridae; genus Ophiura; species Ophiura sarsii. Next base: position 78,372,158 of record CM069446.1, read on the forward strand.
GGGTCCCCTTTATGTACACTTCTGCTAATTTTGCTGCAGCGCCACGGATACAAGAATCTCTCCGGATTTTCTCTGCTTGTCGACGACAGACATCGCACCAAACTTCACTAGTGTACGTGATCCCATCATGATTATTGATGTTTTTTGCAAAACCAATGTCTTGAAAATTCCAACTCCTAAGAGTGGCGAATTTCATTTTATTATTATTCGGTCGAATTACATATAATACTGATAAAAAGAATTACAGTGCATTCTGGGTATTATTCTGCATCAATTGTACGGTGTTTACATGTCAGTCGCTCGCGTGTTTTTCAATGATGAGAGTTGCTGTTGAATGGTTCAGTAGCCCACATACCTTACACGACGATCTAACAATGCTTTTCTCGCTATGCGATCTATTTTACAATGCAGGGCTTAACATTTTTTGCGAGAATTTTGGGTGACTTTGCCTGTTTCATTTTTATAGAAAAGCTGTCAGCACTACAACTTTTACAACTTCAATTTGAAATTTGACTGGGAAAACGTTGAGTAATTTTAATGTGTTTTGTGTATCGTTTTAATGCTAGTTTTCTCAAACCTTTGAATCAGGACAAACCTGAAAATAAATTTTTCCGACTTAACTCTCATTTTGTGATGACGGGTTTCATATAAAACTTGCACAGTCAGGAATATGAATGGTAGGGTATTCTTAGACATTTGTGTGCCACTTGATTTTATACGCTCTTCCGCTTTAATCATGCAGTAACCCAGGACATAGAAACCAGCAAATATATTTATTTTGTGTATGACAGAATTACTCCCAAGAGATAAGGGAAACTTGTTCTACATGCCCGACCTACCCATTTGTTATAGAAACGGGAGAATAAAATGCACATGCAAATGAATACCGCCCACCAAAAAAACCTTTAGGTGTCAAAAAAGAAGCCAATTTTCTTACAGATTTGTCTGATTTTGTGTGTTATTTTGAAGGGGAAAAGCTGGATCAACCGACCCAACCAGAGAAGTCCACCCGCCCGTAGATCAAGATTTTTATCTGCCACCTAGTGTGATTAATCAAAATATTTCCTAAAGAAGGTTTGTAATTAGGCCCCCCCCCCCCCAAAAAAAAGGTGTTTGCTTGTCCTCGTCCGACCAACCGTCTCCTACGGTCCCGACCGTGACATTTTTAACTCTCTTTTTTTTCTCTTTTTTAAAAGAAGAAAAATAAATCAATTTTTTTCGTTGGTGAAACAAAAAAATTCATAAAAATGGAAGAAAAACATGTTTTGAAACACCACCTTTTTTTTTGAACATTGAGATATTTGTCTTTTGCATATTGTTATTTGTGAGTGTTCATATTGATACTTGATACAGGATTTAAAATTTAAAAAAAACTGACCTACCGACCCAACTTTTTTTTGCATCTATGGACAAGCAAACCATTTATTTTTTGGGGCCTTATGGTAGTGATTTAAAAAGTCCCATAGGTGACAAGATCTACGGGCGTCAGTTTTACTAGAGGGGGAATTCCCCCCTGCCAGAAGGCTTGCCCCCCCCCCCCCCATGAAATGACAAACTCTATATATTTATATATTAGAAAATAGTTTGTTATGCACCCCTGATCACAGGCCTGTCCCACTACATGCCCCCACCTGATGGGCGAATGGACAATTCAAGTAGGGTTGGGTTGTTTTTTGGGAGGGCAATGTTAAAAAAATGCCCACACAAAATTTCAAAAAACTACAACTATGGGTCCGTCGGTCAGGTCTGTATTCTTTGCCTTATCAACCTACTTGTGACTTTTTTGCCAAACAATGTCAATTTCAACCATATTAGTTGGGGTAAAGAATCAGAAACTACTAACCCACTGTGTTGGTGTGGCTACAGTTGTGGTCCTACTAACCCACTGTGTTGGTGTGGCTACAGTAGTGGCCCTACTAACCCACTGTGTTGGTGTGGCTACAGTTGTGGTCCTACTAACCCACTGTGTTGGTGTGGCTACAGTAGTGGCCCTACTAACCCACTGTGTTGGTGTGGCTACAGTAGTGGCCCTACTAACCAGTTCAAACTTTTACCATGGATGCATTCCAAACTTGTGTATCAGGATACATAAAAATCACTTCATATTTCAATTCATTCATATGCACAGAACTAACAAGACTTGGAAGGCTCTCCTAACCAATCCACAGTTATGGACACAAGTGACCATTCCTCGTCCAGTATTCAGTGACTGGTGGCAGCGTCCCACAGATTTCCGAAAATCTCTTGTCAAGTTCACGAAATCCCGCTTTGGCCCTCACCTTGTGTATCTAGACGCCCGCATCATGAGCCAAGCTGGTCTGCGCTTTCTCGACAAGCGATGTGTGAATCTTACAAACATGGCCATTGATGTGGAGAATCAAATGTTGGATCTCGCTCAAATCCCTTCGAGGCTGACATCCCTGGATATCACCGTGAGCGACAGAGCATTCTGTCACCCTACCAACTGGTGGACCAAGATAACCCATCACAATTTTCCCAATCTGAAAAGCCTTGGGGTTAAATCGCGCTCACTTATGCCACCCCGGCAGGAAATGTACGAGAACATGGGAACGCAAGAAGCACTGCAGACCTTTCTAGTACAGCTAGCAGGCATGGTCGGCCTTCGTCATCTCAAGTTGTCTTTAGAAATGACCATTCTATACACAATGGTCGCTCTGTATCCAGGAGACAGGGTGTATCTGCTGCACCATTTGGATCCCATAGCGAGGCATCTTGAAAGTTTCACGATAGAAGTTCACTCTGAATTCTGCAGTCTTCCAAACAAGATTTACAAATACATCGGTGACACAATGAAATCACTGAAATGTGTGGGCGTGCCTCTGATCGACGACCATGATCCCAAGAACCAAAACATGGTGTTTCTTGGAGACTTGGCTAGTATTCCAAGTCTGGAGACCCTGTACATAATGTCAAATGTTGACATGGTTTGTCTGCGACAGTCACTGCCTCGTTTCACCAAGCTGCAAGCTTTGCACGTCTACAACGTAGACGGTAGATTGCGCAAGATGGAAGATGTTTATGACTGCAGAACAAACCAGTTCACCTGGTGCGAGCGGGACAACATCAAAGATTAGATGGCAGTTGTAGCTGAGATCAAACAATTCCAACCAGATGTGGAATGCCATCTGATGAAATCCAATAAGACATGTAATATGGATAAGATGTACATGGAGATGTAACTATTGAAGTGAAGGCCTGGTTATCATTGACAGCAGAGGCTCCGGTGGGGGGGGGGGCACTCAACTTATTAGTGAGTAGGGGTGTGCCATCCAGGGTCTCAATAATGGGGGCTTTTTGACGATAAATAGGATCTTAAGAACTGCGTTTTTTCCAAAAGTACGGTCTTAATAACTGATCTTCCCCCAAAATTTGTTTGAGAAGCCAATTTTTTTGGGAAAATAGGGGTTTTAGAACACAAATTTGTCAACATATTGGGGCTTTGGAATGTATATTTTCATGATTTTTGCATTTTCAATAATAAATGGGTTCTAAAGAGCAAATGTTCCTAGGTTGACGGCATCCCTTAAGAGTTTGCCTAAAGTTTGGGAGGTGAAAGACATTTATTAGTTAAATGTAAATATATGGTAAAATTGTAAAATTTAATATTGTAAAAGAATTCAACAACCCTTTGTTGCCATGGTAGCGAGCCATGTTCTTGTTTTGCTCATTTTAAGGAAAAATCCTCCTGATTATACTGATTTCAGCAACGAAAAAAGTACAGTTTGGCAGAACCCTACACCAAGGTGGTAGATTGTTTTGCCCAAACTAACTTCATGATTAAGTTATCCTATCTTTTGGTCTAACAACCAACCATTGGTTGATACAGTTCCCCTCGAGGTGATTTGTTTTTCTTTGAGCTTTGTGTTTATAACAATGACCTAATACCCTTTTAGTTTATTGAAGAAAAAGCGGGAAGCCCAGAGCTTATGTATAATGTGACCTGTAAGTCGCACGATCCAATTGAAGGGAAACGACAAGCATTATGCATTTCCTTGATCCAATTAAAGGTGATCTTGGTATTTAATCGTAAGTTTTTGATAGTAAAACAGCATCTGAGATATTTTTTGACATCCAAATTGGATTCCTACATGTTGTATATTTTGGCAAACCTGGAGTTTACGTATCATGTGACCTTTAAAGGTAGATGTTCCGATTTTCAACTTGAAGTTTTCTATTCTACATGAAAGGTCATCCTTAAAAAAGTTGTGTTCCAAAGTTTGAGTTGCATAGCTCTAATGGTTCTTATTTTAGACACACAAGATGCTGTGAACTGTACCTATTGAGTAGTACACAAACTATATCGGTGGTTACCACCATTCGCGGTAATTCGACGTTATTTCATCGATTTCTCCGTAATTATACCGATTTAGGCCGTCAAATTTCAGTATGATGATGAGAAAAATACAAGCTTTCATATGAAAATCTCCGTATGTTTGAAATAAGTCTGTGTTACGAAAATGTGATCGGGTCGTCTACCTTTACGTCACTTGGTCTGATTTAAGAGAAATGAGGTACTGAATACAATTCTTGATTTGATAGTGGTGATATCCATGTTTTTAACACAGATTTTTGGTTGTGAAACAACATTTGAGATATTTTTGGAAATCCAAGATGGATAGTATTTGGAATCACCATGAGAAATGCATTAAAATAAGTACAAACATGCCTAGTATTGGTTTAGAAAATTGGGAAAGGTTTCTGAAAAATCATGTATATATGTGGTATAACTAATAGCGTGGAAGGTGTTAAAAACATCGTTAAATGGAAGAAATAGCCATTCAACAATTCCCCCATACCTTAACCCTAACCGCACTGAATCTCACTAAATCTCACTGCCAGAAACTATCTCCGCGCACATGGTGCTGGCATTGCCTCGATGACGTCGCCTACCGCAGGCATATGTCGGCGGGAATTCTTAGCCGGCATATGCGCTGGGAGTTTAGCTCAGTTGGTAGGGGGACAGACTGGGGTGTGGATGGTTCCGCGATCGAATCTCAGGGGTGCTGGGTGATTTTTCGGGTCAAAAAGATAGTACTTTTCCCCCCTCCCCCGATACGCACACAAAACATAGCTTTACTGGTTAGGGTTAAGGGGGACTCAAGGAAGTTTTTGATTTGATTTTTTGAATTTTGTGAGTGCTGTAATTTATTGAACTATTAATCAAATGCATATATAAAAGTATACAAATTAAATTCGCTGGTGCATTTCCTTTCCAAAAATGTATACTTTTATAATATGCATTTGAGTCAGTTCAATAATTACAGCACTCACAAAATTCACAGACTGACGACTTCCTTGAGTCCCCCCTGAAGTACAGTAGCAAATTGTTGTTAATTTGAAATAAACAATGCTGCTATGGGAAACCACGCCGATCGAACCGCACCACGCGGATAATGTGATCGCAGCCGCAGTGTGTGTTGTTTACATCAACAATTGTGTTCTTATTTGCATTGTCTATTTATGAAATGGTGTTGAAATCGTTAGTCGTTTTTGAAAGGGATTAAATCATGTTTCAACGTATGTGCATCACCAATTTACAACTTGCGTTCTGGGCGTCTGTCTGCATGTTTATTTCACTTGGACTAATAAACGATGCGAGCAATATTTTAGATTGGTGATACACATACGCTGAAACATGATTTAATCCCTAATTATATCGCAACAATTCAAAACAATAAAAACATGGGGAAAGAAATTTGGCGTCAATTTGGTCCATTTTCATGCGACATAAAATGATCTGCGAGTTTGGAATAAAAAATGAGTGAATTTATTCATTCCATTCAGGGCTGTACTTAGTAATAACGATGCAAGCAACGTTGTAGATTGGTGATACACATACGCTGAAACATGATTTAATCCCTAATTATATCGCAACAATTCAAAACAATAAAAACATGGGGAAAGAAATTTGGCGTCAATTTGGTCCATTTTCATGCGACATAAAATGATCTGCGAGTTTGGAATAAAAAAATTAGTGAATTTATTAATTCCATTCAGGGCTGTACTTAGTACCCACCCGCACGCCCGAGGCGAGTAAATTTTGCGTTAGGCGGGTAACTACACGCCCGGCTGGCCGGTAAGAATTTTCTGTTGGTAAAAATGCGTTCGACATTATATCTGGAATGCGGGATCTGTTTAAAAATTCTATCGTAATAATTCCAGTCCATGAAATAAATTGTAACATAAAACGATACGTTACATAATTTAAGAATAGAGACATTGCGCAATTAGAATAACGTGTCATTAAATGTATCTCGAGGTAGAGGTTGGCCGAGCGGTCTAGCGCGCTGATTGTCGGTCGGGAGTTTTCTATCAATCGTGGGTTCAAGTCGCCTTGAAACCAGGATTCTTTGTTCACCCCAAAAAGTTCCTATCTAGGTCGGAAATTCTACAATCAAATCTTTATTCAGTGAGGGTTATTTATCAGATTCTCTTTCCGTGGTTTAAGCTGATAATCAGATTTAATTGTAGAATTTCTCCTCTACACCATTCACTGTGTACAACGTGCAGGTATATACAGTCAGTGTCAGTTCCCGGATCTGTTACGTGTACAAAAATCACAACCTCTAGGTTTCAGAGGGCTTCCAGTTTAGCCGGATAGGCTGCTTTAGGGAGTCAACAAGCAATAACAGTACGTACAGGCTATGATTGTGTTGTCCAACGAATGTTCAAACAGCACTTATGAAGTTATGAGTGACATTTTGGCCCTTGTGCTCTGAAAATAAAAATATGATTTTGCTGGACCACGTGGCCAGCGCGACTTCGTGTTTTCTGAATGTATCAAAAAAAGAAGGCCCTTGGAACAGGGCACCACCTTGTAATTAGAATTTGAGGCAATTCAGAGAAGTAAAGGGCCATTCAAAATCTTTATTAAGCTTTTAGTTTCATCTTGTCAAAAAAATTAAGATTACTTGTTGGACCAGTAAGTTTACATTCAGGCTGGTAACCTTTACTTGTTACCTTCCCGACTGGTTGGGGAAAACGGAGGTACACCCCTGTTTCCATTAACCTCGCGGTAAGTGCTACAAGAGTCCTTTGTGTTTTTGTTATAGTCTTGTTTGTTGTTGTGTTTTTGTTTGTTTGGGTATTTTGCTGTTAGATATATATATTGGACTTAGTGATAGGAACAGAAAAGACAAATTGTTGCCTTTTTGGGGGTGAGGAAACATATTATAAATATTTAATACCCGTCGTATATGCCTATTATTTCTATGTGAGGAAACATGTTCAATTTGCTTGATTATTTAATAATAAATCCCAGTTTTTGGTTGTTTTGGAAAAGATTATCATTGCACATGTGCACACATATCGCAGGGGGTATACTTGAAATTGTAATGCTTTGATGGTAGACAAAACATTCAACACTTTTGGGGAAATGGGGAAGAAAATCATCACTTGTGACAAAATGGCGAGAGGGAGAAATTGGTAAAAAGAGGAAGAACTTGGGGATGGGGATGAAAAAGGTTAAAAAAAGTTGGATGAGAAAGGGAACATTTTATATTTTGTAATTGGGAGGAAAGTCAGTACCAAAGTGGGAAAACTGACTGCTTTTCACAAAGATATAGCCCTGCATACTTGAGTAACCACTAGGATGGGGTGGGATTGTGCTGAATATTAACTTGAAAATATCAATTTATTTTAACAATTAAGAGATTTTTCAGGATTTTCAAATTGTCCATGATTTTCCCCAGCCTGTAACGCTACCATTTTAATTTATATTTACAATACAGAGTAAACAAGAAGTGGAAAACTTTGTTGCTTCATCCCTCATTATGGACACAGGTCACCATATCAGGTATTGGCGATGGATGGAATCGGCCGGCCAGATTCCGCGCTGCACTCGTCAAATTCATGAAAAGAAGATTTGGACCATCTCTGGTATACCTCAACACATGCCTTACAAGTTGTGCAGGTCTGCGGTATCTCGACAAGCACTGTTCAAATTTGACGGATCTGTGTTTTGCCATTGAGAATACATCCCTGAATGTAGATCTAGTGCCTTCAAGGCTGACATCACTAGAGATTCGAGTTATCGACAACGACAGTCGTCCCACCGGATGGTGGCTGAAAGTCACACGGGATAACTTCCCCAGCCTGAAAGAGCTCTCCCTACACTGTGGCTATTTGCTGTACCCCAAAACGTATGGTTATGTCAGCAAGGAGCGAAGAGCCGCAGCATTTTTTGATCAGATCGGACAGTTTGTGGGTTTACGTCACCTGACACTGTGTGTGGATTGGGATTGCTTAGGAGAATTCACTTCAACATCAATTCACTACCTGAATCCAGTGGCAGAAGAGCTGGTGAGATTTTGGGCTGGCTGTAACCAACCAACAGAGTCCCTTCCCGATGAACTCTACAGCTATATCGCGAACACCATGACGAAACTGAAGTCTCTCCGAGTTCCCCTGGAGGCCCCAATGACTTGGATGTTCCCGGACGACGAAGCAGAAGACCAGTTACGCTCGTTCAATACGAACATCAAATGGCTTCAACTTTTGGCAGGTCTACCGGAGCTAGTCACCCTGCATCTGGTGCCAAACGTCACCATGGCGTGTCTCATAGTCGCTATCCCCAAATTCCGTAAGTTGCGAAACCTGCACGTCTACAATATCGAGAGTAAATTACAAGTGTCGGTTAAAGTCTACAATGTGATGACGTGCAAAGACAGATGGTGTAAGAAAGACACAACGGCTTTGTGGAGAAGCAACGTTGCGGCGATACAGACGTACTGTCCCAAATTGAGGATGTATCTCATTGATAGGATCAACTACAAGAGGTACTGATAGCATTTGTATTGGAAAAAGTAAGGCCGATACTCGTCTCCTATATCAAATTTGTACTACATTTGACAGCTGCAGTGGTTTTACATTTTAATTACATTGTTAATGATAGTTGCCTAACTTACTATTTGCCCTAGAAGTCTGTTGTAACATACACAATGTGTTCTAAAAATTGTGATCTTGGACTAGCAGAAATGTAGCTCATTCACGTAGCGTAGTGTCGCTCCTTCCGGATCCGCTAACTTCATTGAAGAGTTGTTCTTTTGAGCACAAAATAGTGGTGAATTTGGCACATTTTGAATGAGACCTCCCTACATTCACAAGCAGGTGTCCAAGCACTGAAACAAGTGATTGATATAAATGAGGTGTCGTTGGAAAGGATAACTCATCAGCTCTTCGTTAATATGAAACACAATATGAATATATCACAAAATAATTGACAAATTGGTGATTGAAAACAAATTTCCGAACTTTTTTTGAGCAGTTTATATTAGGCACCAGTACTTCCAAAAGTTCTTAGAATTATGTGAAATTCTTTACAGATGTTGTCAATTGTTACCCAAACAATATTCAGTATAGTACGGTAAAATCATGCACGTCTTCTAACAGCTGTCCACATAGCCCTATAAGGTACTTGGTTTCATGCACTTGTCATCGCAAGCTTTCAGCAGTTATTGAAAAAGATGCTGCTTTTTCAAATTCTTATGTTACAATGTCTGACAAAATCAGTTCTTGATTGTCCTTATAAGAGTGTATGGACACTCTTTTGTCCAAGTGTTAGAAGACACACATGATTTCACCCAGACGCGTAATCGCGGCATGTGAGCCAGGGGGGGCAGAAGTATGTCGTCCCGGTAGTGGCGTAAATTTCCCGGTAAATTTTCGTAAAAGGTTGCCCCAAATTTTTTCCCAGTCAGTCAACTCGTGAATTTCACGTAAGTGGGGGGGGTAGGGTCAAAATAATTTGCACGGTCAAAAAATTTCGCATAGTCACAAAATTTCGCACAGTCAAAAAATTTCGCACGGTCTCAACATTTTGGACTCAAAAAAGCACAACGGTAAACAAATAATGCCAATTCCTCAGTGTTTTAGGCCCTATTTTTTTTCCTTATGCAAATTTAGCGACCCGGTCTTGGGAATTTAGCGTCCCGGTATTTGGAGCCAGGGGGGGGGGGGCAACTTGCCCCCCCTGCCCCCCCGGTCGGTACGCCACTGATTTCACCGTACCTGAATATTGTTTTGGTAACAATTGATGACTATCTGTTACACATTTTTAATAATTTTATAACTGTGTCATGACAATTATGTTTACACCTGTTCCTTATAATTTTGTTAGTAGTGTATATTGACAACAAGGATGATGAATACATTATTTGATGCTTTATGTTTAGTTAGACCTTGTGTAATTTACTTTGAAAATATATATCATTTTGGTTCAATTGATCCAACAAGGATTTTGAAACCTCAACCAACAGTGATGTAAATTAGTAAAATTTGTGCAAAATGTTGGTTTATCTTAAAGGTACTACCTTCAGTCATGTTGAAAGATATATATTTCGCCTGAATATCTTTATTATTGCCTTCATAACTAAGGAGTACCTGTATGAAATATGAAGTCGTCACGCAATTTTACCCCTAAAATCGTAAGAAAAAGATGCCTCGTCTTTAGGAAACAAAGGTCCAGCAAATTTTCAACAAATGAGAATCGTTGAAATACTGACTGTTTGATCAGATATCAATTGGTCTAAAAATGTTTGGGAATCCTGTGGATATTGCGCAGTAAAAAAGATCCAGCTAGATTCGTATAAATGAAGTAATTTTGCAAAATGTATCTTGTATATTTCGTTATACAGGGTGAGTAAAAAAACACTGCAATAGTGGAATGAAGCCATCATGTTTTCAAAACCAAGTTGAAGTTTTAAACTTTTTAAACGTTGCAAGATTGATATATTTGTTCCTAACTTTTTGTGAAAAAATGAAGTCAATCGCAATTTTCGTTTGTCTTTGGTGAACCTTTTTGCTGCTCAACCCAATTTACTTGTTTGTCGACGAGCATGGTGATTTTCAATTGAAATTGCACACAATTAACATTTGATTATTCCGCCAACAAAAATTTGGAATAATTTCATTTTTACTCATATATCTAGAGCATTTTAAGGAATTCATAGCATGGGTTATGTATTCATAGCATGGGTTTATCTCCCATGTAAACAATAAATGAAGCATTAAATTCCGATTGCGTCACAAATTTACTCAAATTTTCAATTGTTAAAGAGAGACGCATTTTGCAATCTTATGTCTGTTTTGGGTGTTTCGTGGACAAGCGTGTGAAATGGGTAAAAAGGTTCACCAAAGGCTAACGAAAAATGCGATTGACTTCATTTTTTCACATGAAGTTAGTAACAAATAATGTTATTCTTATAACGTTTGCAAAATTTCAAACATCAACTTAGATTTGAAAACAAGATGGCTTCTTTCCACTATTGCAGTTTTTTTGACTCACCCTGTATGTTCATATAGTGTGTTGTACATCAATAGAAAGGTGAAGTGTTTATCTTTCCAATGATATCAAATGTGTAGTAATCCCTTGTTTTCAATGCTCAGCCACTTGCTTGGGAATATAGTGAGGTCTCAATCTAATGTGTCAATAGAGCATCACTTTACGCTGTTGTTCTCAATGTAACACTTCATTGAACAGATGAAAGAATGCAAAATAGCAGTCAATTTGGCACATTTTGATTGAAATCTCCCCCATTCTCAAACAAGTGACTGGGCACTGACACAAATGGTTGGAAAACGTGGTGGTATAGTTGGAAAGAAGTACAAATCCGTGGTGGAAAGAAGTACAAATCAGCTTTCCATTGACATGCAACACAATATGAATATATCAAGGGAAATATCTGAAAGGTTAATTGATAATGTAGACAACAACAAAGTAGGCAAATACAGGCCATGATTTACATTTTGGGTAACATACAATGTTGGTGTTTATTGATAATTTGTCATGGTCACATTTCAATACAAGCCCATTACAATTATGTATTGCCATAATAAGATTACTAATAATAGTTCACTACACTAAACATAGAACAGGAGTGGGTGGGTGGGTGGACAATATGTGACCAACACGAGTAAATGAGACACAATCAGGGAAATATGAATATTGAGTTATTCATATGATAATGTTAAGGGACATTTTGGTACCAAAGTCAATGTCATCACATTAAATTAAATACCTTAAAATGTAGTTTAACTCTTTATTTTCATGAATTTTGAGTCTTTGGTTGGATACAAGATGTACCAGAGATTAGAAATAAGACTACTAGTAGTTCTGAATTTGACTTATTATGACCTTGTCCCACATTTGTGCTGCATTCCGCCTCATTTACTCATGTTAGGTCACATATTAGTTAGAGGGTGGGTGTCATGCTATGATATGGTTCCCTATATACCATATCTGGTAATATCCAAACTTATACAAGATATATGCACAACACAGATTCTGGCTTTCCTTCATATGCTCCTGGACCAGATTTATGGAATAAAATGCAATGTATATTGTAATTAGGTTTTATTGGGTTTAAGCTAGTTTCCAGCCGCCCATGTCCACCAACCTCTAGATATCTTTAATTTAACAATATTTGTGTATAGACTATGTCACCTGGCACATCCCAGCAGCCAAGCAAACAATAGCTTGCCTGCCGATGTGCATGGAATTGCCTTGCCGGTATGCACGCACATTCAAAGGGGATGTCCATTATAACCCATACACTAAACAACAGCAGTCAATGTAACAGTCAATGCATGTTCCCCATGCATGGTATCATAACATCTGGTCCAGGAGCGTGAAAGAGGGCCAGCATCTCTTGCATGCCATTTAGTATTGCTCAGTAAACATCAATAGCAAATTTTAAAAATATATTAAGCAGCTATATTAAAGTCTCCTGATTGATAAAGATTTTGTAATTGGGGGGAAACTATTTCTATTCAGTACCATGCACAATAAGACTTACAAATCTAGAGGGGGTAACCACTTAAAAATAGGATTGACTGTTTGAAAATGTTTTTAATAATTATCAAAATATGTGTACATATTCCATTCACAAATTATACTTGAGTGTTTAACATAATTGTAATTATGTTTGTTTTTAAAATTGAATAATTAAATAAATCTTACAATTTGTATTTCTGCTTTGTATTACATAAAATGATTACATTGTTTACACATTCTTATTAGCTTGTCCTTTCATAATGTATATCGTCAGCCTGCTTCGATAATTGCCTAACTCACTTTTCAGCAAAATTGAGTTTTTTGCATAAATCATGACTTCATTACATTATGCACATGCTGTTATAATATCTAAGTCATTGACCAATCAAAAGTGTTGATAAATGAAGAGATTTGTTGCAAAAGGGCCACCAGACCACTCCAACATGTTACTCATTTTGCATTATTGAATTTGCATTGACAAATCCATGGAATTAATCAAATTATTGTATGGCTGTGTTCATCTGTTTCTATGACTTGGATTAGTGCATCCATGCACGCCAATCGAGGCCATCAACAATACATGTCACATTCCACATAATGAAAAACCATACATCAATAATGCAAAATGAGTAACAGGTACAAAGGTAACAGGTTTCCTACTTTTGTTGTTTTCTAAGAACTAAAAAAAATGAGTTAGGCAATTATCGAAGCAGGCTGACGATATGCAAAGTCTTTTGACACCAACCCGGCAATTGATCATTCATTTGAAAAGCGATAACAGTCATTCGCATGACTAGTTATCTGAACAAAAGATTGTATCAGCAATAGCTGCTCTGAATAACATTCTGTTAATATCAATTACTCAGCATAATATAATCAACTCTGTATATAGCAAGTAGCAGCTATTACAGATAGGGCCTTGTGGCACATTACAGATATATGCACTGATGTCTCCTCTTACTGGTTTGTTCAAACTCCAGTTGTTAACTTCTATCCGCAGATTTCTACCGACGTTAAAACAAATAGAGATATGAACAAACCCCAGCTTGAGTGAACACCAACTAAAGGAGCCATGTGAACAAACAAACTAATGGTATTCGCTCTTTGCACAGATCCGCCATTTGCGAGGAGAGCCTCAAACTGGAATCAGATTGAATGAGAGTGTTTCATCACTTCACAATGTCTCGCTGCATGACCAGTCATATTGTGCAGAAAGAGTCACACTACAGTCTATTTGTCTATCACGAGACAGTGACGTAACTGCGTCATTCACTAATTGCAGTATATAAACGTGTGTGCCTAGTCAAGCGCTGGCGTGCACATTCACGTGCAGACAGGCGGAAGACACATACATGTGAGTGCATGTTGCGCCTGAATAGTTACGTCACTGTCCAGAGGGAAATAGAATATAGTTACATAATGTTATGGAATAATCCCATTCATTTTGAGGCTCTCCTCGCAAATGGTGGACCTGGCGAAAGGTGAATTGAATCGAACCCCAAACCGCTCCACATCTCTTCCATCCCGAACCATTTTTATACCCCAGGTTATATTTTCACCAGATAGCACTTTACAGTATATAAACAAAGTATAACAAAGGAATGAATTGGTTGGTTACTAAATAACAAACAAATAAAATTGGTTATATTATATATCGATATAGTTATGTATTTTCTGTTGTAATTACATTCTATAAATAAATTCATGTAACACATTTAAGATTGCAATAAAGACATGTACGAGTTAATGTTGTATGCGACTAACATTATTTTGATCTCTTCTTAAAAACAGCGCAACAAAATTGAATCTGAAATTCCTGTAACACATTTAAGATTGCAATAAAGACATGTACGAGTTAATGTTGTATGCGACTAACATTATTTTGATCTCTTCTTAAAAACAGCGCAACAAAATTGAATCTGAAATTCCTGTAACACATTTAAGATTGCAATAAAGACATGTACAAGTTAATGTTGTATGCGACTAACATTATTTTGATCTCTTCTTAAAAACAGCGCAACAAAATTGAATCTGAAAATCTTTTCTTGCAAAGATTCATGACAGGGTAGCAATGTGTCAAGAATCGGTAGGGAATTATTAAACCCATACTATGATATTGATGCTCTCATTGAGGCTATGAGGTACATGGTATCGTCTATTACACTTCCCCAAGACAGATACATACACGGGCATACATGTTGTGCCTGTAAAGTGACATCACTGCCCATAGGAAATGAAAGTACTATAGTACAAATGTTTCCATAGTTAATATGGTGAAATTGAATTTGACTTAAAATCTCAACATAGATTATCAAGTGGATTCATACTACAATTATCTATTTCTCAGATTCAGGAATATCAATCACATCCAACACAAAAGGGTTTCATGTTCCTGATTGAAGTCTGTCCTTACATAACAAACTCAGTCAGCATTATTGGTCAATTCTCACATAGGTCTTCCATAGGGAATCAACCGTATAAACCCTTGCAGTTATAACATTTGTTGCTGCATTTGGAAGACCTATCTGAAATGTGCATGTCCCTATCACCTGTTTGTTGGAATGGGCATTTTCGTAACAAGCCTTTTAAATTGGTCGGTAACTCAGCGCAACAAATGTAAAATAATATGCAGAATTGGGAATTCAGCTCAGCCCCATAAGCTGTGTTGTACTAAAACTCAGCCCTATGATGTAATAAGCATAACATACAAAGCTGATGGATTAATCTTGTGCCATACCGGCACTTTGCCAAGATAAATCTACAAATACCATGTAACCAGAGCATATCACCAAGGCTAAACTCATGCAGGTACTCCTATATACGCATAATACCAATCTGGAGAATTGAATAATCACATCGGGAAAAAGTGCATATAAATTGTTCAACCTAACATCACACATACTAGGGATATGCGCTGTTGACCAAATCAAATACAACAGCTAATACATAACTAATCATTTATTCAAAAGCGTCCTCTCTTGTTTTGCATTGGTCAACATCTTGTTTCATAGAGGCCACTCCTACTGATGTATCTCACCCACTTGATGACATCATGGTCACTGTAGTTAAGTTTGGGCTCAAAGACTTTCAGATAGCGCACCTTCAGTCCGGAGGCTGCAAATGGAACCTGGAAAAGAAACAAAGGATGAGTCATGTCGTTGCCTGTTCTATCAAAACCTTGGATCTCCATCTGGCACTTCAGGTTTCACACCACTAAATAACGTCTGGCCCTACCCCCTTTGAGGCAATAGTCCAAAACCGGCCCGTTTCTATGCCGAAACGGGAGACCTATTGTAAATTACAGTTTAAAATTAGGGTATTTACTACATGTTATGGCGAAATTAATATAGTGTGAATTTTGACAGACACATCAGCGTTCTTCAGGTTTAAAAAAATTGATGCAATGATGATTTTTTAATATTTTAACAGAGACATTTGTGTTCAGGTCATTTCCGGTATCTGACGCCATCATCTAAATCAACAATTGCGTGTGACCAGGAAAACTCAACTCGTACTTTTTGAAAAGGCTCTAGCTCAAAAAAATGCCGGTTACCCCCCATATATGAGTTATTGAGTTAGTAGTCATGGCTTTCATCTTTAAATTGAAACCAAATTTCAAGATACCAGTTTCCTATAACGTCGAAAAATATCCATTTTAAAATTGTGCATTTCACGTGTAAACCTATGGGAGCTGTATTTGGTGGTGTGAAACCGCATGTATAAAGTAATACTTCTTATGTATAACCTTTGGGCAGTCTGTTCTAAACATGTTCAAGGGCCAAACACGTATCTATCAAAACCTTGTAAGTGCTCTAGCCCCTGAACATGTATAAAGAAACATTTTCTATGCATAACCATTGGGCAGTTTTACTTTTACATGCTGAAGGGCCAGAAAAACATTCAAGGTTTTGACAGAACAGCGACAATGTGATTTATGAAATACACTGAGAGACATCAGTGTTATAACTGTGTATCCTTAACATAGGGACATAATTAATGTCAGTTAAGGCCACAGAAAAAACACCTTGTTCTATGGGCAAACATACCTATCGGGTCAGTCGGTCAGGCATTTTTTTGGAGGGGGGTTAAAAAAACCCTCCAATGGTTGTAATTTTTCAACAACAAAAAATCAACTTTTCCAAAAAAGTTCCATAGATCTTTCTCAACAAAAAATGTTGAGAACTTGAAAAAATATGGGTCAGACAAGCCTGTAGAACAGGGTTTTTTCTGTGGCCTAAAGCCAAGATTCAGCTCATTCAACATCCATACAGGATGAACTTCATCATTCTAACTTGCAGTTAGATTCAAGCCAATTCTATGAGTCATTATATAGTTGACGATGTACCAAGTCTGGACAAAATGAACTGGAGTCAATTACAGCACTGCCAAGTTGTGAATTTGCTCCAATTTCACTTTCATTGCAGTTCACACCATATCATACAAGCCTGCATTGTGTCTGTCCTTCAGACAAAAAAAGAGCCCTGTCCTACAGGTGAATGGATGTTGTCACAAATAACCGATAGTACCAGGGCTCAAATTACATAACATAACATTACAAATTCACAACATGACAATGATACAGTATTAAAATATGTTGATTGACAAAATAAACAGACTGTCTCGTTTCATGCTGTAAAGTATTTAATAAAAGTCCTAGTGAAGTTTACATGTAAAATTATGGTATAAATAATGTAATATAAAATGGCCTTGGTGCCCTTTCATTCCAATATTGGTTTGGCCTTGGTGCCCCAGAACATGGCCTCGATGCCCTTCGAAATGTGTTAATTTTAAGGCCAAAGTGGCCGTGCCCCTAAATTGACGAAATTTGAGGCCTGGATAGTACAGTAAATATCGCAAAGTATGAACATAACCATAACATTAATGCAAACAAAATCTTCAGTCCTGACCCACCCAAATTCTTTTTTTAATTTTCAATGTCAAATTTTTGTAAACATTTTTGGGGAAATTTTGGGAAAAACCAAGCCCTACTACCAACCAACCCTACGTTTGCCCGTAGTACATGGTCGCCTAAGAGAAAACTCACCTCAAAATTAAGTGATATTGGTGGGCGAGCCCATTTCTTTTTGTCTGCTCCAGGGAGTAATTCAACCTCAGCACTAATCTGTGCTTCCTTCATGCCGCTCATTCTCTTGATCCTAGAAAGAACACAACAAACAAATTATGAATTATTAACCCTGACAACCCTGAATGCTAATTATAACACTAGGTGCTGGTAGCGCATGGTTGTGGTGCAATCATGGGAGGCTATCATGTGCCGACAACAAATTTAAATTTTCTAGGCTGAATGCATGGTTTGCTTGTATACAGTGGTGTGACAGGCCACAAATAAAGAGAAAAACGAGGAAAAACAGCGTAAATTTGGTGAAAATGCCAAATATAGGCTGAAAAGAAAAGAAAAGGTTAAAATGTTGGCATAAGAAAGAAGAAGAAATACACCCCTGTGTATAGGAACGGGCTGCCACACAAATGACCCACATTAGATTCCTAGACTGGATCATCATGTCTTCCCTATTTTACACACGGCCCCTGCGAGGGTGTTCAAATGTGAAGACTGGAAAAAATACAGTTCCAAAAGTGTGCGCTGATCAACTGCTGAATATACATGAGCTATTCACGCACCAGTCACGCCACAGTGCGCCGATAGTTACACGCGGCGTTGTACACAGCATGACGCGATAGGGTGCACTATTTGCCTCCCTGTGGCGCAGCGTGACGATCGTTCGATGCACTGCCTTTGAATTGGACCAATCGGGTGGTATTTCTGTTGTTGCTGTGTACATACGCGCATGATGTACTGGTCTGCATATTTATATATGCAAAGTTGTCGTGGAATTCCACGGTATCATGGTATCAGATAATTTCATGTTCTAGATTTGGTATACTTACTTCCATACAATGGCATTCTCACTAGCTTTGTATTTTGCTTTGCCCTTCATACACAACACTTGCACTCCACTAGTATTCAACGGTGTTGGAATGCGTACCTACAGGAGGAAAACACAATAGAAAATAATTACTTCTGCAGGGTTCACAGAGAACAAAAGCTTCACTCTTTTTTTCCCAAACATCTGTTGCATTTGATGCCATAAAATGTACACTACACTTCTAGTTAGCCCACTTCTCCAGTCAATCTTGTGGAGCGATCAGACAGGCTATCATATGCTGAAGATAATCTTGAGGTTTTCAAAGCCGACTCCTTGGCGCAATCAGGTAGGGGCGGGACTCCCACGCCAATGACCCAGGTTTGATTCCCGGCACTGGCATAGCAGGACTTCCACGCCAATGACCCAGGTTGGATTCCCTGCACTGGCATAGCAGGACTTCCACGCCAATGACCCAGGTTTGATTCCCGGCACTGGCATAGCAGGACTTCCACGCCAATGACCCAGGTTGGATTCCCGGCACTGGCATAGCGGGACTTCCACGCCAATGACCCAGGTTTGATTCCCTGCACTGGCATAGCAGGACTTCCACGCCAATGACCCAGGTTTGATTCCCGGCACTGGCATAGCAGGACTTCCACGCCAATGACCCAGGTTGGATTCCCGGCACTGGCATAGCAGGACTTCCACGCCAATGACCCAGGTTTGATTCCCGGCACTGGCATAGCAGGACTTTAAGCCCTAATTTGACTCATTTTTTCTCCCCTTGGGGTTAGGGTCACGGTCAGTGGGCTGTATTGTAATGATGAGTGACATGGTTGATTATTATTCACAGAAACTTAATTCTGGAACTGCATTTTTATCAGTCACCATATTATCTATACCTGAAATGCGTTTATTAGGGCTCCTTAAAATCAAACTTGAGGGACCAGGTGTACATAACTGGATCAATTTAAACCCCATAATTGTCAGCGGCAATCTCAGAAAATGCTTGGGGTTTCAATGGATACTACAGTGCACTATTTTGACCTAATAGTGAACAACATTGCCACACAGGAGTCTGGTTTCTTGTTCTTGTTTCCAACATAATACATTACATTTACACCGCGCCTTTGCCTAAATAGTGACAATACGGTACAAAATACAAACAAAAATGGCAAGACCAAAAAGGAAAACTATTAAGGAAAAATATAATCCTTGAGCTTGGACTTGAAACGTTTCACACTGGTGATATTTCAAATGGATACAGGCAATCTATTCCACATAGCCACTACTATCGTTTCACACAATCTATTCCACATAGCTACTACTATCGTTTCTTGTTCTTGTTTCCAACATAATACATTACATTTACACCGCACCGCGCCTGTGCCTAAATAGGGACAATACGGTACAACATACAAAAAAAAAAGGCAAGACCAAAAAGGAAAACTATTAAAGAAAAAGATAATCCTTGAGCTTGGACTTGAAACGTTTCACACTGGTGATATTTCTAATCGATACAGGCAATCTATTCCACATAGCCACCACTATCCGTAGAAGAGGTTTTTTGTAATAGGAACAATATGATCCAACCACATCTTTCCATTGAATGAATACTGAAAGATTAAACATTTCAAAAGTAAACGCTGCTCACCTCAATTTTCTGGCCGAGGATCGATGGTTTGAAATTTGACTTGACCACGACTTTGACCTCCATCTTGGTACGTCCAACTTCCCTGACCAGAGGAATGATGCGGAATGGCAGGCTGATGTCCTTGGTAGTGCGGTACTTCATCAGCTCAAACTCACCATCTGGCGGGATGAAGCTGATGCTACGCTCAGACTCAAACTTACTCAGTTTCACGCACTGATGGAATGTGCAGTCGTCGATGGCTATTGATGTCTTACTGTAGGTGTGAACAATTATAGGTGGCATGGTGTGTTGGTTAAAGGTTAGAGCATATTAAGTAAGCATGGTGGTAAAAAGTTAACAGATATTATTTAGAGGCTATGGATTAGGGGCGAGGAGGTTAAAGTTAGGGATTAGGAGTACGGTATGGGATGTACAGGTTGGAATATTAGCACTACCATTGTTGGTCATTGAGCACGGAAAGCCCATTATTTTGGCCTATAAACATGTTTAAAGAAACCTGGTAAGAGGTAACATATGTGACCAGTCATGTCAAAAAGGACATGTTATCGGCAAACACAGTTTTGAGATAGAGGCCAATATATTAGGTGAAATATTAAGAAAATAATAGAACAAATATGCTTCTTTAATTCATATCTTGTGATTACAAAGTCAGATTACCTTCAACATGGTATCATTTCAGAGCTTAAAATGTACTCTTTCAAGTCATACCAATAACTCAGAATTGACTTGGGCCTTCAACATGTCCATTTAGATGTGACGGGTCACATATACCATACAGTTTTGCTTAAGCATGTTCAGGGTGATATGTCACATACAAGGTTTTTTTTGCTCAATAACGATATCATAGTCTCAACGTCCAAAGACACAGTTCATTCCAAATATGCATTAGTGAACTGGTAAATCAAGCATGTTGGTTTCTGGATACGCGTGATATTCCATACCCGGGCTGTTTCCATTTATTTCCCAAATTGTGTTTTTGGAGATGAGGCTATAATAGCTGATAGTGTGGGATAATCATATGGGCAATATCCTGAAATAGAGAGTAGATCTGATACCAAATAAAACATACATGTAGGTAGCAATCATTGTACATGACAGCTGACCTATGACTATCAATTGTTTCCATATAAGGACTTGTGCACCCATGTGTTAACCTGTGAAAATTGAAACTTGACCTTCAACACAGTAATGCTATCATACAGTTGTCTCCACAAAAACCATGTTATAAGATCTGCCTTTTGAAATGTTGAAACTTTTATAAATTGAAAATTAACACAATTAGGACTTGTCTGATAATTGTGAAGTACAAACAAATATAGGAGAACATATTTATCAATGTGCAATTCAAAAGATAAAACACATTTTGAGCCACAGACCTCCGCTGTGCATCTTCTTTCAAAATAATTGTATTGTATTTGGCAATGCATGGTTTTAATGAAGACCAGTTTCATGAATAAATCAATTTTTCTATACCAACAAAATTCAACAAAATTCCATTTTATCAAGAAAAGCTTGTAATAATAGCGCTTAACTGGCAAAATGATTAGGCCAAGTAAAAATATTGGCATTAGTGTAGTCGAGGACACCTGAACTATATAGGGATTAAATTAATAAATATCAACAAATATAAACATTCTAAAGTACTTTTTCACATAAACAACCTTCAAACATTCCAAAACTGTTTTTTGTTGAAAGAAAAAAGTCCTAATTGTTCAGAAAAACAACAAGGGAAAACTGGCGAAAATCACACTTTTTTCCCGATCACTTTCGAAACCCAGAGATCGCACATTCAATTCTGATCAGATATTCAATTCTCCCAGCATGAACAGCCAATAGGAACAGTTCTACAATACTGAGTCAACTTTTCAACCAATCAGAGATCGCGTAAAAAGATTATTGGGCTCGAGAATTTAAACCAAGATGGCGGCCTGCGCTGTTTTCATGCACAATTTATCGCTTTTATTTCACTTTTTTGACATAAATCCTGACAAAATATGAACATTTTCTTATTATTTTCTAGCAACGAATTGTAAACTGCATCCAATCATGTGAGTTTTTACATTTGTAATCACGTTTTTAGTGTTCAAAATGAACTTTTACTGCATAAAAATGGTTGTTTCTCATGGAACATTTTAAAGCTTGTTGTTTTTACCCCTTAATTTCCCTCAAAACTCAAAGCCCTGCCCTCTTTCCAAAAATTAAACCTTGTACCATAGTGGGTTGGGAGCTTTTTAAGCTTGTTAAAATTGTTTTGATGCTTTAGAATGATAATAAAGTTACTTTTAATCCCTATATAGCTCAGGTGTCCTCTCCTACACTAATGCCAAAATATTAATAAGTATATTGTAAGGAATTTTTCAAAACTCAGTGAGGGAGGCCTTTATTATATATCAATTAGTTATTTGTTACTATTCATTTCTGTGTGAAATTCCAATTGCTGAAGCTTTGTCCTCAGAGGCCATCATTATTTTGTTCAGAAATAGTGTGGAATGTGTTCATAAATAATACTGAAATACTTCTATGCATCTCTCTTTTCATGACAACAGTATATGAATTAAATTTATGAAGCAAATAAGAAAAATAACCAAAATATTTTAAATTCTTTCAAAATTGGTAAGGGCGGGGACGATATACTTGTTAGGCACATGAAAGTCAATGTTATATTTCCTGTAAATACCTGAAAAATGGTTGAATATATTTTATTAAATACAAATCTGTGTATAAATTGTAAAGAATGGTGTTTTGACACAATATTGGCAGGTATAGAGCGCGCTATATTTTGATGAAATTGCTGTTATTT
Organism: Ophiura sarsii; assembly: GCA_035610835.1. Classification (NCBI taxonomy): domain Eukaryota; kingdom Metazoa; phylum Echinodermata; class Ophiuroidea; order Amphilepidida; family Ophiuridae; genus Ophiura; species Ophiura sarsii. The sequence continues at coordinate 78,395,290 of CM069446.1, forward strand.
AAAATCCTGCAAAATAATAAATAATGAATATTGAAAAGTTGCCGCATTATGGTTTGGAAAAAATGTTACAGGAAACAAAACATTGACTTTCGTGTGCCTTATTTACTTTACTTAGCAATTCTTTCAAAATCATTGTATTGTCAGCACAATATATAGAGAATGTCAATGTGGATTACTAGAAGCATTTGTAAATGTGCAATGTTTTATGACAGCATTATTGAGCTTTAGCATGGTGTGATCCTAACAATTAATTTAACAGTCCCTGCCTGTAAGAATCATGTACCTTTTTTGGGGGGGGGGGGGGGGGGGGAGTTTGATTCATTGGTCCTCAGATCAATTTATTTAAAAACCCTATGATTTTAACCATTACACTATTGCCAAATTTTCAAAATTCCTAACACTTTTGCTTCTGTCGTAGAAAGTTATTGAAATGTCAGGAACAAAATGTCAGTAAAACGTTGACTACGTTCCCCATAAGTATAAAATATGCCCGCCAAGCACATCCCAACGAAAGGAAAACATGTTTTGTAACCTCCAGTTGTTGGGATGTCGTTGGCGCTTCACATTACGCTAACCCTTGACGATGTTCATACAATATAATATTGCCTTATACTCCTTATACTATAATCTAAACAAATAATTCTCAATCAACAATTAATTTTTCATTTCACTCTGTCCACGGGTACTGATTTCGCGACGTTATAACCAGTGTGGTTACAATAAAACATTGACAGTGTTCAAAGCCATATTTTTCAAAATTGTGGGATTTGGTTTATTTTAATTTTAAATATTCCTCAAAAATATCATCTTGGTCATCTATGCTGAAAATCTCAATGTTAATAATGCTATGGCGGCAAAATGATAGCGATTTGAAGAGAATCTCTTCAAAAATCTCTTTGTCCATGGGTAAGTCTACGGGAAAAGACCAGCAAGATAACATTAAATGGCACCGTCACTTTTAAGGCATAGAGCATAGACAATCATGCTTCCAATCTATGAAAATCAATAATTCTAATTAGGGTCACTCGTGGTATTATTATTACGTATTGATTTCACACCTGAATAGATAGTTAAGATGTTAACAATAACACTGGTTTCACCTGGCGGGATCTTCAAATCTTAGATTACTTGCATGCAATTCATCATTCAGTATTCAATGTAACGTCGCGAAATCAGTACCCGTGGACAGAGTGAAATGGGACAGGCTTGTCCAAGCCCTTGTATTTCCAATTGCCATGTATGCCTCTGAGACGTGGACCCTAACAAAAGCTGACAAAAACAGAATAGCTGCTTTCGAGATGTGGTGTTGGAGGTGTATGCTTCGCAACTCATGGAGAGAAGGACCCAATGCCAGTATTATTGAAGAAATCAGGGTGTCTAAACGACTTCTTCATGCTATCAACACCCAAATGCTGAGCTACTTTGGCCATATCTCACGTCGCATGGGTAACAACCTAGAGAAAATGATCATGCAAGGCATGATTGAAGGGAAGAGAAAGAAAGGCAGACCTCGTTCCCGGTGGATTGATCAAATAAAACTGATTACTGGACACCCTCTCTGTGATTGTTACTCCTTTGCTGAAAATTGTTATCTTCGGCGTAGTATCTGTAAGGTCATGAGCTGTCAGTCATGATAGGACCGAACCAACCAGTGCATCACGCATGATGCACTAAAGTAATTCAAGTGTATGTACGTTATTTTGAGATATGCACGCATCACGCATACAATAACCGTAAATCCAGAACATATGGAACAGAGTGCTCAATACTAATAAGTAGAGCAATATATACGCATCACGCATAATACGCGCCCACGCTCTTTGTGTATTAATTCCCTGCTGTAAGGATAAGAGGCTCACCAATTTGGAACTGACTCAACTTACACAAATTAATGTTTATTGCTAGAAAGCTCAGCAAATAACTTTCAAATCTGGTGACAAGTGACACAGATGAACATTTTCTGAACCCTCTAGATTCTGAAACTATGCATTGAGTGCAAAACTGCAATATCTAGTGTATGTTCTTATAATTATTTGTATTTCTGTACTTAGTCATAAATTACCGATATCACATGATTAAAAATTGAACAATCAACACTGAAACTTATATTCAATGTTTGCTTGTGAAGTGATAACTGGAAATTGAGGAGGGAGATTGTGTGTGTTGATGTATTCTACTTGAATCGCTTTCAGAATCCCTGACCGGTATGAAGCATACTTTTAAGCGTCTTTTGTATGCAGCGATACATCTATATTGGTACTAACCCTAGCCCCCATGAGTACTAAACAATAAGCCTATCTCTAAGCGCATGTGCGGACGGTTTACGATGACGTAATCAAATTGAGCCTATATAGTGAGGGTGGTATACTGCGCGAACAAGTAGCTGAGGGTCGTGGCTTAGTATGTGGGACGACAATATGTGGGGGTTAGGGTTATGCATAGTATATGTAAGTGTATATTCAGCATGCTGAGCTGTGATCGCATTGGTGTGTGATTGCTATATTCGGATGAAAAGGCATGTCATCGGTCAAGGGATCTGAAGAAGACAAATAGTCTGTTTAATTTGTAATCAGAAGATAGTATGTACTAAATTAAATCCCATGACACAAATGTCACCTCTAGTACAAAATCTATGAAAATACAACAATTGTGATCTCTGTGAAAACTAGGAACAGGTTTAAGTTTGACGGGTTTACTTTACAACTGTCAAACTTTCATCAGGATTAGCGATGACTTTTTCAGCACCAAAACCATTATAAGCAAAACATATAGACTACCTCACGTCTATAAATTATCATCACTGGGCACACACAATTTGGTCAATACATTGATCTTCAGTGAGGTGTTAACGAACTCATTATCGCATCAGTTAACAAAGTTCTATATGATAAACTTTAGTGGACCAATGGGTCATGGTTAGATCATTAAAGTGATTATAGTGATGACAATAAGAATTATCAAAGTATTGTTCCAAGAAAGAAGTTAATAACTACTGGTGATGGTAATATATCTGCTAAAACTACCTTTGTGAACACTTTCCACAGGGCTATTATTTTACCATACAAAACAGATTTTTCAGAAACCTTTCCCAACTTTTAAGGTCTTATCTCATAAATTACTGAACTCAAACTAGGCATGTTTGTACTTATTTTAATGCATTTCTCACGGTGATACTAAATATGGTTATGGAATTCAATGGTTTTGACATTTCTAAAATATTTCGTGACATTTTGGAACTGTCGTCTGAAGACAATCGCCCGTGGAAAGTGTTAGATAAGGAAATGGTGTCATCAACTTTCTTGATGGATAAATTGTTTTTATACTTTTGATGAATCATGCTTAAATCGTTTTGAAATTTAAACAAGCTGCTCAACAAATACAATAGAATTTTTAAAAAGCTTGACAGCACCCTAGTGAATTTGTGAAATGATTTTAGTTTCAATATGCCTGAAGTTGTCTGTTGGTAAGCTAGCACAATGCAGAGCCTGATGTTAATCAAAGCTCAATAAAGCAACAATGACATCAGGGTTGTCACTAAACCGGTTGGTGCAGGTCGGGCATAGCCGGCAATGCTGACCGGCATTCTAAAAAAAAAGGTTAAAATGTTTAACAATTTGTGGATAAAATCATTAAACTGCCTCATAAAACAAGAATTTATGTGGCAGGAACCCTCAAAGGGCATTAAAACCCTAAAAAATGCCATGATCCACTGCACTTCGCTCGATAGACTTACTCCGTTACCCGTCAGTAAAATTAACTGGCACTAAATGTTGGCTAACGATAACATCTAAGGTCCTGTTTTGGACTTAAAAAGAAGAGAAAAAAAGTTCAAAAAAAAAAAAGTTCAAAAAAAGGTTTTTTTGGCGAGAATCCACCTGGATTCGCGCGGTAGTGATTTTACGCGAATCTTTACGCGAATCGATTCGCGGATTCGCGCCGAAAGTACACCCCTGCACTAAATGACATTCAATCTTTGGAATATTTGTTGTGTCCAATTTAGTAATGAGATACAGTAACGCATGTGGCAATTATCAACAATGCACCTTTTTTGCCCCCCTTCTTCATTTTTCGCAAATTTCACTATAAAAAGGCAAAGTTGTATTAATACCAATTGAAAAAATTGGGTTTTCCTGTGGCTGAAGTATTAGGACCTATTAAAAAAAATAATCACAACAAACGGTGACTACTTTCTTATTTTGTTTTGACCATGGAACAGACCTTCCTTTCTCCTCTTGTTAAACAAGGGGAGAAAGGAAGGTCATTTTTAAAAGTTAATTTTGTCTTACAATATTGTATTTGGAATATGTGTTCAAAGACAACCACATAAAACCCTGACAGAAAGCTTCTATTCCCTCATAATGTAAATTGCTTTCATCACTCATAATTATTCAGTGCTTGAATCTGGTTTTAAAATAGACTGCCATTTACATTCAAGTTAGTTTCACACTTCTCGGATTAGCAACTCAAATGTCTCCAAACCATAGATTATGTGCTACCAAATTGAATTAAAATTCTGAGTAAATAAATATTAGAACACCCAGTTTATACCCAAAATGGTTGCCCCATTTAGGATTTGATCCAGGGCCCTTTGTAACCAATGATTAGCAAATTAAAGGTTAACAAGCCAGCAAACACCAAGCTCCCCAATATGGCACCTTGACCACTCCCTTCAACATCAAAACTACATTTTTGAAATGCTCCATTGGCTGCACTAGTTGAGACCCTGATTCCCTAATGATTTATTGTGCATTCCAGCATGCTTAGCACCACTATAATGCCAACAGGGTTTCTTACCCAAAACAAACCGTGCAAAACATGTGTTAAAGAAATTAACAGCTGGAGATCGTCTGACTTCCCATTTATTAATACATGGTACAGATAGGCATAACTTGGCCACAGATATGAAAAGAAGTTAAATCCCAACTAATAAAATAATTGTGTTATTCAAAACATAAAGGGTCTTTAAGAAAAACAAGAGAGGACTAAATTGAAGTCGCATCAATTGGACTACTTGCAGCAGGATTTTTGTTAAAGACCCTTGTTTATCAACATTATAAGCATATCATTGCAATGTAATGTTAATTGGAACCAGTAGACTAAAGCCCACATTCCTCCTCGTTCTAAAACCAAAATGCTCTAAAAGTGTTCTAAAAAAAATGTTTTCTGTGTTTTACTGTTTTCTCAAATGGCAAGCATAAAACATACACAATTTGAGTTGACATAACGATAACAATGTTACAATTAAAATTATAGTATCTTCTGATTCAGAAAACAAATTATTTTCTGATTCAGACGACATATTTACGGTAAAATCAGCCAAAAAGTGACTAGAGATGCATGTGTTTTCCAATCGAATACGAACAAACTGTACACAATGCTCATTACCGTACACGTGCGTCTATGGAAAATTTGAATCAAATAGGAAGTTAGGGGGAGGTCTTGCATCAAAACATCGTCTCTGTATCGATATTTTTAATCGAAACCGGGTATTTTATTGTGTAGAAAGGGCATGCAAAAAAGATGACTTTCCAGACCTTTCATGAACTGATCGATGAACAGACATGCACGGTACATGTTGTGGCAATAACAGCACATTAAGTGTCGCGATATATAGTTAAAATAGTTACTTGGGATGTTTATTTTTCAAATATTTTATTAAAATTACCATTTTCTTTAACTTTCCACAGATTTTAATGTTATATTTTAAATATTTCATGATTTCTCATTTTCCATTTTCTAACCCGATTTCCGCGAATTGTGTCTGTTTTCCGTATCACGGAGGAATGGAGGCTTTTACAGTAGACACTGGTGACAGATATCAGTGGTCATGTGATGAAAGTGAAGCATGCTGATTGCCCAAGAAATCTTCTTTGCTGATTCCCACACAAAATTGAAATTCAAGGTACTACCAAAAACTTGTATCAACCAAAAATAAAAATTATGATATTTGTGGCTCTTTCATAACCAAGATTAGAGCTAAGAAAATTATGTCTGTATCAAAATCAGTCTAGCGCCCCCAAACACAACACTAAAACAACACTTAATTAAAGCTGCCTATGTACGCATAGCTGCCGTGTGTGAGAGAGTCATGATCACAGTTAACAAGCTAGTTAAATAGAGAAAAAAAGATCACCAAGTTACACTGCAAATTATGAGCGTTTACTTTTGGACAAAATAAAAGTAAACTCAAAAGTAAACGCAATTCTAAACACAAAACTAAATGTAAAAGTAAACGCAAAAATAAATGTTTCTTGCATTTTGCACCCAATTGACCTCAAAGCACGCTACAAGTGAGTGAATATAATCACAGATGTTTCCACCACCTGTGATATAATGGGACAGTTATTGATCAGAGACTGGGTGGAAAACAGCCTAGTTGTTTGGCTCACATAAGTGTTTAGTATTGCGTTTACTTTTGAGTTTACTTTTAGTTTGTCCAAAAGTAAACGCTCATAATTTGCAGTGTTAATGTTACAGACAATATATTGTCTGCAACATACAAAGAAACAATTGAACGTGAAAGTTACAACAAATTAATCTTGGTATAAAAGAACACAACACTGGCGCAATTCTTGAAGCTGACGCGTTCAAGCGTTGACACTTTTCACTTTCTGGAGTCCCATAGTTCCTTGTATCCAATTGGATAAAATATGTTCCTCACTGACAATGTTATTGGTTAATATTTAGTGTTTCCCTTATTTCCTAACTTCAAACCGATCTATATGCCCTATATATTTAAAAGATTTTTAATTCAAAATACAATTTCATCTTGTATGAACCTTAATCAAATTCAAATTATAATAAATATTCTCAACATGGGAGGTGTCATTTTTCAACATCTAATAATATGATCAAACACTTTGAACTTTTACCTATACAATGACATTCAAACCCACTTTGATTCCGACAGACGACCAATGTGGATATGTGAAAAAGACTTTTATGGAATGAAAGCCAATCATTTTTCACTCACATCCAAATTGGCTAGACCTTGGCACAGCCATTCCGAACAAAAAGCTCAAAAACAAGGTGATTTGTTACTTATTATTTCACCTAAAAATGGTTCTTCTTATATATTTGTTTTGTGTGTGTGTTACTATGTTTTGCCTGTTTGTTTTATTTTGAATTGTTTTGGGGCTTTTTTTCATTTCTCTTCCATCAACATCAATGCAGATGATCAAGCAAAAATTCATGGTATTATAATATAGATAGTATCAATCAGTGAAACGGCTAAGAATTCTTGGTGATATATGTAACAAACTTGTCTAATTATGTCTATATATATTATATACAGAGACCCAGATGCCAAGAGAATTTTTGAAATATTTTGTGTGCAACAAACATACATAACTAAGCCACAAGAAATTGTCAGAATCTGTGTACAAAGTGATACATGGAACTATGTGACATATACCAGTGTTGCCAAGCCATATCAGCCAAGAGGTCAAATTTTGCACAGAGAAATAGCCACATTTATGGTCTAGATCATTTGTGGTTTATGAGTTAAGAAATTATGCAAGTCAGAGAAAAAATTAGTATTGTTTTGGCTTTAAACATTTGCTTCTTTAGATCAAATGATCAAAAAAGTATCCATTAGTCTCTGCGTTAGAAATAAGATAAATAAACTGGTTATCCAGTGGATAACCCAGCAGAAGATTGTGGTTGTCCGCCACTATTGGTTGTTATCTACAATTGTTTCAGTTGTTTGGGTGTCAAAATTTTGGTTACCGGTTGGATAATCAGCAAGAAAAAAATGGTTAATCCACCAGGAAATGTGGTCCTTTTAGGTGCACGGATTACCTCTATTTTGAACGGGCTACTACCTGGCTATCTTCGCAACACTGGTTTGTGCTACAAGTAAAAATGACAGTGCTGTAGAAGTAAGATGAATGAGTGGTCAATATTGATTGATTAAAATATTGGTGAATCGATTAAGCCTTAATTTCAAGACACATTTCAACAGGTAGCCACAAGACATTTCTTTAAGAGTGTATGTAACCCTGAGGAATTGTGTTATGAAAGCTAGCGATGATGAATATCGTTAGAGTGGAGGAGAGTAAGCTGATACCGCACTGCAGCAACTGGGTTCCCCAACCCAAGCTCCAGTTTTCATCCCCCAAACCTGACACTAACGTTTTGACCGCCTCGGTACCCTGCTTATCCAGCGTGAGTTTGTCATTCATGCCAAATTTACACTCCGGCATGCCGCTAAGGTACGCTTTCATCACGATGCGTCCGGCAACGTGGGCGCTTAGCACCTGACCTGCGATAACGTAATGGTAAAACAAACACAAAATACCACAATTTGTCACATTGTCACATGGGTACACACATTGGATTACATAGAACACCTATACTAACGTCTTTGTTGGGTCCGATGATTCACCCTTGCCTTGTCTGTCCAGCATCAGTTTGTCGTTCATGCCAAACTTGCACTCTGGCATGCCGCTCAGATAGCTCTTAATAACCACTCGCCCGGCTACGTGGGCGCTTAGCACTTGACCTGCGATGATGATGATGAGACGAGGAGGATAGTCAAAAAAGTGTGGGTTATTTCAGACGACAGCGGTCATGAAGATGAAGCACCGCTTTGTCGAACAGATTTCAAGCATTACATTTTACACAGTAAAGATAAAAGAAAATACACAGTTGATAATTCTACTCAAACAGTTTTATGGACATGCGTCTATGACCTGATTTTGGCATGTCCTTTCCTTCTGGCATAAGTGTGCCGACAAAAGTTGACAACCAAAGATTTCAGGATAGTTTTATTTCTAGAACATTTCTTTTTAAGAAATCAATTCAGACATGATTACCTTATTTTTTGATTGTGACCACCATCAAATTGAATACTTTAACTATTACAAATATGCACAACTGTACGCAAAGACATGAAATTGGTGGGATTTATAATAATTTTGATTGATTACAGATGATTGTTGTTTTATTTGTCAAGAAAAAATAAAGTTGATTCCATCTGTATTGTTAAACACACACTTCCTATCCTTTGCAAAACCTCTGCTCGCTCGCTCACATTTTTTACTCTCACTATTATTCAAGGTTTTGTTTAAACACTAAACTAAAAAAACATTAAGGATTTTATTTTGTATAGCAAAAACTGTTTGATGAGCTTGCATTTTGAAATATTTTCCAAATTTTTGTATGTAAACAATATGGCATAAAATTGCTACACATTTCCAAAATTGTGTAGCAAAAAATGAGGATTGAGGAGCATTTTGCTACTGTTATTGTTATACACTCATTGCGGACCCTGAACTCAAACAAGCAAAGGTCATTCCAATTCACAAAAGCATTGATCCTTCACAATTAACTGACAATCGTCCCATATCTGTGTTGCCAGCATTCTCAAAGCTTCTTTAATAAAAATCATGTATAATCGTGTCACATCCTTCATTAACATTCAACAAGCACAGCATTCTTACAAATTCAACGTATGGTTTTCGTACAAAGCATACAACACACATCATGCCCTCATTGATCTCTTAACCAAAATCAATGATGCACTGATCAAAAAGCACCACACCTACGGCATGTTTGACCTATACAAAGCTTTCGATACCATCAATCACAATATACTAATCTCTATTAGAACATGGGCTGAAAATAAATAGAAAGTGCAGACAATTTGGAAACCAAAATAGACTGAATTCAGGCAAATACCTAAAAATGCTCAGACCTGAAACTTAAGGGGACACTGAGAGATTGCCGAGCAAAATGAAATTTGGAAAAATTGAATTGTTTCAATAGATAAGGTGGGTAGGAACCCTCCCTGAAGTGTAAACATTTATGGAAAAGGGTTAAATGATGGTGCTAGATAGAAATTAGAATGAAGCAATTTATGTGGCGAGTGGTGCTGAAAATGTTGATTGTAATCTACATTTAAATGACAAAATTGTGAAATTGTACACGATAGACGGTAAAATTAAGGTAAACGGTTTCAGATGGTAGTGAGTAAATGCATTACATTACAAGTATGACATAGGTGCAAATAACCTGATTTAGGGCATACTCCCATAATCTCTCAGTGCCCCTTATACAGAGTGTAACTTCATAAAGCAAAAACCATATCTGTGTGGTTCACTCCATCGTTAACATAATTCAAGACCACATCTGTGTTCACTCCATCTCGCTCAACATGCAATTTTTAAATTTCACGGTGATCGAAAGTCCCGGTGTCGATGAAGTCATAGTTATACAATTCACTTGCGCAAATTTGAGCACCAAAAACCATGATGTCATCGACACAGGGACTTTCGATCCCTGCAAATTTTTAAAATTGCATGTTGAGAAATGGACGTTTTTACTTGTTTTTTGTCATAAGTATGATGTTTCGTTCTATATCATTACAAAATTTGGGCTTGATAATTATTTTTCTAACATAATATTGCACAATGTTGTGCTTGCGGGACACCCCCTTTAACAATGGAGTGAACCACACAGATGTGGTCTTGAATTATGTTAACAATGGAGTGAACCACACATATATGGTTTTTGCTTTGTGAAGTTACACTCGGTATCCCTTAAAGGGGCACCTCAATTTTCTGTACCACATATGTGTGGTTCACTCCATTGTTAACACAATTCAAAACCACAACCCTCCCATTAAAGACCTCACATATAATATGACTCAAACCAGTGATATTCTGTAGTATTGCATGAACAAAACATAGATAAACTGTGTATAATAGCAATACCTTGTGGTGACATAAGTAGATTCACATTCTCCAAGACATCAAGAAACAGTTCATTTCTTCTGTATTTAATGCCTTCCCTTCGCCAGCCAATCTGACCTGTCACCTGATTGGTGATCTGTGATTGCTCCTCTTTGGTCTGAAAAGGAGAAGAAAAAAAAGAAGAAAAACAATTTAAAAAAAGCTATACCAATAGTTTTGGTCACAACAATGTGGACACACAGAAACACTAGATTTGTTTCTGGTTGCATTCTGGAGGACAACTTAGGGTAGAAGGTAGGTGAGAAAGGATAAGTTTTATTTTTGTTGTTGAAATATTTCTTTTGTTATTAAGAACCGATTTCTTTACTTTGGAATTTCAAAAACATGATACAAACATTGTCACTGTTATGATTATGGGTCACACAAGGGTCAGTCAGTAATGGATAAAAATGGCCATTTGTAGTGAATTGAGTCAATGTTATACCATGCAAATATTTTAGTATAATATTATAGGTCAGTCAGATCTAAATTGGCGAGAGAAAAGTATAGTTATAAGATTATAGTCAAAATTGGCGAACCTGTTTACAGTAGCAAATGAATTCAGAAGACAGTGAGCACTCAAAACGCTTGCATGGTACAACATATGTGTGACTCTTGCGTATGCCAAATTGCCAAAATACCGGGCATACTCTTAGATTACTTTTAAAATGTGGAGAGATAATACCCACATATTTATCGCCAATTTGGATCTGAATAAACTATAGTATTTACAAGCAAAGAAGAACTGTTACTGTAGCCCTTGGCAATGTTCTAGTTCTTTTTTAACATTTACTTCCATTTAAGGTCATATTATGCAATCTTTTCAAAGTGACGCCCTCTATCCTTGATTTTTACTTTGAAAGCAGATTGTCTTGCAGATTTACATTTTTGATCATAAATCGTACAGGTCTTCTAAGATACAGAGCCATACGATTCCTAATTACTTCAAAATCATGGTTTGAATAGGATGAAATAAACTGCCGGGCCTGCCCCGACAACTTATTTTCTGAGTGTTTTTTCATTCGTAAATAGAATTCCATGGTTTGACACCACGCATTGTCATTTACAATGTTTCCGGTTACAATCAACTGTACACAAGTGAAGAGAATAGTTTGGATAATGGAATACTTTATGATGAAAATCAAAACAACTACGTTGAAAAATTCCTTAAAAGAGGTGTCCAGCAAGCACATCATTGTGCAACATACGAGGGGGTATCAAAAAGGTTTTGAAATCACCCAGAAGTGAAGGAGCTATAACGATGAAATCTTGTCAGTGTAATCACTGGTCCTTAAAAACATTATGGTGCAAAAATTGTCTCATAAGTATGTTTACTTTTTATACAGGTGGCGCTAGATGCCAAGGCCATGTAAATCAATGACGTCTCCCAACGGTGCTGTGTACATGGTAAACGATAATGGTCCTAAAATCTGATCCTTGTGGGTAGCCTTCCAGAGGAGTATGAGGCTTAGACATTTTGTCATTTACAGAGACAAATTGAGACCTACGAGTGACAAATGACAACAACAAAACAAAAAAAATCTGAGCCTAATATTCTTCTGGAAGGCGTCCCACAAGAATCAGTTATTGGACCATTATAATTTACCATGTACACATCACCGTTGGAAGACATCATTGATTTACATGGCCTTGGCATCTAGCGCCACCTGTATAAAAAGTAAACATACTTTTGAGACCATTTTTGCACCATAATGTTTTTAAGGACCAGTGATTACACTGACAAAATTTCATCGATATAGCACCTTTATTTCTGGGTGATTTCAAAAACTTTTTGATACCCCCTTGTATGTTAGAAAAACAATTATCGAGCACAAATCTCGTACTTATATTGAACAAAGCATCATACTTATCATAAAAACGAATAAAAACTGTCATCTCTCTACATGCAATTTTTTTAAAGTCCCGGTATCAATGAAGTCATAGTTATACAATGCATTTGCGTAAATTTATACACCAATAATCATTATGTCATTGATACCGGGATGTCGATTACCGCGAATTTTTAAATATGGCATGTTAAGAGATGGCGGGTTTTATTCGTTTTTATGATGAGTATGATGTTTTGTTCTACATGTCTACGTGATTTAGGCTTGATAATTATTGTTCTAACATATAATGCACAATGTTGTGCTTGCTGGACACCTCCTTTAAATTGTAAGCAGATTTCCATATGATTTAGTAAAGTAACATGATCAGTTTTCACAGAAAATACAGTAAAGATAGATTTGCGATAAATCAAACTTTAATATAAGAGAGAAAAAAATATGTGTAAAAATTGAAAAAGATCACATAATATAGCTTTAAGAGTGCATGCCTGAGAGAATAGGATGATATGACAAAATCTAGGAACATGAAGGTTGTCCAATATTGCTCATATATAGTTTGCTGGGTACAGTTGATGAAAGATTCAGGTTGACAAAGTTTGAAAATTCTGACCCCCCTGACTTGGATTTTCTGCCCCGTGGCATTTTAGCCCCATTTTGAGCCATAAAATCATATAAAATCGTTTAAATTGTCTCTGTTTCTAAAGGCACAAAATGGAATTCTTTGCATCAACTGATTTTTGAATCCAGTCCATATATCATTGATATACAGCATTGGTATTGTGTAGATTCAACCAAAAATCACTCACCTCATTCTGAATTACAAGGGGGGTCACAGAAAAGAGTGCCCCTACGAGGCATTGATTTTTGTGACGAAAAAGGGGCAATCTTTAAATGTGAATAGGATTTTATCCCAGCAGTGAATTGAAAAATTTCTTTCATAGCCGAATAGCTAAATCACTTGTCTCTTCAGAAAACGTAAATCTGTTCTGGGGAAATGGTTTCTAGATACACCCAATGCAGTGTTTCTATAAGGCATTTTAGACATTTTTAAACAATTGAATATATAGGATTTATTTGAGAAATTGTTGTAATACAGGAATGTAATTCAATCAAATAGGTCACAGACTTTAAGAATATATTTAAATTTGTATCTAAATGATTGTTTCTAGACAGAAAATATTTTTGAAGTGTTTTGAAATAAGATATTGTTGTTTTGATTTTAAAAGGTTACTTAAACCATACATTGCTGCTTCTGACCAGCGATAGCTTTATTCCAAAGTCTCTCACATCAGAGAATTGAAGCAAATGTTTGTGTTATCAAAGGTAACGGTCTTTTGAAGCAATCAGTGTTTCTAGATTGTATAGTAATATAAATTAGACACAATAGTTTGCTTAAAATAGGTCAGGTTCAAATACAAATAGCCTACATCAATCAGTTTTTTACATCATTAGTTTTAAATACATTGATCCTAGTGTCAATCATACTGGAAATGTGGAATTGCCTAAGGGTAAAAAAGGTGTTTCTATTTTATAGTATTTTTTTCCAAACGGGAGGATGACTGATCCATGGGTGGTGTGTGCTATAATAGATATGCTACTATAGGGATTATAACAATTGGACTATGACAATTGAATATACATTATCACCCTTGATATAAATGTATCTATAGATGCATAGGACAAAGTGTTTCTATATAGTAAAATAACTAGGGCAAAAGTTAGTCTCATAGATAGATAGATGGGAAATGCATCACTTTCTAGTTTGATTTAATCTTATCTAATTTTCTTCTAGTAACATGTGTTTTAACTTTGGGGCAATAGCCTACTATTTGGGCTACCACATTTTTTTAATAACAAGATGGTGAATGAGATGTCACACAAACAATATTTAGAATTTGTGTGGACCAGCTAGGTCTACTTATAGTATACTGATCTTTGGCAAACCATGCACAACTACAGCAGCGGTACCGCCTTGATATCAGAGGGACCAAGAATGATGTGTTAGGCATCATCATCTACATGACTCATGTTCACCAGTTATTGGATATTATGAATAAGAAAATTAGTCGGGTATGGGATTACCGTACACCCCACCCACCCCACAGGACTCCCCCAAACCAACTTTTTGACTTACTGTCATGGTCCTAAAACATATTCAGGATGTTACCAAATATATTTTGGAACGTTAAGGGGTTATTCAAGATGGCGTCCAAAATGGTCGCCATATTATGGCAATCAAAATGTATTGTAAAAGTATAGTTTTAAAAGTGGAATGTATGTATTTAGACCACTAGACACTCATATCCAGAACTTTTGCTTTGTTAACACACCTAAATCCAAGATGGCCGCTAAAATGGCTGCCAAAAATGTTAACATTCTATAAATTGGCATATGAATCAACATGTATGATCAGATCTACAGCCACTAGGCTTTATCGTAGACATATAGTGAATGCTGTCCCATTAGATTTGGGGGTATTGGTATTACATAGTTTTACAAAACAATTGTTTTAGGTCATATAATATCAAATTAATCATTTTGGCAGCCATGGAAAGTGATACAGAATCAGAATTGTCACAGAGGTGGGCCTTATCAGTTTAGAACATACTAGTTGGTGAATTTGATGTAATACTCACAATCTATTTTGGATTACCATACACTCATGTAGACTATATTTACATTTACAGTGGCCATTTTGGTGGCCATCTTGGATTTAAAGTACATTGTTACAATGCAAATACACTGGATAGGAGTTACTAGTGGACTAATACATACATCCCAATGTTAAAACTATAATTTCATCATACATGTTGGTTATATTATCCCATTTTATGGAATTCCGACAATTAGTTCAGTCATTATGGGACCTATTTTGTGGCCATTTTGGATTATTAAGTATGTTAACAAATCAAAAAATATTGGATATGAGTTACTAGTGGTCTAATACATACATCCCATCATTAAAACTATATTTTCATGATACATTTTGGTTGATATTATCCCATTTTACTGAATTCCAAATTGGTTTAGTCATTTTGGGACCCATTTTGGGCGCCATTTTGGATTTTGGATTTTTAACTATGATAACAAAGCAAAATACTGGACATGAGTTACAAGTGGTCTAACACATACACCCCATCGTTAAAACTTGCATGTTGGTTCATATTATGCCAATTTATGAAATTTTACCATTTTGGCGGCCATTTTGGCGACCATCTTGGATTTAGGTGTGTCAACAAAGCAAACGTTCTGGATATGAGAGTGTAGTGGTCTTATGCATACATCCTACTATTAAAACTATACTTTCACCATACATTTTGATTGCTATATGTCATTTTATGAGATCTGACCAGTTCTGGCGGCCATTTTGGACGCCATCTTGTATAATCCCGTAGCATAGCAAAATTATTGTTGGTAACATTCCGAATATGTTTTAGAACCATGAAAGTAAGTAAAAAAAGTTGGTTTGGGGGAGTCCTGGGGTGAAGGGGGTGTACTGTAACCCCTGTTTATACCCGACTAATATGTGTTCTTGTTTTAGAAAATATTAAAAATTACTATATAGAAACACTATGTTTTTCAGTATCCAGACACATTTCCCCAGCTAAGTTTGAATAGTTTTTGATAGCCAATGTGTCATGCTATGAGACTACAATCAGGTTATTTTAATTCACTGCTGGGATAAATTCCTGCAAGCGATTGAAGATAGCCCCATTTTTACATAAAACATCAAGATATTTGAGGGGGTGTCCTAAGTGGGACCCCCCTGGTGAGGAAGAAGGAGTTGAGTGAAATTTGGTTTGATCTTCACAATACTAAACCCATGTACTTACAATATTTTAACTCGATTACAAAATAATTTGACAATGGACATCAAGATTACAAGTATGAACATTATGCAAAAATGGGCAATTATATGCAATTTTGGGAGATTTTGGGGCTTAAAAGGGGCTAAAACTTGATGGGGCACAAAATCCAAGCTATAGGGGCCAGAATTTTCAAACCTTGTCAGCATGAATATTTCATCAAGTACATATACTAAACCAAAAAAGAGCAAAATCCGACAACCTTCATGTTCCGCCCACCGTTTGGTTTTCTCAGGCACGCTCTCTTAACTGCTCACAACTTTCCTAACTTCTCTCCTAGACAGAAACTTCAGAGGAAGATATCAACAAATCTCATACTTATATAAGCCTATATAAAAGCTGCCATTTAAACTATGTATATGAAATAATTATGATTATTTATTTTTAAAGAATGCATTTCCTACATTTCTTGAAGTTCTTTAATAACTTGGGCAAAGTTTGCAATAATGGAAAGGAAACTTGTTCAACATTTTAAAAGTTTATGTGAAAAACAGAAAAACACATGCAATCATAACTCAAGGCAGGGTAATTCATGCACTCATGAAATTTAAAAAAACACAAGTTGGATGCTCTCAAAAGTATAACATGCACATGAGCACTTTGCAATAGCTCATCAAATGGGTAGGTATTTTACTGCGAGACACGCATTAAAATAGACAGGTTTTTGAGATGTATTATAATTGAAATATGAGAATCGATTAAACTTTAAAACAATTCAAATTTGGTTTAGGAATGCTAGATTCTTTCTGGCTTCATTTCCGAATTCAAATTAGAAACAATGCTCATGCATAGTTCATGCGCAAAATATAACAATATGCACTGTATACCGATACAATCGTAGAATATGCACTGTAGTGTATAGCGATACAATCATAGAACCAAGAATCAAGTTCCATTCTAGAATATGCACCGATGTGATGGGTTACTGGAACAGAATTCATCACTTTGTATATAGTTTGATCAGTTCCAAACTGGCGAAGCCTCCTTACAGCAGCGGATGAATACAGAAGGACATGGGTGCGCATGACGGCAACAAGCGCACTGTGCATCATATGCGTGACGCAATGCTTGTGGCTATATAATCGCGAGCGTATGCTTGGATTACTTTTGGCGCGGAGCGATAAAAACCGAAACATTTCTCGCCTGGTTAAACTATAGAATACCCTCCGATTTAATGGGTTACTGAAACAGAATTCAAAACTTTGCAGTTTACATTGTAAAAGACACAAACACAAGATTGGTTAGGATCTTCCTCTGTGTTGACTATCATCAGTACAAGACCTGTACGAACAAGTACAGGATCACATTGGGAGAAAATAATTCCGCAAATAAAGTGTCAAATTCTTTGTACATACCACAAATATTTACATAGATTGGAATGTACATTATCTAAATTCAATTTTAAATTAGAATAGGAAGTGTTTGGTTCAATCTGAGTGAAAGAAAAAGCATGCATAAATCAGGGTTGGGGGGATATATCTAGGCCCCGGAGGATCCCGCGATTTTTTTAGGCAAAAACCGCGAGGCGAGATTACTAAAACCGCGATTCACGAGATTTGCAACCAAAACCAAGAAATGCCGCGAAAATAAACCAAATGCGAGAAACCGCGACCAAAAATGTGACCCGAAAAATCACCCCCAAATATCACCTCTTTAAAAAGTAAATAAGCTTACTTTATAGTCCATTTTTCTTCTCTGCAAGAAAATATATTGATTTCCAAATTAATCCCTGGCAGAGGGGTTTCATAATTTGCGTAAAATTCCAATTAATGTCCTCCGTTTTGACATTTTTGATACGGAAGAAATATTTGTTTTGAACACGCGCCGCCATCTTGATTGAGTACATCCCCCAGTGGCTTCCAGTCGATCCTAAAAATTACCGTGCGTTAAATTGATAGCAAAATGTAGAGGGCGGCAGAGTCTTAGTCAATTCTTTAAAACCCGTTTCCAGCAACCTAAGCGGCATGATCCCGCATCATTAATCATTATGGGATGCATTACGTCAGAACATGTGCGATCTCAATTTGATGATACAAATTTTACGGCGCGGCGTAACATGGGGAAAGTAACATACGGAAACCACTTTGAGACATTGTTTACATATAAAAGGTATTTTCCGGGGGGATTTTCCCAACCAAGTTTGCATTGGTATGATTGGTACGATAGATCGAAATTTAACACAACAATTTCAAGATTTTCTTGGACTAATTACGGTCGATTTTTGTGTAGAAATTTGAAATGTTGTTTTGTTGAGGAAAAAACCAACAATTCCGCGAAATCTCGGCATACTTTTAGAAAACCGAGGCAAATGGTAAAACCCGAGATTCACGCCGAGAAAACCGTGATCGCGGGAACCTCCGGGGCTTAGATATATCCCCCCAAATATTTAACCAGGGGGATGGCCTATACAATCCTCTTCCAATGTTATGGAATGTGAATGATAAAATGCTCAACGTTATAGAAATGTGAATGGTTTTAATGTATTGGGAGTTTATCCAAATTTTCCTTAAAAAAAGTATTCACCAAATTCACGATCCAGTTTCAAAAATACAACAAATTTTCAGACACCCCTGTGCGTGCAAACGTGCAATTGTCGATAATGCACCAGCGAATCTTCCTCCCAATGCCAACAAAAAATGTACGCCACTGAGAAGAAGTTCAAATGGCAAAAATCTAAAACCATTTCGCAAGTATGAAAGAGGCACCTACCCTCAAATCATCAAATGGTCATAATGAACCAACAATATACTGAGTTTACAAGGTTCGGCCAGATTGACCATTTCAAATTTAAGATCTATATTTTTACACATTATTTGAAAATTAGAAAAAAATATTGATTTAAAAAAAATATATATATTTCAGGTCGCATCCCGACATGAGAATTAAAAATGTATGCGTAACTGTCAGTAACACACGTCTTACTAATCTGAGATACTGGTTTTCAATGTAACACAAACTCTCTTAAAAAGTACATGAACATCTTTTTGAAACACAATATGACACTGCTGCTGATGTTCTGCCAATGTTGGACAGCAGCTCACAGCATATAACTATAAACACTGACAGGGTCACACCCAGCCCTCAAATTAACCGAAGGCACCGAAGGCAAATGCCGTCGGTGCCCCACCTAGTTGCCTCGATGCCCTCAACTTCTGGCTGTTTTTACTCCATTGAAAAGAACATAATTGCCTTGGATAAAGTTGGTGCCCCTTTCAAATTGCCTGAAATTGCCATGCCCTTTCCATTTCTTAATTTGAGGGCTGGTCACACCCATTATATTATTTTATACTTCTGACAATAACTGCTACTGTAACTATAATACATAACGTTCTTGATCCTCACGTATGAGACAAATAATGGTTAACATCATTTAAATTGCCCAAAATACAATGAACATGAACTTCAAAATTCCACACAAACACCACTCAATAGTTCATAGCTAAAATCCAAATGTTCTCACATGAATGATGCTATGATTATATGCTATCTCATAAAGTTCAAACAAAAAAGAAATAACAGGTGATCCAAATGCCATTTCATTTAAGCGACATGACTTCTACCGTATGTCCTAGTGTTGTGTGTGTGGAACTCAAAAATGCATTGTATTTGCAGAATACAATGACCTTTTTACAACATCACAATGGATCTGATTAAAGGATATTTGACTTTCAGTGACTGAAAATATTTCTAAAGTCCAAGTCCATCTCAACCTAGGGTAAGGATGCATGTTCATCAATTTGAAAATGATCATATGCAGAATAAAAACGGACCTAAATTTGAGCAAAAGTGATGCTTTTACCAGACTAACAGTAAGTCCAATTCACTCTTTGCACGGGTCCACCATTTGCGAGGAGAGCCTGGAACCAGATTGAATGAGAGTGTTGCATTATTTCACAATGTCTCACTGCATGATCAGTCATATTGTGCAGAGAGGGAGTCAAACTAGTTACATAATGTTATGGAATAGTCCCATTAAATGCGGTACAAGTTTGAGGCTCTCCCCGCAAATGGTGGACCGTGCAAAGGGCAAATAAACACTAATAAGAACCAAGCTTTTTTACTTACTTTCTATAGCAGAGCTAGTGTTGTTAATCTCATACAATATACACTCACAGATCTGTGATACTGATACACTGGGCTTAGTCCCAGGGTGGAATTTTGTTTACAAAGGGTATCATTCATATATGCTTGTTTGTGACCCGTCACATCAAAATGGACATGTTGGAGGCCAGAGTCAATTCTGAGTTATTGGCATGACTTGTAAGAGCAGATGTTAAGCTTTAAAATTATACCATGTTGAAGGTAATAGGACTTTGTAATCACAATATATGATTTGAAGAAGCATATTTCTTTCTATTATTTTCTTTATATTTCAGCAAATATATTGCCCTCTATCTCAAAACTGTGTCTTCCGACAACATGTCCTTTTTAATGTGACTGTTCACATTTTAACAATAACGTTGATCCCTTAACAACCATTTAAAGGATTCTTGTATTCCTGACCTCTTTGTCTGACAAAGTAAACCCAGTACAGCTAAATAGATCACACAACTGGGCTTTCTTACACAAATATATATTATAACATCATTTCAAAATACATAAAATGAAATAAATATTTGAATATGGAGAACATGCTACTCCTATACTTGGTGTCACCATTAATTGGGTCCGACATCAGTGTCGATGATCGCATCATCATATCACTTGTGTAGAAATACTTTGCATGGAATTATTTCTAAAAGTTCCATGTGTTGCATCTATGACTCTGATTAACACTTTCCACAGGGCAGGCGTCTGCAGAAGACATTCCAAAATGTCACAAATGTTTCAAAAATGTCAAAATTATCGAATTTCATTTCCATATTTGGAATCACCAAGAGAAATGCATTGACATAAGTACAATCATGCCTAATATTGGTTCAGTAATCCTTGAGATACCTTTCGAAAATTGCGAAAGGTTTCTGAAAATTCTGTTTTGTAAATGGTAAAACTAGTAATAGCCGCATGGAAAGTGTTCAATGCTTTTGTCATCTCCCAACTTGTGGTGACACCGAGTTGTGAAGTCCAATAACATACATGAGCCAGGCATTCTAGAACTTTGCCCACATTCCAGAAAAGTGGACATCCAAAATGTTGTCCCCATCAAAATTGAGTTTTGTTAGTAATTGGATAATATTTTTATCATCAACCCTGCAAACTTTAAAGCCTGAGAGAAATTCCCTGTTGATTCTTTAAGGCCAAATTAAATTAATTGTTTGTCTCAAAGCTCCCGCGCGCGTTAGTTTATTGATGCGCATTAGAAAAACAACAATCTGAAAAAACTTCTTCTTTTTTTTTTCTTCTTTTTTTTCAAAAAAAAAAAAAAAATCCCAAAATTTCACCGATTTTTTAGATTTTCATTGATCACATCATCTTAAATACAAAAGTTCACTTTCACAAGGATTTCAATATTTTATATTTAAAAAAATAAAAATAAAAAATTGAAGAAAAAAAACGCATTCCGCATTAGTTTTACAACAGGAGAGGAGCTTTGAGACAAACAATTAATTTAATTTGGCCTAAGTAAAAAGCAGTGATTTACTTCCAAAACTGGCATACCACCCCAGAACTTTGGATTATTCTATGGGCAAATTTGAGGTGGAATTTTGCTTCCACCATAGAAACCACTGGACCAATTTAACTCAAATTTTGGAATGTACACTATACGATGTACCCTCATGTAGACTAGTAAAAATTAAGTTAAACATTTGAACTGAAAATGATACACCCACCTTTAAAGATGAAATTGGCTTTATACAGGTACAAAACTATTGCAAGTTTTGCAAGCATATTATGTAATTTATAATTGTTATATTTTTTGTCTAATTTGGTCACAATTTTCTGGAATTTGGGCAGTAAATATACAACACATACACTTTACTATCATATCATCACGATACATTAAACATATGGCAACATGGTTTACTGTTCTCTCTGGTCCGGGATTGGCAAAATAACAAGACTCAACTGTTTGTAGCTATATATCTGGGGTATTGTTTTTTAACTTGACCTTTGACCTACCTTGGGAAGGGGTTGATCACCAAATTGTTGCTTTATCTTGGAGAGATTATAATGTAAATAAATTGTTAAATGAGCGCATTATAGTTATTCAATTGAATTATTGATACAGTATACTGTACTAACAATTTTAATAATATAACTTTTTAATATAACTTTCGCTTTGCAAATGCAACTTGATTTTCAAAAGCGAAAGGTAGCTTTTTCTATACCTACCAAAGTACCCTGTTTCACAAACAAGGGTGATGCAACAATCAATGTGTAATGTGGCATGATTGATTGGTTCTGGGAGCTGAGGGAATTTCAAATTAGACGTTTTTTAGACCGCACTTATACAATAAGGTATATCGGTTTAACTACAACCTTTCATTATCTAGGACTATAAATGTAGTCCTAATCACATTTTGACAACAACAACAAAACCATTGAAAGCATTTTTATTCTAAATTTAAGCAAAATAAAGATTGATTTGAAAACACTCATTTGTGTAGAAATAAATAATGTGATTGATTGAACAGTGCAGTATATAACATATGACGTGCTCTTAACACTTAAAAAAAGAGGTACATGTATACAGCCTGGCAACAATGCCTCCATATCATTGCTAACTACTACACATATGCTCACCCCTGTGGTGCAATGGAGTGCCCCATATTGAATATTGCTGTAAATATGAGGTGCTGTAAACACCCTTTTGTATTGAAATTGCCATCAGCATCATCTCATTGCTTCCAAGGCTCACCCCCATGGCACAATGGAATGCTCCATATAAAAGTATGAGGTGCTGTAAACAGAGCTACCAACACCACAATCTTACAATCAGGAAGATTTGGCACAGGAATGAGGAAGATATTAAAAAGTATAAAGAATCCTATGGGCAACCAATTATGCAAATCAGGAAGATTGATGAATGTATTCATTTTAACAAGGGAATATCAGTCCATTTTCAGGAAGTCTTCTGCAGAATCAGGACGGGTTGGCAGCTCTGTGTAGACACTCATTTTGGAGGTAAAACACTCTATTGACATTGCCACCAGAGTCATCTCATTGCTTCCAATCTAATGGCATGAATTGATGGACTGCTCCACTCAACCCACATGGCTGTCACAATTAATTACCTCTGCACGATCCTAGGCTATACAGGGCAAGTCCAAATAGTCACGTCCTGATTTCAATAATATTTTAAACTTATTTAAAAAAGAAATCAAATACATTTAACTAAATGCATGACAAGTATATATTGTTAGCTTTAACCTAATTTGTATTTTGTTATTGGGCTCATCAAAAATGACGCACCGGTATGAGAGACAGACCGTCTTTTCTGTCTTGGCCTTATATAAAAGCATCCTTTATGGACCTGTATGGAAGTTTTCAAGGGGTGCTGCACACTGTGGTGCTGCACACTGTGGGAAGATCCTACACACATCTGGATTCCAACACCAATACACAGAAGTCAATGGGCTAAAAGTCTATGTACAGAGGAAATTGATTAATTGAACTGTGTCATAGAGTTGAAATAACATATTCTATGCTGGATTGAAAATAACACAAGAGTCTGATCCTCTTGAACTGGATTAGTGGCGGAATTGCGCTAGTGAGTGAGACAACATGACTTTGCGACAACAACGACAACAAGTATAAGACAAGCATGCTAGAAGAGATACTGCCTTTTAGCATCCATGCAATGAGCTTGGACAGCACAATATTCTTTCACACATCTTGAGTGCGGTACAAAGAGAACCAGATTGTGTTTCCTGGACAACAATGAAAGATCCTTACCCCATACCCTCTCCATCACTCAAAAGTTTTAATCATTCTACAATTTTCAAAGCCCCTTTTCATGAATTGTCATTGAATTTCCTTTTCCCTCCTTTTATAAAGTGACAAAATTATGATCAAAAGCAACTCTCTTAGTTTTCTTTTTCAATCAATCTCTACTATAATACTGACACAACAAACAAGACCCGTGTAGATAATAAGCCTTTGTATTAACTTCAAACTTTTGGGGATAAATTATTTAACAAATTCTGATGATTTGCATACCTGTGATTAACAGCTGAAATGAGCCCTGCTTTGCATTGATTGATCAATTATTATAGACTGATTATCTGGTACACATGAATGAAAAGGCTTATTACCAGTTTTGAATAACTAATATAAAAAAAAGCTTACTGTATGTATCATTTTCAATGTGTCTTTGAATAATCTTTGATAATTCTCAAGCATTGAAAGCAATGATGTGATTAACTGATGACAATATGAGGTTGAGAAAGGCTCAGACATATCCCCCGTACATCTCTCATGTCACTTCAAATGATCATGACTCGTCCTTAGGTATGAGTATTTACCTGTGATTTGATGCCTTGCTGCGTGATGAAAGTCTTTAAGATGCCGGTGTCTGTGTTCTGTGGGTAACCATAGTCCAAGATTTCTAGAGTCAAGAAAAAGTCAAGAAATGCAACCGTTTGATTAAATGGAAACTTAGCATGATGACATTAATCTATCAATGTTATAATTAGGTTTGTTAATCATAGCTATAAGTACAAATATGTGACCACACAAATGGGACTATAATTTGGCTAAAACATTTTGTTTAGATATTGAACATGCAAATTCTCCTGAAAATCAGCTTGAGAATGTTACATCATGTCCATATTATTTGTAACATACTGTAGTTGGTCTAAAATCAATAAATACATTGAAAAGTCCTTTGTTCTTTATTGAAACCTTCATTGGGGCATATATCTCAGAACATGCTTTACGGCAACTTTGTTATGCCTATTGTTATATTGTACTTATTTTGGAAGTTTTGAGCTATTTATTTTCTGAAACATTGACTTTTTAACTTGGCTACAAACACCTTCCTATTTAAGATTTGAATTAAAGAGAGCCCAGGGGCCAATAGCTCACAGAGCTGGCTCTGAGGTGCAGCCCTCAAATTAACCGAAGGCACCCAAGGCAATTGCCGTCGGTGCCCCACCTAGTTGCCTCGATGCCCTCAACTTCTGGCTGTTTTTACTCCATTGAAAAGTACATAATTGCCTTGGTGCCCCTTTCAAATTGCCTGTAATTGTATTGCCCTTTCCATTTCTTAATTTGAGGGCTGCTGAGGTGATCCCGCTGATTTCATAATTTGAGGGCCTTTTAATAACACAACAATGCCTTCATGTATTTTAAGCTCCGTGCCTTCCACAGCAAACAGCTTGCCCTCTAGGTAAGGCCTGGAAGAAAACGCAATCTCATGGCGTGTTTCTCGCTTTTGGAAGCATTTCTCACTTTCTAAAAAATTGCCCGGGATTTCATGGAATCGCACATTTTTCGTCAGAAATATTGCAATTTTTATTTCATCACCTTAAACATTGGAATACTGATAAAGTCTACCCAAATATCGACCATTAATAGTCCGGGAATGGGATTAAGGATTAAGTTAAGTTAAATCCTTCAATCGATTGCGAAATTGTGGGGAAATACCCTTTATCGATGTAAACAAAAGTGATATTGGAGTTTGTCTCAAAAATCACATTTATGGCACTTTTTGGTCAATATTTTCAAAACTAAACATTTTTAAGCCAAAAAAAAGAAGTGCTTCCTAGATAATTGACTTTAGATGATTTTGGTGAAATTTTGAAATGTTTAATCAAAAACTGATTTTGTTAGGTTGGCTGAAAATTGTTGGGGAAATTTAATACCAAAAATGGATTCTCCGACTCATTTCATTTGAAAAATTGTATACTTTACATTATTGGTTTAAAAGTTACAGTGCTTGATACATTTCATATATTTTGGGTTGACACTTCCATTAACAGTTTTCAGGCGCTTTTCTCGGGATTTGGTGTGCATCTAGTGAAATTGCGGTATATCGCGTTTTTGCTTTAAAATGCTATCGCTTTTTACCTAAAAGAATTGTGTTTTCTTCCGGGGCCTACCTCTAGGCCCTCTCCAAAATCTTTTTCTTCTTTCGAGCACTGTTCACATCACAAATTGAGCACTGTTCACATCACAAATTGAGCACTGTTCACATCACAAATTGAGCACTGTTCACATCACAAATTGAGCACTGTTCACATCACAAATTGAGCACTGTTCACATCACAAATTGAGCACTGTTCACATCACAAATTGAGCACTGTTCACATCACAAATTGAGCACTGTTCACATCACAAATTGAGCACTGTTCACATCACAAATTGAGCACTGTTCACATCACAAATTGAGCACTGTTCACATCACAAATTGATGATACAAATATTGAAAGGATTATTTTTTGTTTGATACTAGAATACAGATTATTTGTTGTTTGATACTAGAATACAGATTATTTGTTGTTTGATACTAGAATACAGATTATTTGTTGTTTGATACTAGAATACAGATTATTTGTTGTTTGATACTAGAATACAGATTATTTGTTGTTTGATACTAGAATACAGATTATTTGTTGTTTGATACTAGAATACAGATTATTTGTTGTTTGATACTAGAATACAGATTATTTGTTGTTTGATACTAGAATACAGATTATTTGTTGTTTGATACTAGAATACAGATTATTTGTTGTTTGATACTAGAATACAGATTATTTGTTGTTTGATACTAGAATACAGATTATTTGTTGTTTGATACTAGAATACAGATTATTTGTTGTTTGATACTAGAATACAGATTATTTGTTGTTTGATACTAGAATACAGATTATTTGTTGTTTGATACTAGAATACAGATTATTTGTTGTTTGATACTAGAATACAGATTATTTGTTGTTTGATACTAGAATACAGATTATTTGTTGTTTGATACTAGAATACAGATTATTTGTTGTTTGATACTAGAATACAGTATTCGCTAAAAAAAATTAAAAGATATTTCCAACTTGTTCCTTATTTTCATGGCTTAAGCAATGTTCATTCATATATCACTCACCATCCAATAATTCATAGATAAGTACAAAGTTGTTCTTCACATTGTCCTCGGTGATCTTGCCAAAGTACGATGACATGACATCAGCGACCTTCATGAGGAACTCGAACACCATGGCGGCGTTAACGTTCTGCTTGGTGACGGCGGCAAACCAGATATTGCCACGCTTGATGTGGAAGAAGCTGGTGCGTGCCAGGTTGGTGACGGGGGAACGCACCTGCTGCCTGGCGTGGATGACGTTGACGCGGAAGGCGTCGACAGCGTTGCGTCTGCAAAGAGATATCAGAATATGATTTAATCTAAGCCTGTGTTTTATGGGAATCAATATTGATTACATAAATCTGATCAGCAAAAATTGATGACATCATTCTGGAATACCCTCTACACTTTTTGTGATGTAAATACTCTATGTAACCTATAACGTACATATAGCAAAAGTTGTGAAACAATTAGGCTAATTACAAGTCAATCTTGGCTTGTCATAGATAATATAGCCCTTCTATAGTTTAATCAGCTCCAAATTGGCAAGAAATATGTGTTTTTTATGTCTCTGTGCGAAAAAGTTATCAAAGCATATGTGCGCGATTTTGAAATCTGCAAGCTTCACGCACGGATGCAAAGTGCGCCCTGTTGTGTAATGCAAAAATTATCACGCCCACCCTCTTCTAATTTGCTGCTGTAAGGAGGCTCACTCACGGTCACCAATTTGGAACTGATTCATCTATAGTGTAAAATCCTCAAAATGTTGATTACCCTTTACATGAATGGATTCTTGAAGTAGGCACCTCACATTGTGCCGGCTGTACTCAAATAATCAAACCAAATCATTACATAAGCATCTCCCCCTTGTGGTGGTAAATGGACAGCGTTCGAAATAGCGGTAATCTGTGCACCCGAAATGACCAAATTTACTTTTGCTGATTATCCGACGGATAACCAAGATTTTAATACCAGAAAGTCAAATTGTCTCACGCCAAGAAACAAATACTAGTAAATAATACTAGTATTTGTTTCTTGGCGTGAGACAATTTAAGTAAACAAATTCTCATTGTTGTTTATATGCTCAACAAAATATCCCCTTGTCCATCTGCATTGATAAGGTCATACATTCAGTAATGGGACCAGCAGAACTGGTTACAGCCCCTAAAATGTGTTTTTATATTTGAAGAGTTGCTTAAAACATCATGATATTCTTTGATTAGGATACAACAACAACAAATGTGGATACCTAAACATGCGGATAACTAAAAATGGTGGCGGATAACCAAAATCTCCTGTTGGGATATCTGCTGGATAACCAATTTATTTTTCTCATTTCTATGCTGCTTATGCATAAACATGAAGATGTTTAAACTCACCCAATGTCATCTCTAAATACCCTTGAGATAAACACCACCCCTTGAGGTTGTACATTTATCTACATGTACATGTACCAATCATTTACTGCCTTATGCATAAACATGAGATGCTTTCACTCACCCAATGTCATCTCTAAAGACCCCTCCCCTTGAGGTTGTACATAAATAATCTACATCTACCATTACCAATCAATTACTTACTGCCTTATGCATAAACATGAGATGCTTTTTTTACTTACCCAATGTCATCTCTGAAAACCCTTGAAATAAGCACCTCCCCTTTGTGGTTGTACATGAATAATCCACCAATCATCTTGAGGCCTGATTTCTGAGTCCGCTACTTAATCAATTCAGCTATAATCTGTATAAATATATGATGTTAAATAATACCACTTGAATATGTTAATTTCATAGCTTTATAGTGAGAGCTATGTGTCAGAGCTATAAATAGGCTACTCATTTAGATAGAGACAGGGAATGTATTATTATTATTATTATTAAAGGTAGATGACCCGATTTTCAACTTGATGTTTTCTATTTTACATGAAAGGTCATCCTTAAAATTGTTGCATTCCAAAGTTTGAGTTGCATAACTCCAATGGTTCTATTTTTAGAAGCGCAATGTCAAAAGACATGTGCCCATTGAGTAGTACACAGACTGGTTGGTGGTGCACCACCTTTGGCAGTAATTCACCACATTTTAGCCTATAATTTCCAAATGAAACATTTCTGGCCCCTAATATTTTACAGACATAGTGAGAAAAATATGGGGATTCTTCTGATCCCAAAATATCTTGATGTGAAAAAAAATCATAGCCCCAAAAAAGTGATCGGGTCATATACCTTTAATACCTATGGCCAAGACTAAGCCCAAAAATCTATTATAATTAAAAGACAGTATCACTTGTTGATGCATTTATAAAATTCACTAAGCATAATATTATCATCACTGACTACACATACACTGATCCCGGGCACTGATCATTCCCAACATGCAACTATGGGTACATAATGATACAAAATGGCATATAAATGAACCTGTTTGCCCCAAGATGAACATATTTTTAAATGTCAATACTATTCACCATCCAACAACCTACATGATACATCGGCGCGGCATGGCATATTTCACATTGAATTAACACGATATCATGATGAACATGATGGATGCCCGTAAGCTAACTACTTGTTGTCGAATCTGTGTTTTTTTGGAACGATCATGCGTATATAATGACAGTTTTGCTATCGGGTGACCAATTTTGGTATGTCAGTAGACTGCTTGTTAAAACATTAAAAAAATCCCGACCACTTTAAATTGCCATCGGGATAAACAAATTTCAGAAGGCGCCACATGCACATTAACAAAAAAATTGGAAACAAAATGTTCTATTAATTAATTAAATATATATACATATTGCCAAATTGTCTTGTGGACGAGTTGTCTTGGAGGCCGAGTCGTCTTGTGGCCGAGTTGAGTTGACCTGACACTGTTTCTATTTGGCGTACTACTACTAGGAGAGCGGGGATGTGCGTATTTGTTGGAACCAATCAGCGTTCAGTTTTCAGTATTGTTCTATACGGAATAAACGCTAACCTCGTTGTAGCATCATCCAAGCGGCACAGTTCTTTCCCATTGAAAAGCACGTCCAACAATTACGCAGAGCTCTATTGGTGCTATTGGTGATCGTCGGTCGGGAATATTCTTTCAATCACAGGATCGTGGGTTCAAGTCGCCTTGAAACCAGGATTCTTTGTTCATCCCAAAAAGTTCCTATCTAGGTCGGAAATTCTACAATCAAGTCTTAATTCAGTTAGGTTAGTTTATCGGATCTTCTTTCCGTGGTTAGCTGATGATCGATATAATTGTAGAATTTCTCCTCTACCCCATTCGCTGTGTAGCCTATAACATGCAGGTCTATACAGTGAATGTCAGTTGCGCCGTGGTTCGAAGAGTCACGTAAAGCCGTTGGTTCCGTGTATTCAGCCGCTCACCCTGAACACGTCAAACAGTTGCACTTGCAGACCTCATCGTAAAGAGTAGGGGATCATCCCGGGTCTGTTAACCTGTACACAAAAATCTCATCTCTCTAGGACGGTGTAAGAGAGTCACAGTGCATTTATCTTCAACCATTTGAAGTCAGCACTTTACAGGAAGAAGAAGAAGATATCTCGACTACTACGGCTAGGCCTATATTTTAATTTTATATGGAATAAATATGATCGGATTCTGAATTATTTAATTATAGCTCTATAAAACCCAGATCAAACCATAATATACAATAGAAATATATAGATCTCTAGTCTATGTAATAAGGAATATATTCTTTCCATTTTACACGATATACTGCTTATAAAACACGAAATATAATCATGTAAAATATATTAATCCGGAAATGAATCCGGTGCTTCATTAATATTGATAATTGATATCAAAAGAAAATTTAGACCAAAATTACAAGATCTAGCTACTACTAAATAACTTATGCTACAACTTAAGACCCTGCATACAATGAATATGCTTTGTAATGTTGACCTGTATTAAATTGGTTGACAAATTGGTGGTAAAATCGGTTAAAATTACTATAGTTTTTACCTCTCTCCTTCGCCCATCATGCAAAAAAATATTCCTGTGCTGTGTGAGTGATGAATGGGCGGATCGCTGTTTCTGTATTATTTTATTCTATTTCTCAAAATACACTAATATAAACATAATAATCAGGCTTGCAAGGCTTTTATACACAAGTTACACTTTCACATACTATATGAAGCATTACTGATAACTGACATATCAGTTTTACATTTTATTTCAGTATTTTATTAATCTCATTTTAGAGCAATTGTACTCAATATAAAAGCACCGACCGGAAATGTCATATTTTTATTTCACAAATATATCAATAGATGGCGCTATTTTCATAAAGCAGCATAGATCAGGGGGGAAAGGACATCGTTTTGTTTTGTTTTGTTTTGTTACTAAATTTCGGGGATTTTCCCTGTGAAAGATTCTTGAATTTATAGGATTAGTGTTGAGTTGAAGAAGTGTGTACAATTTAATTAACTTCAGAATTAAAAATTAACATTATTGATGGTCATTATTGCTGCTGCCATTATTGTTTTACCAAAACCGCGCGCAAAAAACAGGTATTCAAAACCTAACAGTGCCTATCTCGACAGTGTCGAGTCTCAACCGACATGACTCTAATATTGGGGGCAGTGGCGTATCATCCAGGGGAGCCCAGCAGGCCATGCCCCTCTCCCCATTGACAAAAAAAGAGAAAAGAAAAAAAGGAGGAAGAGGAGAAGAAGGAGGAAGAGGAAAAGAAGGAGGAAAAATAGGAGGTAGGGTAGGAGGAAGGGTCACATCCCTTAGAGAGGAATTATTTTCAAGACGCCCTCGTTTGACTTGCGTGTTGCTTTACCTTTTTTTTTAAATGTGATTCTAAGCGGATTCGAACCAGCAGCAGCACAGCAATCTTCGCATTCATAGACAGCGCTCTTATCGATTGAGCTACGGAGGGAACTGCCAGAGGAGCTCAAGATTATAATCTATAGGTATTACATTCTCAAAATCGATTACTGGTGTCACTATACAGGGCCGTCAGAAGGGGGGGGGGGTGCGTTGGGTGCGGACGCACCCCCCTTGAAAAAAATTATTTTTTTCTTTTTTTTCTTTTTTAGGGTAAAAATCTAGGAAAAAATCCCCGGGGAAATGATGTCAATGACATTATTTCCCCGAGGATTTTTTCCGAGATTTTTACCCCCAAAAAACCTCATATTCCAGTATATAATTCAGTTTTTTATAATATGCTGGTTCCCTGTAAATATTATAGGCCTACTCGCGATCGTATAAACTAGATCTTTCGTACCTAATAGTAATAATAAATCTCTCAGCTTTCTAAGACTATCGCATTTTATGTTGAACCTTCCGCTAATCCAGTTACAGACACAAAT
Source organism: Ophiura sarsii (assembly GCA_035610835.1). Lineage (NCBI taxonomy): Eukaryota > Metazoa > Echinodermata > Ophiuroidea > Amphilepidida > Ophiuridae > Ophiura > Ophiura sarsii. Next base: position 78,428,020 of record CM069446.1, read on the forward strand.
AAAGACACGGCCGCTGAGGGCATAAATGTTTTGACCTATCTGGCCAGACGACGATGGACATGCGGAAACCTAAATTTTGAATCGTTTTCAAAATGAATTCAGCGGAGAAAATGTTTGTGGATCGTACAGATCTATATGATCTATCGGAATTGGAGAAAAATAAGTGGCAGTGGTGGTGGTTAGAACAGAAAGACTTTCATGGTGATTATTTCTCGACTTAGTTTATGAAACAATTGTGACAAATTTGTTAAAATTATCGGTTTATGTACACAAAACATAGAGCAAAAAAATTACATTTTGTGCTAAAATTAGGTGTAAAATTCAACCATTCAAACATCTAAAATGTCAAATTTTTCTTCAAGGGGGCTCTGCCCCCTTTGAACTCCCGCCAGGGGCTCTGCCCCCTGGACCCCCGCCTGGGACACAAACGACCTACAACCACGCCTTCGGCGTGGGACGCTGCCTGCGGCAACGTTTAGTACATTTTGCAATATCGAAAATATTTCTTTTCTTTCAGTATTTTACTGAAAACGCACCCCCCTTGGGCAAAAGCTGGTGACGGGCCTGCTATAATAGACGATTTAGTTAGCCGATTTTAACGATCTATACACAAAATTGCTGAAAAATCGACGAAGCTCAACGCATGGTAATACATGAAAATTAAATTTGATGAAGACAAATTAGGAAAGTTTAAGCAGCTGCTGTATTTCTTCTGATGAGCAATTCTCCACGAAAATGTTTAGCGTTGAAGTTCAGTATTTTCTTCATCAAATGCGTCAATGATCTAAGATCTATCATTGGTGAATTCTCTAATTTAATGTCAGGCTTTCATTGTTTCAACACCTGTAGCGACCTATGTTTATAACATGTAGGCCTGTGGTCGTATATTGTCATCCATGAATAACGCCACCAGGCTCAACACATCTAAACTGTTTTTGTGATAAAAAATCAACAGAGGGCGGTTGCTATTATGTCCCAAATTTCAGACGACGGTGGCTACGAACGGCCGTTAATTTTGAATTTCCGTTGGTTTCAATGTAACAATGGATTTTGATTATATGACCCCATAAAATTCATCATAGGTTAGAAGAAAAATTTTCCAATCCAAAACCGTTCGGGATGGCTAATCATCCCAATTGTAAATGCTATTTTTTGAATTTAAACCGTTGTTAAGCGGTCGTCCCATTCACTTGATCAGGTAACCTCGTTCGCATATTTTAACCTGAATACTCGTGAATACGCCTATGTCCAGCGTCGTCTGCCAAATTTCAAATTTCTAAGGGATGTGGGGTAGGAGCATAGGCGGCGCAAATGGGGTGGGAGAATACGGGGGGTTACGGGGTCACGTCCCCATACTTTTAACGTGGAGACGTTAAAAACGTCATACTAAATGTTAGAAATGCCAATTTGTGCGAGCTTCGCGCGTATTAGTTTCAATGTTTCATATTCAAGCTGAACAAGATGGCTTCAGGAAAGTTTTCCATGACCATTTAAGTTTAAAAACTGAAAATTTGTGCGCCCTTCCCACAAATTCTTTCTAAGGTTTTAACATTTTAATGGGTCTCGAACAACACCTAATATTATGTGGAAACGTTAAAAACGTCATGCATACTGGACCATTTAAGTGTTAGAAATGCCAATTTTTGCTCGCTTCGCGCGATAAGTTTCAATGTTTCATTATTCAAGCTGAACAAGATGGCTTCAGGAAAGTTTTCCATGACCACTGAAAATTTTTGCGCGCTTCCCGCAAATTCTTTCTAAGGTTTCAACATTATAATGGGTCTCAAACCACACCTAATATTATGTGGAAACGTTAAAAACGTCATGCATACGGGACCATTTAAGTGTTAGAAATGCCATTGTTGCTCGCTTCGCGCGTATTAGTTTCAATGTTTCATTATTCAAGCTGAACAAGATGGCTTCAGGAAAGTTTTCCATAACCATTTTAGTTTAAAAACTGATTTTGTTTGCGCCCTTCGCGCGCATTCTTTTTAAATTATGGGGGACGTTAAAAACGTCATACTGGACCATTAAGTGTTAGAAATGCCAAATTTTGCGCGTATTACTATACTATTAGTTTCAATGCTTCATTATTAAATCTTTACAAGACGGCTTCAGGAAAGTTTTCCATGACCATTTAGTTCAAAACTGTGTTTTTTGCATTTTTTTTTTGCAGGTTTAAGCATTGTAAATGCTCTGTCAATATTCTAAATACTACAGGCTGTCCCAAAATGAATAGTACCCATCGATGCCCCAAGTTCAATACAAATTTTCTTCATCAACATCAATGAGATATAGATCCGTTGTTTTTGATATCATATTTTCTATACTGTACCCTTTCATTAACATTTTAGATCATGAATATCGGACTTATTTTAATAAAGTTACACTCCATTGTGTAAGACATGGTGATTTCACCTTTTTGGCAAAGTGCAAAAAAATGGGTTTTTAAACAGCTTGTTTGAAAGAAACTAATACATTCTCTTAATCTCTTGTCTGCTAATATCTTTGGTTCCTTTCTATTTTAAACTGCCGTTGTATCATATTGTTGTTCAAACCATTAATACTTCTTCATTTTGATTCAATTTGAAGAGTAAAAATGGATCGTCACGCATCAGCGACCCCAAGCTTTGTTTCTATATGAGCTAGTTTTGAGGCTAAACTTGAGGGACATTTAAACAGGTAAAGACGTGGTCATGGGTAACTAGCAGTGGCTTAGACTTCTTTTTCATATTGGGGATGCAACTTTTCCTACAAACTTGCTAAAAATGATATAGTCCCTTAGTGTTTAACCTCACGAAATCCATTCTTCAATGTGAAAATGAAATCTAAGCCACTGGTGATTCACCAAATACCACTTAATTCAGAAGTCCCTAAACACTTGTCAAATAAACAATGCATGGGGTCACTCAAGTATGACAAACTTCTTTTACCCCTTTTGAATTAAGGAGAAGCATTATTAATGCTTTGAACATCCATAACTAATAACAGTTACAACAGAAAGACACACAAGATTATATTGAGTAGACAAGAGATTATGAGAATACATACATGTAAGTTACTTTCAAACACACACATTTTTTAGCACTTTGTTTTACATAATAGAGTGTATCTTGTGTTTGATAAATCCGATATTCATGATCTAAAATTCTAATAAAATAGTACAGTATTGACAAAGATAATGTAAAAACAACGGACCTTATCCCATCGATTTTGATGACGACAAAAATTATTGAAATTTGAGCATCGATGGGTACTAATCATTTTGGGACAGCCTGTATGTGGAAGACGTTAGTGTTAAAAATCACAATTTTGCGCGCTTTGAGCACATTAGTAATAAAATGTTTCAACATTTAAGCTTCAGGGAATTTTTCAGGACCGGTTTAGTTCATAAATTTAATGGATCTGAAAACACCCTAGTTCTTCTTGCTTCACAATGCTGAATCTTTGCCTTATGCCGAAAACCAATGCTTCACCAATGAACCCCACCAGGGGCCTTAATGCAGGCCCTTGGAATCCACACGCTAGTCGCTCCGCTCACAAGGATACAACATGTGCCCCCACGGTCCCACCCCATCAAAACAGTCCTGGGTACGCCACTGATTGGGTACTCCCCCCCTCCCGCACCCCCTTTGGCGTCGCCACTTGATTTGTCTGAATTCATAACTTGGTTTCAATTAAATACAGTTTGACTAATTGAATCATTTCTTGCGCTCTTCTATTGGGCTATTCCAGATAATATAATGAACAATTTTTTTTAGTCCGGAATTCCATGACTCCCTCTATGAAAAGTATATGGAATTCCAGATCAAACTTTTAAAAAAGTATGGAATTCCAGATCAAGCTTCAAAAAAGGTATGGAATTCCAGATCAAACTTCAAAAAAAGTATGGAATTCCAGATCAAACTTATCAGACAGATACAAAAACACCCAATACAAACAAGAGTTTAATTTTAAAAAAAGAGTAAAACAGATGAAAATAAAAGCAAAAACAAGGACAAAATTAGAAAGCTGATCAAATGCCGGGCCAAATGCCAATCCCAAACATACTATACAGCTCATGCATCTTCGCAATATAACCCCAAATTTCAATCTCGCTTGATGAATTTTATTATTATTTTATGGAGTAGAAATATAATATGGTTGAATCACACTGTGAGCAAATCCCGGAGCAAATCCCATATTATTTCTTCTGGGAGGGAAAAGTCAGAAAACCGCAGGGACGACTCACCAGCGCAACAATATAGGAATATTTAAATTAGGGAGGTCACTGAGATGTCATATGCATATTAATTTTTTCATCAAAATAACACAACATTTTTCTGAACCGCGTGTGGATGGAGAGCTGTTGTGAAGGTAAGCTTGTCAAATTTTCTTGCTTTTTTGCACCAATTGTGCATTAGATTTGTGTTTTAAAAGCGTTGTGTGATTTGAAATATATTTTGCAGACAACTGTAGCTCAGTTGTAGGCTTTTCGACACGAAAAGGTCTAAATTTGGACATTTAAGTTGCAGATGTGTTTCTTGTTTACGCCCACATACATGACAGTAAGCTTCTCAACGTTGGTTCCACGTTGGAACTTGCCCAAGAACCGCGGGTATTTTGATCAAATGTCTTGTTGTTAAAATGTGCAAGAACCATAGGGTCTCTTTAAGTGTGTTGTTTTTGTGCATTGATGTTTGGTACTGTTTGGTTAATTCCCTGGTGCATAACTTGCCATTTGTTGACCAGTGCATTTTTGCATTTTATTTTAGTAGCCATTTTACTGAGAATGATTCGGCAGGTTTTGATGCACGGTTTTGATACGACGAATTGAGTGTTTCTAGCATGAAAATGTAAACATGTGGCCTCAAAATTTAGATGTTAGCTCAAATTCGTCTCCAATAGTTGCTCTCAAGTAGTTGTAATGCGGTTTGATCTTTCTTACACCTTTTTCGATATTTAACCATGTTGTTGCAGTACGATTTCTTTGTTTAATAGAGAAATGCTTTTGGAAAAAATATTTTCCTGTTTTAGAAAAACCAAAAGTGGGAAATCCCCAAGATAAAGAAAAACATAAGAATTTGAACCTTGTTCACCTAGTAACTAACAAAATGATTTTGATAATCAATGTGCGTGGAACATTTATATTCTAGGAGGGGTGAACATTAATAATTTTAAAGAAAACTGTACCGATTTTTCGGTTCGGAAGACACGGTTGGTTTTCATGCACAGACATGTCTAGGCCCGAGTTGTATTCCGGCCTGTTCGTGGACAGTGGACTTTGGTGGGCAATTTTTGTTTCTACTTGACCAATGGATAATGTTTTGCATCTAACAAATCAGAACAAAGTTGAATCCTTTTTTGAGGGGGTCAGGGGGGGGGGGGGGGGGGGGGGGGTGGTGTATAACGAGTTTATAAATTTCTATGATGTATGCATTCCTGCCTTTAACTAGTTTGTGAGTAGTGGACTTTTTGTAATCCAGTCACAAGTAGACAATGTTTTAACTTATCTCATGATGTATTTTTGCATTGTATAAATGTAGTAGATGTGACATGTCACTGATGTAGTGCACAATTTTTTAAATTAATTTTTTGGGCTTCCATTAGTTAAAAGGGACACATGGATAAAAGGCCCAAAAAACCACCATGTTCTACGGTTTCGAAAAACTCATGAGTTTTCTTTGAATATTTTCACAAATTGGATATATCTTTTTGAATATTTAAAAAATTGTTGAAATTCATCAACTTTTTAACAAATATTTTGGAGAAAAAAACTGAAATGGCTGAGCCCGTAATAAGCCCGTGGTCCATATAACTTTTTTTTCCATCCCCTAATTAATAACACATTGATTGTTAATTTGTAGGAATTGTATAATAGTGAAAATATTTCCATCTGGGGTTTACCCAATTATTACAACAACATTTTGAAATTTCCCTGACCAAATTTAGCTACGTATGTAAGAGTCATTGTTGTTATCAGTTTTCTTTGTTGGTCTTCCGTGAGGAAAGAAAGACCTTTGGATGCAATAGCCTTATCCTTTGTTTGTGCCTGAGGCAAGTGTGTCTTTGGATGTTTCATATCTAGATATTTAAATAGATGAACTATAGGAACATTGACTCTTTATTACAAGATGAACTTGGGTGAGCCAGCTTCAATGACAGTAACAGATGTCTTCATGGTTAAATCAAATGCTAAAGGGAGGGGGTGGGATGAGCTTGTTCCACTGACCCGACTGACTCTTATTTTGCGAATAACTCCAAAACGCCCGCCCAACCGTACCTTAACAGTCTGTCCGCCTGTAGACTGGTGTGTTACATCAGGCACCAAATGCTTGGATAGAGTATCAAATTGAATAAACAAAACTTGTGAACCATGTCTGACACTGACGTCCCACATCTGACACCAGTGACTTCATTAAAGAATGCAAGTGTCAGTCCCACATCACCCCATATTATCAAATATCCTTTTGGGTAATTTTTTGAGGTAAATATCTAGGAGTTACTCAAAATAAAATATTAAGTGTTTCATACCTGGCACCAATGCGCACAGATGGGTTGGATTATCAGATTGAATAAATGAAACCATGTAGTGTGTCGGTCTCACATCCCACATGTGACACCAATATCTTTGCTCTGTGATCAAAGCAAGTGCGTGGTCCCAACTGGGACTGGGATATAGTATTTAGATGGTTTAATTCAATATCATAAACAATTAAATCGGATTTACCAGTATGCAAATCCCACATCTGACACCAATGTATTGAATGACTAGGCCTATACAATGGGCCCTCCCACACCTGACACCAATTTAGATGGGATGGGGTTACCGAATATCAGATCACAAATCATATGTCAAAGGTCAGCACACATTAGCAGTATAGCTTCCTTACCTTTGACTTAATGAAACTATTAGATGCTTAACTTACCTTTGACTTAATGAAACTATTACTTAACTTGTGATGGCAAACTATTCTTTTTATGGCAATTCTAATGATCAAAATCGGGAGCATTTTGAGAATTTGACCCCTGAATAAAAAAATTAGGAAAATATTGGCATTTGACCTTTTTGCCAATATTTGAGACCACTTTTTCATCTGGGGTAGGGTTATGAGACCTTTTTTCATGTTCAATTATAACTGTTCCTACCAGGTTTGTTGCTTAGCAACACTCATCCAGTGATAAATTATTGGCCTAAAAAAAATCCTCTGATCTTGCATAAGAGCGTTATTATGTTGACTCGTTGAAGTGTAGTAATGTTTTGGACCCTGATTAGATGTTACAAATCATTATAACTTTGTTGGTGGACCCATCATAACTTCATTAGCCTGGCCTTTGACTCCAAGGTCTTAACATTGTCAGCCTTTGCTTGATAGACTGCCCTCACCCGTGCTACCCTAGGATAAGCCTGTAAATGTCCGTTTAATGCTCTGACCGTTTAAATGTTGAATGAAACATGCGTTTAAACGCTGTATCATGCCGCGAAGTTTGCCTGCCGAATTTGATACCTGCATTTTAAATTGCATTAAAGTTTTACACTGCCCTCACACGTGTAAGTTATTTGCACACTGTAGGTAACGAAAGTTACTCGAAACTGAGTTAAACCAACCTTGCAATGTTGCTAATAAAATAAATGAAACAACTTTGTCCAAGAAAATGTTTCTATGTGTGTCCATTCTATGGCATTTAAGCCAGTGTTACTTTATTCATTTTATTTTATTGCGATCGTCACTTTTCGTTAGTCGCCATTATTATTTTTTTATTCTTCCCACAATTCTTTGCTGCTTGCTTAGTCTAAATTCCTCAGTCGTTAAATAATATGATATAGAGGCCGACGTTGATGGGGCTGTTTCTACCGGGGTTCTTTAGAAATATTATCGTAATAATTTTGACATCTATATTTGGTACAACAAGGCCGTGATGGTTGTATGGAATGAGAATTTATGAATAAGCTTACTTGTTTACCTAAAATTTAGTCGACTTTTACATTTTTATTAGGGCTTACGTTTAGCGGTTTAGCGAATTCTGTAAAAATTAAACGCACATTTGAGCCTTAAACGTTTTTAGTGACTGGCTCAATTGTCATAATATTGTTTAGAGGGTAAGAAAATACATGTATTGGGTCTCAAAGCCTAATTTCTTGCCGCCCCCCCCCCCCCCCCCCCCCCCCCCCCCACCTCAGGTACTGTGTTTCTTCTCATTACAAAATGACAATTTCCTCCCTTTTTATCTTACTTACTTTGTCATTTTTCACCATCCTCACCCTTTTTCATCTACTTCCTTCTTTCTTTCCTAAGGCTGGGCACGAGTCCCGGGAAATCGAGTCCCGCCCGAAAATTTTGGGTTCCGGGAACCAGAATCACCTTCCCGAACCCCCCCCCCCCCAAAAAAAAAAGAAAAGAAATGAAAATGAAAAAAAAGAAGATTATATTTAATGCAAATGTATAGTGGAGATGTATGTATAGTGGAGATGTATTTGAAATAGATTTATTTAGTCAAATCTGGATTTTGTTGTACTCCTATCCTATGCTCGCAAAATGTGATTTCCAATTCATTATCAGCCGCGCCCGTCGCTTTAAACTTTGATTGACAGATCGAGTTTATTATTGTTATAGCGCCATCTATTGTCGAAATTGTGACATATTTCTAATTTCTAAATGGAGACTTGCCGCGCGAACTTACGAAAGTGTCATACGCGGTGAAATATCACATTTTAGCGAGCACAAGAGTACCAAAAATGAACTGATTTGACGAAATAAATATATTTTAGATGAATCCCGCTATATATTTGCATTAAATAATCACGATTTAGCCGACAAGGTGTTTTTTTAAGAAAGCTTTTTTTTTAATCTTTTTTTTTTCTTTTCGTTTTTTTTCTTCAATTATTTTGATGAACAATTTCGGGAATACCGGGTCCCGCCCGAAAAATCAAAACGAGTCCCGGGATTACGAATTCCCAAAAATCCCAGCCCTATTCTTTCCTCATATTTCCCCTTCCCCTCTTTATTATTCTTTCACATATGACTGATTCTTACCCATTTTTTCAAAAGTGTTGATTTTTGCCCCTTCCCTGAAAGCAGGGCAATTTCTAGTTTATAACCCTGCACTGGAATAAAAGTTTGAATTCTTCCATAAAGTTTTATAATCTCAGTTCCTCAAGCTTTTTTCTTAATTAGGCATCTATTTTCTTATAAATCCTTGAAATATAAGTACGTGCTGGAGAGGAGACACACACATTTGGCTATGTGGCCATACATTCAAAACAGCACACTTACTCATAATCTTAGCATTTTTCTTAATAAACTTAAAGCGTAGGGCTCCTTTTAGGAACAGGCGCTGTACACGTTCAATACCTTGGTACTGTCGTACACTGTACATGTAGAGACATGTATGATGATCTATGCTAATGCGCTCAGGTACTGTTGGCAGAACATCGCATCATGTACGACAGCCATTTGATTTTTTTGCTGAAAAAAATGTGAAAAACCTACTTGACCGTGGCCGCTTAGTAAGCCACAGATTAGTTAATGATGCACACAATTTTTAGACCCTCTGTCGCAAGATTTCCATATGTGTTTTAAATGCACTCCTGCTGGAATGTTCGATTCTGTCGTGGATTTTCAACGCCACCCCGTCATCGCCTCTGCCACTATCTTCAATGGGACCTCACAAGTACACAGGGCCTGTACCAGCACCAACATTTTAGAAGCCTAGCTAGCACCACCCAGTCATTGCGCTGTACATGTTTTGGCTTGTCTAAATTTGGGATTTACTACAGCCGTAGTAGTCCATGCTATGCACCTTGGAGTGGGTAAGATGTTTATAAAAAATAGTAAAAACTCTCTTACTTTTTCTTATTCCTCCCGCATGCTGTTCAGTGCACACTATAAGCAGGTATGCGATTCATGTTTTGGCATGCATGACTTGACTGTGATAGGCCATGTTACTATGAGTAAAACTCATCTGCCTTTTCACAACTAGTTCTGAAAGATTATAATTTCAAGTAACTGAATGTTTTTCTCGGCTCGTATAAAACCCGGCAACATTTCATGATATTAAATGCAATTATTGCAACCCAACTGGCTTGGAATTAGGACCGAAGAAAATTGCAATTTTAGAACAAAATGGCTGCCATTTTGTTCAAAATAAAATACTGTACCTAGGGTTGTCGTACCTACAGCATATCATTTGTTCTTCGCAATAATTTTGTATCCACCTTTTCTCCCATTGTACAACAACTAAGGTTCCCCTGATAGGTGAGCAAAGCGCTTTATAAATCTCTTGATTTACCAATAATTGTGATCCTATAGACGTCATTCTTAATTGGCGCATTTATGTCAAAGATAGAGGGTTTAAGTTAACTGAAAAGGAGGCTAGCGACTTAGCCAAGACGAGAGTGCTGTAGTTTTTCAATGGGATGAACTTTGAACTAATCATAAAAAATTCTTCATACTTCTGAACTGTTCAATATTTGACCTTTTTACATTCAGGAAATTAACTTGAACTTATAAACTATTTATTTCCACTAGTTTGAAATGAAATGGACAAGATTGTAATGTTTATCGGAGCACTAATTGCTATGAGCATGTCTGGCCATTCCCCGGGGGTGTTTTTGTGTATTAAACTATCAGGGGAGAAAAACTAGTCAAATTTGAGGGTAAAATCAGTCTCTGCACGCGCCGCGAATCAAATCCGGGCCGCGTATGCAAGTCTGATGCTCTACCGACTGAGCTACACGGGGGAGGTTCAAAAAACTTAAGTTTTTTTAACAAGTTGAACGCCCTGAGCGTGGCACGAGATTGATTGGCCCGCCGCATGGTACAAGATTGTAGCACTGTAGTGTCCAGGAGGGTTAGGGTTAATACGTAATCTAAGGGTGGGCATCCCCAGAGTTTTTCATGTCACGCTATTGCTGCCAAATTTCTTGTGATATTCATTTATGATCAAAATCAAATAAATGGGCATCAACTTTCCTGTTTAGAACTATATAACAATGCAGTAAAAAAAGTGTCAAAACTAAAACTAACAACAACTGTTTTATATCGTCTGATAAAATGTCACTAAATTATACAGTACAGAAATAACAAAATGGTCTCCAAAGAATCCATCCCCCAGTCTTCAATATTACCGGACAGTCGCGAGCGCTGTATGGAGCCTTCTACGATAGCAACGCAAGAGGGCCAAAGATGGTCTCAGTCTATAATAACATATGCGATCTACCACACTCTGTATTGCTCTGATTCTTGATATCCAAGTAGACTCTACCACACATGTATTAAAGCAAAGTGCATTATCACGATGTTGTTCAAAGCAGATTGTCGAAAAGATGAATGATGTCGCTTTTGTTTACATCGAAAAAGGTATTTCCCCACGGGTCATCTTTGTAAGTTTCGCAACTTTATTAAGCTTTCTTCAAGCATTTTTGGGCCTGTAATTTATTGTGGGGACGTCGATGAAGCAGGGTAAATTATTGCATTGCAATAAATAATTTTTTATTGCAATATTATCGTGTAGCAGGATATCGCACACTCTTATCGTGATCAAGCGAATGGGAAGAACGGTTAACGACCGATTAAATTCAAAATTGTGCGTTGTGAATCAAAGAGCTATCCTGGATTGTGGTAACAAAGCTGTTCATTTATCACAGATTGGTCTAGACACATTTACAGCCATTAAAACAACTGGGATTTCTATTTTATCGTGCAGACATTTAATGTGCCGTATCATTGTAAATGATAAATCCATCTGTTGGTAGTTTTTGTGTCAATTTCAATCAGTAGAGAATAATATAGAGTGTAGACCTACGCTTTTTTATCTGAGATGCCTAGCATTTACTTGTTGCAGTTGCCACTCAGGAAATAACGAAAGCGGCCTTTTGATTGTTTGTTTGATTGTTTGTTTGTTTGCACGGTCGGTCCGTAAAGACATGCTTGGGTCCTGAAGGGACCAGGCTCAAAGCAAAATGCTCGGGCCAGGCTTGTGGCTGTTTATAACTGGGGAGCATACATGGTTTGAAACACATTGAAACACATGTGGCCTTTTATCCTAAAACAAAGTCAAAGGTTAATTAAACACACATGTTGGCAAGGAAGGAAAAAAGAATTGCTGCATAACCTTAACTCGAAGTAGCCACTTTTTCAGATTTTTTTTCCCAGCAGAGAAAAGTGACCCCAAAAGTCACCCGACTCCCCCCCCCCCCCCCGGGATTTGGACCACAGACCTCCAGCACACGGGCCGACTGACTTTCCCCTCCAGGGGTCCATTTTTTTGCCGAAAAATGGCAACGTTGGGACGCCGGGTTATTTCCAGAAGGTGAAAATTGAGGAAATTTTCCAAAAATTAAAGAAATTCCAAAAAATGATCCAAAAGTCCTCAAATAAAAAGACTTATCTTTGATGTGGTCTCAGGGTTGTAGCTAGACCAAATTGAGTGCCGGACAATTTTACTGACGGCGAACGGAATAAGTGTAGCGAACGAAGTGCAGTGGATCATGGAATGGGGTCTAGAGGCCTTCTTAATGTTTTTTAAGGGGTTATAAATGCACTTTGAGGGTTCCTGCAACATAATTTCTTGTTTTATGAGGCAGTTTACTGAGGCAGTATAAAAAAAAAATTAAAAAATCGAACAGAATCCAACGAGCCAGGCTGTTTGTTCCACCTAGCATAGACGTTTTTCTCTGAAATTCTGGCCCTAGCCTATATACTTGGCGCGCCGCGGGGAAACAAATTCTGAAAAAAGTGGCCATGGGGGGTTAGGATTTACGAGCGATTTTTTCTTCTTCTTTTCTACCAATATAGCATTTGGAGATGAAATGTGAAAGCCAAGTTTTGACAAATTTGTGCCGTTATATGAATTTGTGGAACAAGTAACAAATCTTATAAATATAATGTATTTCCATTTGAAAAAGGATCTTCACTCAATCTTTATATTTCCCATATTAAATTGAGAGAAAATGGTTGTCATGGACAAAATGTCAGTCAATCATTGCTTCCTTAGGGTCCATGTGTGACAGGGGTTATGCGCTATGATCTAGATGAAATCGCGCCTTAAAAATAGTAAGACATTGTTTGTCGACTTTAAAGTAATTGTTCAAATTTCTCTTTCATCAAGAGGTATTTCTTCCTTTAAAAAAATGCCAATATGCAATGTAAAGAAAACCTACAGTGTAGGTAATTGTTATGACTTTGATTGAATCTTTGCCGCTAAGATTTAATTGAGCGTAATATCCTTAGTATAGAAGTTTATATAGAATAGCAAAAATATGATTATCATCAGGAATGATATAGATTCATCAACTGCTTGAGGAAATAGGACAAGCGATGCTTTGTTGCCATGGCAACCAACCTGACTGGAATAGTTTTGACCCAAGGATATTGTGGTAGAAGTGTACTGTTTGGTCCCATGCTACCAATGGTCAGTGGTCTATGACGTGTTTGGACATGCAACTACCCCATGTACTATGTCGCCAATACCAACACAAATTGGAATTAGTTAACCAAAATACCAGCAAAACGAATTCACTTTGACCACCAAAAGGTTAATTTGTTTATGAAAATTGATAACAAATTGTGGAGATTTATTATTATGTGTTGTGCACTTTATGTTCTGTATAATTCAGATGAAAACATCACGTTTATATTTTCGTTTTAGAAAGTCTTTGTTTCAAAGCGATTTTAACGGTTTCGTAAGGTGCATTAAGACAGACGTAGACGTGTACTGGCGTGATTAGTTGCCGCACGTGACATGTGTAGACACGCAATATTTGCATTGACCGCATTCCTGTGTCAGTCAATCACGTAATATTTGGCTGGATTTGAAAATGCGCGGGTATGCTATGCTGTTTAATAGCCAGTATGCAATATTGTGCTTAGTATTTTATATACAAAATAGGGACTTGGCTACAGATTGCCTTATTGATCTTTATTTTTCAAAATGTAAATCCAATTTTAGTACTAAATTTAACTGGGATGGGGTGAGATATAGTGTAAGATTAGGTTAGGGTTTCCCGGTTTTGTCATTGTGTCATACTCCTAGTCCTAGATATATCTGATTGCTGCATATGAGGGACAGGGGATTACAAATGTAGTCAAAACATCCCCAAATTTGCCTTTTTATGGTGGAGGAGAAGATGAGACAGTAGTGCCCCCGTGTCATATGCCACGCAGGTGGTAAGTTATCCATCCCTATTTGTTGTCACCTGTCTTCCCTACAGCAGAAATCTATCAATCCAGTGTTTTCTTAAGCATTTTTAAGGTTATTTTAAAAATGGTGTATTTTGTAACAAAGAAAATCCTGAAAAATAAAAATTGACTGGGTCCAACCCCAAGATTTCTTTTATAATGCCAGAATATTTTGCGATGGTTTTTCTTCCATATTTCCCACTCAAATCAAATCTTTTTTTTAGATTTTAACTATTGACCCATTTACATTTAGGTGGATTTAAATATAACAATTTAGAAATTGGCTATACCCCTGTAATTTCATTTGATGAGGAAACTGAATAAAGACAGAGCGTGCAAATGTATTACCACCAGATTTAACAGAGCAGTAGAATTCCGATTCATAGAATTTTTAGTGAATGGCGAAGATAAACGACCTGCCTGCATGCATAATGTATATATGCATGCATGGTTCGGTCATCTCTCTCACTTTGTCATCATCATCCACCGGTACTTCTTTATGCTAATTAGTTTATGCAAATGAGGGATTCTCCCTTTGTCTGCTGCTGCTGGCAACTAGTCACCATTCGTCTGGATTTGGATTTCAATGAACTTGGAAAGCGTGGATTGTAACAATTTACCTGGCAAAGTACTTGAAATAAAAATTAAATTAGAGTCTCTTTGAATCTCTCTTTACTTTCAAAATTCAAGTTTAATTTTAAATGTGATTAGTTAGATTTCTATCTAGTTTACATGTATCAAATACATGGAGCATAACACCTGAAAAGTAACATTTTTTTGTGAATTTGATAATGATATATTACTTTCAGTATTTAATAAAACACATGATAGACTTCTTCTAATAAGTGAACATATCTGGTGATTGCAATGTTTTGATTGTAAAAATTGCTTTGATATTTAACAACTTTATTACCTTACTGTGATGCAGGGGTATACTATTTCTGTTGTCCATTTTTCCTCCAGTACATGTATGACAGTATGTGTGCCTTCTCCATTGCAAAATAAATATAAATTCCCCCGTTTTCTCCCTTATTGTCCAACATCCACATTTTTCTTCCCCTTCCCTCTTTCCCCCTCTTTCCTTCTCTTTTGCCCTTTTTTCCTTTTCTCACAAAACGACCAAGTTTCTTCCCCATTTTACAAAAGTGTTGACTTTTCCCCTCAAAAGCAGGGCATTTCCAAGTCTCTGACTTTGATGGGTTTAAAAACATTTTGTTTTTCAAACTTGGCTTAAATGTACTTTTTGTGCTCCAAGCACAATACATCATGTACATATTGTATACTGGATTAAATGTCAGTCATTTATACTGTACTTGTCACTGAATTGTATCATATATGGTAAATATTGGATTCGCTAAAATAAACAGGAGGGCGATACAAAGATTTGACATGGGTTTTTGGCTTTGAATACTGCTGTAAATGACACATGTTTTTCCTTTGTCCCATGAAAACTTGATTTAGCATGGTAATTTATGTAATGGTTGGGATATTTTATGATGATTAATCGTGCCCTCAAAAGTAGTGATGTATTTTTAATGCATGTACACACACTGTACACACACTTCTCATACAGACACAAAAGCAATTACAGTATTCTCTCAGCGTGCGTAATTAAATTGGACACACAAATGGTCATTTTACAGATGAAGTCCAACATGCCATACACAATGTCTTGTTGACTTGCTATCTTCAGTAGATAGCAACCTTTGGGCCATAGCGTTTGATTGCATGTGTTTGTTTGACACTATGCTGTATAATTGGATGAACCCTAGACCATTTGCACAGATGTTTTAGATATTTTAATTGCTATATATAATTTGGATTTAAGCAATTTTGCTATTTTAAAACTAAGCCACCTCTGAGTACAGAATTAGGGACTCTGGATTAGTATCAGGGACTGTGGATTCACAAAATATGCCGGGAATGTGACTTGAAACGTTGGTAAGTAAGTAAGTTTTGTTAAAATTTGTTGAAATTATTTCTTGATGCTAGGAGATTTGTGTCAAATAATTTAGTTTTTGAATGGGATGGTCCTGTTTCATCTGGAATGAATGTATACATTTTTGTGTCAAGTCAATGGTGTATCTCGGGGCAAATTTAAGAGTAAAATCAAACATTCAATCATTAAAAAATAAAATGAAATAAAAACTCACACAACTTTTACATGTTGATTTTGGTCAAATAAATCTGGCTCAATATGCCATGTAGGAAACACAAATTACGGACATATCAAAAATATAAATGTCATTGATTTGATTAATTTACAGATAATATGATTTGGAAGAAGCTGGTAACTTCTGCTAGACCACAAAATAATTATTCAAATTTATCCAAGAAATAAATTATCCACCAGCAATCAGTGTGCACCCACCCAAGTGCGCTCACACACAGTGGATAGATATGATGCATATAATGTCCATCAGCAACAAGGAATTTATGTTTAGTTAATTAAAAACCAGCGAAGATTTGTTGTGTCGTCAACCTTCACCGGACGTACTGTATATATGTAGCAGCATTGCGTGCATACATGCATGCGTGGTTGTGTTTCGGGACGGGCCCAAAGTCAACCTTGATAATTACATTATGCATGTGTGAGGCTGTACAACAGAGAGAGGGTTACCATAGTCCGGACGGCACGCTTTATAAAGGGTGGGACTTCAGAAATCAAAAAATCAACAAAAGGGTGGGGGTCAGAATATTTCTGATATAAAGGGTGTAGTTGTATAAAGCGTGGAGATAAAATAAAAAGGGTGGGGGTTTCTCAGCGATCATCAAAATAATCAAAATACCGACCTTGTCGGCTCGCTAGCGCTAGTTATATCATAAATATGTATCCGATATCGGGTCCGATATACTTCAAAATTAAAAAGTCGCCATCTTTAAATTGAGCAGGGATTGAGTTTGTTGTTATTATAGCGCCATCTATTGTTGAAATTGTGACATTTATTCAAAATGGAAACTCAACCGCGAGCTGCGAAAGTGTCGTACGGAGCGTAATATCACATTTTAGGGAGCATAAGAGTACCAAAAATGCACTGATTTGATGAAATAAATCCATTTCAAATGAATCTCTTCCATAAATTTGCATTAAATAATCGTGATTTAGCCGACAAGGTGGTTTTTAAGTAAGCCTTTTTCCCTTTTTTTTCAATTATTTTTTTTGATGAATAATTTCGGGAATCCTGGGACCCGCCCAAAAAACAAAACGGGTCCCGGGATGTTTCTGTCACTTTCTTCCAATGAGAGCCATTTTCAAATTTGAATGCACAAAATGATCAAAATGTCCCCTTTTCGGTATAAAGGGTGGGGGTTGAACATTCCCAAATAAAAAGGGTGGCTCTGTAAAAAGGGTGGGGCAAAAATAAAAAGGGTGGGGGTCTGACTCCTGTCCGGACAGTGTTACTGTAAAAGCTTACATTTTCCTGGCTGTTTTATTTTCGCACATTATGCATTGTGTGCGAGATCTACACTTTAAAGGGTAAAAGCTGAAGTTTGATGTAAAAATAAATCCAAATATTATGTCAATATATATCACCTTTTATAAGGTGATTAAATTCCAAGTTAAGATCTCTCTTATTGCGCCGACTCTTTCAAGTATTTTTGCAGTTGTCAATGACAATGATGATGCGCGATGAGGCTAATTACCAACAACATAATAAAGGATAAATAACATTTATGTATGAAAATAGACAAACAACAAGGTCTAACACTTACATTGCATTACATTGCATTAAATATGATTTTTGGGGGCTTACTAGAAATAGCGCACACCTAGCAAAAATATTAATACATTTATGGATTCTTACTGGTAGAGATTGTATAAAATACAGTTCATGTCCCGCTTTAATAAACTCTTCATTCTTTGAGCTTTGTTTTAAATTTTAATTAAAGGTATTCTGAAATTCCTGCACTACATTTTTGTCCACCCCTTTATTATAACGAGATGGTGTTTTTTCCTCCCCCTAAATGTATACAAGCTAATGGTCAACTTACAATTGTCCGTCTCATTTCCATATGGCTCATTCCATGAAGTTGGGGCATATTATGTGACATCCAAGTGAAATTTTCAAAATGGATATTTTCCAACTCTTTCTTCTTTTTTAGGTTCTACATTTACCAAAGTCCAATGTAGAACTTTTTATTTTAATGTAACATTTGGTGTAAAATAACCGCACATGTTCAACAGTTGGATGACATTTCCAAAAATCCTGATGCTACATGGACACCATTTCTCATTTCCATATCATTTTCTAATAAAATAGCTTAAGATGTGGGCCAAGTTTCTATACCTCAATTAACTACTTGGAACCACAAATACATGAAAAGAAACCAGATTTGTCTAGGTTGAACATAACTTAACGAACAAGACATCGTAGATTAACTGTTTTATGTAAAAACTCATTGAAAAGTGACTCTTTATTTTGCAATTTGTATAATGAATTTAAATAAAGTACATATCAATATTTGTTTGATGTAAAGTACTCTATAAACCATGCACATTGATTACATTATAGTCATAAAGTAAGTATATGAAGTATTATTTACCTGTACCTACTGTATAATGTTATAAAATGCACTACCAATGCTACATGGACACCGCGTCTTGTAACATTGTTAATAATAAGACTATTCATACTGTTACAATTATTTGAGTGTGAATGGTTTGTCTACTTGTTCATCATATCAAGTAGATACACAGAGTGAATTGCTTGAAATTTATCTAAACACTGTTCATGTAAAATTTACCTTTTCTGTGTACTTCAGTATTACGATGCTACATGGACACCGTGCCCTAAAATATTTGGAACAGCTTGAACAGGTGCATCTTTTTCAGATCAATAGAGAGGATGTACTATGATGTTAACTTTTTATGTTATAAGCACACGATAAAATTAATAACATGGATTGTAAAACTACAAATTACACAAAAAGATAACCTGTCATGAAGCATAAAACATAATTACCTATGATACACATACACCATTTCTTACAATTACACAATAACAATACACCATTGATCAAAGAAACTTAAGATGTCCACTGAAACAAACTTCATGCAGTGTTGTTCTTAAAGTACCCTTTGTGATCTTAGTCTCTTTGCTTGTTTCTGATTGAATCATCCTCTATTATTGATAAAGATGATTGAAAAGTTTGATCACTTAAAAAGTCAGTTTGCAAAAAAATAATTTAATTGCCATGATGGATTTCTTTGGAAAGGTACTAGTTTTTGAAAATGATGGGTTCCTTGTCTTCATCTCCATAAATTCCAGGACGATAGAACTGTCTTCTGAATTAATGTCAAGAACCTGCAAAGCAAAACAAAATAAACCCTATGGCTTAGTATCTTCATGGAACATTGTGTATTGATATTGGAGTATATTATTTATTCATGTTGCACTTTTTGTGTTGCAGGAAAATATTTATATTAAAATCATGCTGGAGTATTTTATTTATTATTCATTTAACATGAAAAAGAATAGCAAAGGATAGAGAACTTAAATGATTTACAAGGATTTGTTTTATTTATAGTAAATAAAACTAAAATAAGGGAATGTTTATTGTGAATTCAGTGAAATGCTAATGGAAATGGTGTCCATGTAGCATTGTGTATTACTATATTTCATTAGATATACATCTCTCATAATATGCCTTTTTTCTGTAAAGTGTAGTAAAATGTAGGCAATGTTTTGAATGTTTTGGGTGATGGATAATTTCGAATGGGGTAATTGTTTTAGTCTAATTAGGCAAATTTTATGAAATGCTACATGGACATGGTGTCCATGTAGCATCGTATTGGTAAGCTATATTATTAGCATTAAAAGAGCAAAAACTAATTCATTATTAACTTCAAAGTTTATTAATGATGTGATTCTACAAAAAAAATACAATTTCAACGAACTATAACGATACCCAATGCAAAATATTGCCCATGCTATGCCCGATGCTACATGGACGCCAAATTATTATGGCGTCCGTGACTCAAAATTAATATCATAACATGAAAAGAAATTCTGATTCAGTGTTTCCCTTTCAATAAAAATGCATTAATAAATACAGACATACAAGCAACATTAAGAAATAATTACAATCGCACTTACCATTCACAAAACTATCCAATGTTTACATTTTGATGCTACATAAAAGTCCCGATGCTACAACGGGACACCAGCGACTAAAACCTTGATAAAACTAGCCCACGTGTGGCAAATTCCAAACAAACCTGATAGCTATTGACCTCTATCCTTACAAAAAGAAATATGGAATGTTTTATTTATCTCCAGGGGGGGATTCCCACAAATTGCATAGGATGTTTATCACGATGCTACATTTTATGGTTAGGACACCATGCACACGGCACGGTATACTTTTTCATGAATATATGGAATGGTCTTCATGAAATTTATTCTCATTTGCAATAGTTTTCAATTGATAAATGCTCTTAATTTTGGAAAATAATTAAAAAATGTATGATAGAGAACTACCCCCATTCAGCAATGAAAACTCCCGATGCTACACGTGTATATTTTGTGGACACCGTGCGTAGCATCGGAAAGGCAATTTTCATGTTGCTTGGGTGAAAAATCAGTCCAGCGTGACGAGGTGTTTTGGTCAGTAAACTATGAATACATGTATCTTTTATTAATCAAATCGATTTCCAAGCAATTCTATGATAGTTTTGCTTACATAAAACTCATATTAATTGTTGTGTTTTCCATGTCACGTTTTTTAGCAAAAATGGTCTTGGACACCACCTATTTTTTTATTTTTTTCTTCTTCAAGGAAGGGTCGATTTTTTCTTCTTTTTTTTCATGGCTCAATACTATAACCTAGTACTGTTTTTGGACACTAAATTTTTTTGATATACACATAGAGTAAAACAGTTTATAAGCTGCCTAAAGTACCAAATTCTGCTATTTTAACAAATGCCCCAACTTCATGGAATGAGCCATATAGCACTTCTAATATGTGCAATCAAATGTGACCCGTCACATCAAAATGGACATGGTGGAGGCCGGAGTCAAATCTATTGGTATGACTTCGAGAGAGCACATTTTAAGCTTTAAAATGATACCATGTTGATGGTAATCAGACTTTAATAATCACAAGATATGATTTGATAATATGATTTGTTTTTCTATTATTTTCTTTATATGTCACCAAATATATTGGTCTATATCTCAAAACTGTGCTGGCTGACAACGTATCCTTTTTGATGTGACTGGTCACAACTGGCAAATTGGCATCTTCCCACAAAAAAGACAACATAAAAATCAATTGTTCTCAGGGCTTGTGGTTTACGCGATGTTAGCATGCCTGTAATCAGTGAATTGCCATTACTGTAATCACATCCCTATAACAAAGAACTTCATATAGCTCGAAAAACCACCAAATCTTGACCTTGACCGTTGACGCCTACAAAGAGCTTTCCAACCTTATACGGGATGAATCATCAATACAATTATATACATCTACGTCAAATGCGACGACGGCCTATGTAACTATTTTGTACATATATATAGAATTAACACGCACCATTAGAGCTGCTGTCATTTTTGCCCTATTACATTCTTCACACCCATATTTTTGAGCAAATGTTGTTAATATATTGTTAGATCATGAAAGTAAGTTTTTACCACAGGGTAAGATGCAATATGTTGCAGTTAGCCCATGTAGTGTTAATATCAGCCTTCACTATGAATTTAAATCAAATACTTGTTTCTCCATGTGTTTTTTATGGGTCTATGTTTTAATGCAATATTTTTTATCGTGACCAGAACAGAAGTAATTGCTTAGATTTAACAGAACAAGAAAATAACTACTTCAATAAGTAGCCCACATTACAGAATATATTTCTACATGTATCTTCACAAGACAGTTCTTCATTGCACCAAAATTAGATATAGCACAAAACTGATTAATTTGACATTATACACCGATACACTTCAGGCAGCTTAGATGCACGCCTTTGATTCAACTCTAAATATACATCCAAATTGCCCTGCATCGGTCACTTGTGCTGTTGCTACGGAAGGCTCACGTGACTTATTTTCTTAGTTCAGACGGTGATAACAATGATATCACGTCTCAACGTTCTGACAAAATTAACCTTGAACGGACCGACCCGTGTTCAATAAATATCCGTCTGCGATAGTGTTATAGCGCCACCATACCAATGCTGGTTTGTGTTAGTTCTCCACAGCATATGGGTTGTTTTCTCTGTGAAGCGAGAGAGGGATACAAAAATGAATGGTAAGCGTTTCGTCAAATTTGATTTTAGAGATTTCTTCATTTGTTTATGTTTGAAATTTATTTTAAAAATATACTATTGTTTGATGGTGATTATTTTTTAAGTCAAACAATAAGGTGGAATTGAAATTGATAATAATTGGTATACTATTTCAAGAGCTAGTATAGTCATTATAATATTATGCTGGCGCATTAATGAAATGCTCACAGAATGGTGTTTCTATAATTGGAAAACAAGAAGTATGGAATCGACTGAGCAGTAAAGGCTTGAAACCTGGCTAAAACAATTGACCAATTATATTGATTTAACAATTTAAATGTTGTTCTAGAAAGACTTGCTCCTAATTGGGTAAGATATTGTCAAGCAAAAAAAGAAATACTGTTAGATTTTGATTAATATCTAGAAACACCTGACAGAATTCTTAAGCTGACTGAGTATAGCAGAATGACGTAAAAGACAATCCCGTCTTTGAGGACTCATGGTGATGATAATCCATGGCAACTGTTGTCATGGTGATACCATTGGCCTTTGGATTTATTGGGTCATGTTCAATATTTTGATTTAATACATCGTCAGACAACTGTTTGTATTCAATAGAAATCTACACGATGAAAATGTCATCAGATCAAGGGATCTGATCTATGTGAAGGAAATGATGTTGGGTCTTGGGGTGAAAATAGTATGAACATCTTGATTAATTATTTTAGTATATTGGCATTTTAGAAAATAGAATTATAAAGCATGATACAAGATCAGTGATCGATTTTCATGAAAAAATGTTCGACTCCAAATATTGTACAGCCTATACATTATAAGACAGACTATATTTTATTCTCTAATTTTTACTTACTACTACACTTGGGACCCATTTTCAAATTTTGCCTTTAATTTTCTGCACACCCTATATAATGTATGTAGCGACCCCTGACCTATGACATCATTACCAATAAAACAATCATGGCTGCCTGCATTCACTGAGTCCAGTATTGCAGTGTTTTCCAGAGCTAGTACACATGATTTTGATGGTCGTGCTAAAACGGTAGATTTTATACCAAAATTGTCCTGGCTGGAAAATGTTGTATAGTGTGTTGACTGCCAGTGAAACCTTTCATGGAGTTCATCAAACCTGTGGCTGAACTTTGTTATTGTATGATTCTACAGATTGTGTAGTTGAGATACCAGGTACCACTGGCGTGATAGTGAAAGTTGAGGTCAGTATCCGACTTTCAATTAAAGGTTAATGAAATGTAATAAATAATATAGGGGGATAACCTGTTATTCTAATATGAATTGTGTAAGCTTATTAGTCAAATGTTCAGGCGCCATTGCTTGTGTTCAAATTAGGCATTTTCAGAATGATTTTAGTCGCAAGGTTTTGGTGTAATGTGATGAACCTGATGGAGAAGTCATCTTTTGGTCCGTAAATCCTACAGTTTGTGTGCTCAACTCCTAATGCAGATGCTTCTGGGCTCAAATTCAGCAAGTGCAAGGAAAAGTCACAGGTATGCCTCGCCTCGGTGGATTGTGTGGTACGCAAAACATTTGGTAGCAGAAATGGTCTGATAATTATTGTGATAGACCCTACCTAGAAGTCTGTTTTTTGTCTCCACAACTGGAGTGCTTGATTTTAACGTGGAATGTCCCGGGTTTGGATCTTGGAAGGTGTTCTGAAAAGTTGCAGGTATATCTCTGTGAGTAGTTGGTTGTATGGAAAGTAAGTGTGAATGATGATAATAGATGGTTTAGTCATCAATTCAACCCTTCAATGCAAAGAGCCATTTTGTACGGCAATGCTTACGGACCAAAGGTTAATTCATCGGCTTTGCTGTAGCTAAGCTCATTGCATTGTGGGACTGACAATTCGGTGCAAATAGCTTCCAGGTTGCTGAAGCCGCAAATTGGTGCGATGCTCCTTTTAATATCCTCTTAATTTGCAATATTGCTAACTGCAATCTAAAAACCAAATCCTGATACTGGCTAAACATTATGCCCAATAGCTCATGGCTGGAACATCAATTGTGTTTAAATGTTTAATTGTACACACACTGGTCAAAAGTGTACTTCCTCTTAAAGAGCTACCATGGATCTGTATGAACTGAACCTACCAAACCGAGGGCTCAGAAACACAAGGCCTATCTCCCATTTTTTCAAAAATGAGATTTTGGTATAAATATGTTCAGAAAGAAATTTTCTTTCCAGTAACACAGCCTTATCTCCATAACACAACCCCTGTAAATCTCCCCTATGTGTTTAAAAACCTTCAATAGTCTTTTTCTCAAAATGGTCAAAATGGAGACACAGCCTCGAAATGTTGTTATTACACTGTACTTTGGAGATTTATTGATTTGTCATTGCCTAATCCCAAGGCAAATTAAACCAGGATTATCTATTATCAACTACCAATTGAATAAGCCTATAAACTGTTATTGATTGTGTTTGAGTTATAATCCATTTAACTGTGAACAGTTATCATAAGTATCCATTTTATCTAGACCTGTTTACAGATGGACTTATTTGCAGATGTCACAAACAACACAGATCTCATCAAATGCTCTGGTATATCAGAAATAAAAGTTTGTGATATTGGATTTCTAAACTGATTTGCAGTATTCTTGACCGATCCTTCACTCATTTTGTGCAAAGTCCTCACAATAAACATACCTCCCTCGTTCCAGTTTCAAATCATGGTGAGAAGTTAAAGAATTCATTCTTTAACCCTAACCAGTAAAGCTAGTTTTTTGTGCGTATCGGGGGGAGGGGGAAAAAGTACTATTTTTTTGACCCGAAAAATCACTCAGCACCCCCCGGGATTCGATCGCGGGACCATCCGCACCAAAGTCTGTCCCTCTACCAACTGAGCTAACTCCCTAGCGCATATGCGGGCACAAACTCCGTGCCCACAAATGCCTGCGGTAGGTGACGTCATCGAGGCAATGCAGCAGCACGTGCGTGGAGATAGTTTCTGGCAGTGAGATTCAGTGCGGTTAGGGTTATAAGGTTTTGTTTTGTCACAAAAAATTGTGAGATTGCGTTTTTGTTAACCTTAACTTTCCGTAGCACTATGATTCACAACCCCCCCCTCCCCCTCCCCCCCCCCCCACACCAGATTCAAACCACTGACCTCCGGCACACGGGGCAAGGGATTTTCCAGTACACCACGGTTGTCAATGCTACTTGTCGCAGTATACTGTATTATGTTATTTTGTTAATGATTAAGAAAATAAAAGCACGAGTGCTCCATGCACTGTGGAAACGTTAAAAAAAACCCCAAAAACCCAAAACAAACAGGCTGGCTCGTTGGATTTGGTAGGGTTAGGGTTAATACACAATTAGGCCTAATGCTTCATGAGGTATGGTGGGGATTGGTTCTATTTGAGGAGATTTACACACTTAAAGGATAAATTGTGCAGGTCCCTGATGACCAATATCGAAAAAGGTTGCCCGCCTTATTATTTCTAGGCTGTGCATCAAACTTGATCTTGTGCCAATATATTTATGACATAATATTATTGCGGTTTCAGAGTTATGACACCAGGGGCGTCAATCCACATTGAAATGTGGGGGGGACATCATAAAGTTGACGTCCCGAAAAAGAAGTATATAAATGATTTGTTGTTTATTAATGTGCGAAGCACCAAGGTGCGTAGCACCGCGCTCCGCGCTAGCGCGGACAGGGGGGAGTCTGAGGGGGGATGTGCCCCCCTCAGCGTTGGAAAAAAATTCAATTTTCGAACCCATTTGGTGCGATTTGGTGGGCACTTTGACCGATATTTTATTGAAATGTTCGTTGATGAATGTTGATAAAAATTATATTATTTTTGTGATGTGGTGTTAATAAAAAAGGTGAAATAGTTCCGGGATCTGTTCAGTGTTTTTCTCCGATGTCTGTTATTGTTTACAAAAATATTTCCACTAGTGTTTTTGTATTGTCAAAATTCGTCATGTCATAGCCATGTCTGATACGATCCGATATATTATATATTTTAATTGAGTCGGAATGAAACACATAAAATATGGTCAATGACATGACATCTTATTATCTTAACAAATCTAGTAAAGGAAAGTATCTGAAACCATTCTTCTAATTTCTGAATGTTGCAGTGAGATAGTAACTGCTTCAAATAAAACATTAACCTTTACAATGCTATAATACTGAGAATGTCGTCGCAAATGGATTGTAGTTTAATAAAAGAAAAATGCATACACGCTATGCCTACGCAGAAACCCAAGTTGTATCAACTTGTTGAATAAAATATATAATAATAATTACAAGTAATGGGTATGACTAAGCTTACATGCACTACAGAATTCGTCTTCAGTAAGTTCCCCCCTTTGATAGGAGATTATTCCATGTTCATAAATTAGAATTATCCAGTTCTGTCATTTCCAATCTATCATTTCAAGTCCGCAATTGGCGCATTAAGAAGAGACCAGAAAGAATGAGAGACGCCAATGTATGTACGGTGCACCGTAAACACACAGTAGACTATTCCCAAGTCATGTTGCTTGCAACTAGCGATGAACTACAAGAGTGTAGAACTACATGTACATGTATGACACGAATTACAAAAACTTACAGTAGCCTTTTTCAAGTCTTTTTGCTTGCAGCGTGCGATGAGCTTTTAATACAAGCGCGTTGAAACCGGTATTTAAAATTATTTCCCGTGTTAGAATTAGCTTGGACTCTTGGAGGATGGTAAGGTAAATAGTAAATAGTAATTTGGAGGATGATACTGTGGCAAATTACAGTACACTTTAATGATATACACAAGTTTTATGATACACGAGTTCAAAAAAGTGGGAGGGACATTTGATATTGTGTCCCCCACCCTTCAAAAAGTGGGGGGGACGTGTCCCCCTGTCCCCCCCATGATTGACGCCCATGTATGACACTGCCTAGTGTATCAAATCTTGGCTTAGATAAGATTGTCTTGTTCATCGTGAAGTAGGCCCTAATGTAGAATACATTATACGGTAGTTGATTGTTGATCTGCTTCAAAGACTTGGATAGTGTGTCATGTGTGCTTACATTATACCAAAATAGAATAGAATATTGAATGGATCATGCTGAACATGCTGAGACTTGTACAAGTCTAGCTGATTTCCTTTGTAATCTTTTCTTATTTTTAAAAACGTAACTTATTTTGGTAAGTCTTCCCACCATAGTGATAATATTACTTGCTCCATTGAGCAATATTGGGCTATGGATTTATTGGGTAATCATAATTGTCTATAATGACTAAATGGAGATTTATGTTTACAGGAGTAATTCTGTTATACCCTTCACAGGGGTATTCACAGTGCATGATTTTTAAGAACGACGCATAGTACTAATGTAGGGTGTGGAGGGTATTACAGAATTATGCCGTAATTTTTAGAAACTTTATGTAGCCTTATTGGCAGTCTTAGTGGGCTACTACTTTGTTTATGAAAAAAATAAAATACTACAGTGTAGTCTGTTTTGCCTACAAGTTTGAATACCTAACAAAAATGGTTTTAGACACTGGCATGGTGTCACAATTTGGCTGATACATACATGTTGTTAGTGTCATCTGACACTGGGTTGACAATGACAAACGTAACCGGTTACTTTTCACCATCGGTTTGACTACTTGGACAGGCTATCAAGCAGTAAGTCCTTCCTCTCTGACTGTCCAGGGTTCCAAATTCTGCATGCTTGGTGATATTCTTTTTCACATACAATACTAAGCAAATTATTCAACACATTTCTTTCCGTCTTATTTTACCATCAACAAAGTTGATTAATCAATCGTTTTGGGAAAGCAATAATTCAAGAATTAAACAACGATTTTGATATTCTCAACTCCTTGCTGATCGGATGCTTATAAGTATAACAAATAGCATTAAGAAATAACAGACTTGCCAATCAATAGCCACTTACTTAGTGAGTATTTCATAGGGAAAATATATCAAAAGGTTGCACCAAGTTGGTATGGTGATTTGTTTGATTGACCGTAATCCGTGTGTAAATCATAGTTGATGATTTGTGATCAATACATCTAGGGTTATCCCAGCAGGTGAGTCATCACACTGTAACAGCTAGGGAGGGAAAGCGATGCTATCACTACTATTTATATCCAATCATTGCAATCCTGCTGGTTCAATTGGTCATTTACACGCCCAACTATTTTCTACTTGAAACTGATGCATGATTCATCTATAGTTAAATGTGACTTAAGCCTACCATATGCAGTAGAATCACAGTATGTTAGGAATTTTAGCGTTCAGTTCAATAAATACATTTAATAGGGATATAATGTTGGACTAGACTAGACTGTCATTTTACCAAATCAAAGTGTTCAGTTTCTATATAAGAGGAAGCTACAATATTTTAAGTGACTTTGTACGTTGTCAGTAGTTCCAGAGGAATATTTTCATCAATGTTGTAACCGCGGTGTACCTCCCAGGTGATACACATGCAGACTATGGGTAACATAATTGTGACGCGATCAAGAGGAATGAGTCGGATGTCGGGGAATCCCAAATTGAGATATGGCCAATTCAAAATGGCGGCTTACATAAGTTTTGATGGAAATCCATGTATACAATTTGACATAACTTTGGAACAAAACGTCGTATCGACATGGGGTTTTCAGTTTCTGAAAGCTCTAGGTGTCTTCTTTAAAACTGTATTAAAAACTCATTTTCGACCAGGGTCGACATCCGACTCATTCCTCTTGATCGCGTCACAATTAATGTCTCCGTGAAACTCTATAATGATGACTGGCTAGTTGAAAAAATCTGAAGCTCCATCAGCATCATGTTGATAGTCATTGGATTCAGTGTCCATTTCAGACAGTCTGCTCTTACCTTAGAGTCAATGGAAACAGAAATTCCTGTTGGACATTCTTGTATTTGGATTATTACATTACCAATGTTTGTTTGATTTTGAAATGAAATGTTGATCAAATGCAATAATGAATTTTATATTAAAATTGTTTTTCTTCCTTTCTTTTCTTTGCTACAGGATTGAAAGACAAGCAACACTAACTGCGAAAGACAACTTGCAAAGATTTCCCCTTTGACTTTTATTATCAGGTTTTTACACTAAAACAGTGATAATTATGTCGGGGGAGGAGAAGCCTCAGATCGGTTCCCAAAACAGCCTGCCCTTATCACAGGATACATTCTCTTTCTTATGGGATCATCTCTCCAATACCACAAATAATGGGTAAGTAGCCAGCCCAAAGTATAGAAGCAAATAACACAAGATAAGTTTATACGATGTATAACAATATTTAATAACCGACGTTTCGCCTATTCGGGCTTTGACAAAATGATCAAAGTAAAATTTGGAAGTTTATACAGAAGTGAATCAAATAACTCCTGCAAAAATTCATTTGGAGAATCAAGACTGACCTTTGGCCTTGACAAAGCCTGGATAGGCGAAATGTCGGTTATTAATTATTGTTATACATCGTATAAACTTATTTTCTGTTATTTGCTTCTATATTTAACCAGCGATGTAACGTAGCACTCATCTTACTTTTAGCCCCAAAGTATGGTGCGCAACTGCTGAATTCAATATAGGGTCTCCATACACTTTGTTCATCTAACTCTATGCAGTGACGTCAGATGTGTAGTCTAGTGATAAACACGGCATTTAGGCGGAAGTGTCAGGATCTACCTTGATCACTATTATTACTTTGGCACAAATGCTAGCGTGTTACAATCACCAGAGGTAGAGTTATGTTGTATAGAGTGCGTGATCAGTCTTGATTCTCCAAATGAATTTTTGCAGGAGTTAGTTGATTCACTTCTGTATAAACTTTCAAACTTTACAAGAATCAATCCATTTACCAGAATCCTTGCAAGAATCGATTCGCTGATTGTTGCTGACATTCTAAACCTGAATCACGGGCATGATGATGAGGTGCAGCCATTGGAGGAATGTGCTTTGATGTCACTGCACAGAGTAAAATGTATAAAAGTGTGTAACATCTGACTGGAACATATACACTATAGTCTAATTATTAATTGAACGAACAATTTAGGAATAGTGTAGATTGGGAAATAGTGTACTGCGTAAACAAGTCTAAGTAGCGTGTGCTGCGTCAAAGCGCTTTGGCCCCGAAAATATGCACAAGTCCCCGCAATAGCACTAGAGCTACGTTAATCGCGTATCTTATAGCTGTGTATACATGCCAGTGAAAACTTGTTCGTTCAATGATATTACTCAGACTATAATCCATGGATGAATGTTGGATTCAGCAGTTGATCCTCACAGAAAATGTATTTGGTGAACAAATGCACGCTGACACACTATTGAATTTGGAATAATAAATCACCATAGAATAAATATTACAGAATTGTCATGCATGGCAGCAAGAAGCATGTCCTATCACAAACACACCTATAGTGTTGGCTGCCATTTTGGTTTTTATCAATGAGAAATTATTTTAGGGATAATTTTCCTAAAATGAATATGTATGGTTTTCTGACATCCTTGCTCGGTAGGCCATTTGTGTAAATGTAAATCATGCATTTTGAAGCAAAAGATGGTTTTCCAAAGTTGTTTTTCCAAAGTTGTTGGGTTTTTTCTTCTACTTTTTTATGTAAAATGATTGAACATAGCATTATGCAAACCAGCAATGACAAACTCCTGAAGAAGATGCATTAGGCAATAACCCGTTCATAAATTGGATGATGATTAATGGTAATATACATGTATATAGATCTTAATCTTCAGAACTTTCTCGAATCTTCAATAGTAAAAGTAGAATAAGTAAACAGTTATCAATTAGCGCCTGTTAAAATATAACCAGATTGATTATCAGATATTAGTGACAAGCTAAAAACAATGTTGTATTTTACTTTACCCCCTGCAGAAGTTTAACCCAAGCGCTCCAGTCGCCCATCAACTGGAACTTTAATGACTACAATGGCGGCGACACCGTCGAGGAAAACCATATCCAACTGGAGATGAACCGCTGTGAGCTGGCGCCAAGTGACATGGCCAGCGACAACGATGATATCCTTAGCACAACGAACAGTACCGTAAGTAGACTTTGATGCCCATAACTGTAGGGTAACTCTGTGTTGGCATAATCAGCAGCAATAATATCTATGACAATGTAGGCCTTACAGTGTACAACTATTGGCGACTTATTTGAGTATATGCCTTCAGGTGGCAGTGCTAAATCTGGGCAAGCTGGATTAATGCAACGCACATTATCAGAAGGTACAACTTGTTTGTTTTACAAGATTTGAAATTTCGATGTCATCAGACAGAATTTGAGACAAAAATGTTTAACATATTATTTTAATTCTAATTTAAAATTATATTATAATTATAATGTCTGCCTGATAATGCCAAAACAATGTTGAATTATGGGTAACATCACCAAATGCATGGTATGGTCACATGACTGATCACATGGCATGGTCACATGACATGATCACATCACATGGTTACTTTAATCAATACACTTCAATAGTATGGATTATTTCATTGGTTTAATTATGCGATCTTTCTTTTTCAAGGGGCGCCCTCTATCCTTGATTTTTTTTTAAAGTAGATTTTCTTGCAGATTTACATTTCTGGTCATAAATCATGAATATATTCTGAGTAACAGAGCGATATGATTCCTAATTACTCCAAAATCATGTTTTTTAGAGTTAAAATAGAGTGAAAATAAACTGTCCGCTAAGCGGACAATATATTTTCAACCCTTAAAAACCATGATTTTGAATTAATTAGGAATCGTCTCGCTCTGTAACTTAGAATATATTTATGATTTATGATCAGAAATGTAAATCTTCCAGAAAATCTACTTTCTAAAAAAATCATGGGTAGAGGGCGCCCCCTGGAAAAGATCACATAATATGCCTTTAACATAGCATGTCCAGTTGTTTTGGTCTGGTCACATGGCATGACCACATGATCCTGACACCATACTGCAATATTATTTTTAACCTCGCATGTTCATATTTTTTTACCTGCATGTATTTGAAATGACATTTTTTACACTTTTTTTGTTTTTGCGGGAAGGCCTTTTCGGCCCCCAGGTTGGACCTGCACCCCAGGCTAGATGTAACAGAATCCTGTGAAAGATGGAAACCCATAGTAGTGAGTACAATTAGTTTTGTTTTTTTGCAGTATAGTTAGGGGTTGGATTTGTCAAGGAAATGTTAATGCAGGTTGGATTTGCGCACCAAGTCATGATGTGGGCCAAGGCTTTTTGTGATGTGGGCCGAGGCTTATTGTGATGTGGGCCGAGGCTTATTGTGGTGTGGGCCAAGGCTTATTGTGTTCGGTCATTTGGTTGCGGAACTTGCGCTGGTCACTCTGCCTTGGTTTCCATATTGTATATGATGAGGTTTTGGTGAATGGTGAGTGCATGAACTATAAGGTATTCATGACAGGGATAGGATTTGATGAACAAGAATAAAAAAGGTAAAATTGTCCCGAAAAGATTTCAACTTGTGCCAAAATTGTATGATTCCCAAAATGTATAATTTGCTCTATCCCAAATGCTTGACACCTTTAGGTTGTTCAGCCTGAGACGAATATACCTGAAGGGATAAGAAACACTATTCATTCCTGTTATGTGCAGCGATGCAGGTCTAACACAGTAATTGTTATAGTTGATGGCCAATCGATTATCATCATTCAGTTTAATTTGTAGCACAACCTCATGATGTGAGTTGCCGCGCTATTTCAAATTTAGTATTATCCACATGTGTGTTTCGATCTTCTAAACAACCTGAACACACTGTAGTATCGGACGGTTACCGACATACAGACTGTGATAGATTTCTAAAATGATTACGCATTTATATTGCTAGAATTATGGCATTTCAGAAGAAGTTTGCCAATTAAAACGTACTAGAGCCATACTTCAACACATAAACAATGTATTATGATATTCAAAATTCATGGTTTGTGTTTAGATTTAATATGAATTGAAATACAAATTTCAGATGTGGTTGAGCTGATACACTTATCTGTTGATGTATAAAAATACCAAATTTGTCGTGTTTCAATTCACATTAAATCTAAATTCTAAACACAAACCATGAACTTTGAATATCATAATACATTGTTTTTGTTTTGAAGTATGGCACTAGTAGGTTTTAATTGGCATACTTTTTCTGAAATGCCATAATTCTAGCAATATAAATGCGTAATCATTTTAGAAATCTATCACAGTCTGTATGCGTAATCATCATGATCATGGTTTAAACCCAGAAGTGAGAGCAGGACCAATCGACGCATGCGCATGCGCACAGCCTGTTTTGTAGGTTCTGCTTGGGTTGGTTTGAAAACAATGCCATACAATGCCGTGCAAGACCTGGTTCGTAGAATTGAATGGCAATACACGGAGCTGCCTATCCCTTCAGGTATATTCGTCTCAGGTTCAACAGTCACAAACATTTGCTAACCTTAAGTCCTAATACATGATTGATTAAATGTATAAGTACCATTTACATACTTTTCAATTGTTGGTGTAATATACAAAGACATTAGGAGTTGAACAGGTGACCGAGAAGCTGCAGTTGTTGTTGTATCAGGACGATGATATTCCTCCCTCCCTTGCATGATAAATTGGGTACAGATTTGACCTGATTCCTAACGGCAAGTAGGCTCCACTCCACAGATTGTCATTCATAAATATGTACTAATTAAAACTTATTTTACATGTACTAATTATTGGGATAAATTGGCCTCTGTACTAATTGATATATCAGATGTTACAATAAAGTGTTTTTGTTAAATGTGATGTTTATGTCTAGAACTCGGTGTAGCGTATCAAAATGCTGAACACTTTGTGGAATTTGCTATTTCATTCCGAAAGTGTATAGCACTTTTATGCTTTGCATTTCAGTGTGCTAGATTATTATGATAGTGCCATTTGCAAACAGATGTTTGAATTTTGCTATACAGAATCTTTGGCGAAAATCGTTCCCTGATTCCACTCAGTCCAAAAAGATCAGGATTGGCGAGAGATATCTCTCTACATGTAAAAGTATCCAAGTGTTCACACACAATTTAGACACATGAAGTTTGGAACTGACTGAACCATACAGATTTATGCTACAATAGGAGCGTTCCGACGAGGGACACTAACCTCTAGCTTCAAATGTGCTAACCTAGAGGTTAAACTCTTGGTTAAAGGCCGTGTGAATCGGTCATGGTTAACTAACCCCGAGTATAAAGCTGGAATGTTAACCCTAAAAGATCTTACGGTCAACTAACCCCGAAGCACTAACCGAGAGTGTGTGCGCCGTGTGAATCCATCCATAATGCTAACCGCGAGTGAGATTTATGACCTGTGACCCAGGTCTTACCGCAAAATGAAGAGTCGCATGAACTTGAGTTAACCTTAAAGCTACCGCAGTAGTATCGCTATACTCGAGGTTAAGTTTGTCGACTGGACAGGCACTCTGGGTTAGCATAAAAAAGAATTAAGCTCGAGAATAACTATTCTCGAGCTGAGTGGCCGCCTGAACAGGCCTATAATTACAAGAAAGATATATAATCTGTGGTAGTTGCTATGGCAGTGGTACCACAATACTAGTTGTGGCAAAGTATTGGTAAACAAACAATTTATTCCCTAGGCCATACCAAATGTCAGCCTTGTGTCAATCCAACTATAATTAAGCTGTACATCTTCTTTCCACTTCTATACAAACACTCTGCAATGTCTCTTTGAAGCCAAGATAAAATAGTTGTTCTCTTTGGCCTTTATGTAAACTTGTGAACTGCCTGTGAACTGGAAGTAACCATTTTAGTTAGCGCTCGGTCGGCACACAGTGTGTCAACAGATGGCGCTATTTAAATAGCTACGATATGATATATACTATGTTTAGGTATCAGAATGATTGCAACAAATAGTTACCATCTCTGACATATCTCAACAAACTCTATGGCACTCAATGATGAATGATGGTGGAAGTATTCTTATATTAAAAGAATACACAGCAAATATATTTTCCTCTCATAGTCATGTGACCTGTGACTTTAACATATCTCATGCATAGATTTATAATGTATTTAGCTATTGACCATTTTTAAAAAGTACTCTGTTAATCTATTTCAGTGGAAATGTGATTGTCCAAAATTGGTTTTTCTTTACCACTGATATAAAATGCACATGAGACAGACACCCACTGACAAAACCAACTCTTGAACTTGTTGTTCTAACATTTGACATATTTATCAATTGTCATACTTTGTAATGAAATATCATACTGTGAAAACCCCCACTCTGTGACATGTTAATTCTGAGACATACTGTACAAGATTCATGACCCATCCACCGGCCATCCACCGGTCAGTTGCCTACATAGATACAGTTATAGATAGGGCGTGTTTATAATGCCTGAATTAAACTACCATCTGCCTCGCGAACAGACATCCTGACAAATCAAAAGAGTGCCGCGCAGACGGCAGACTCTACTTCAAAGTAAGCGCAGTCTGTGTTCACCTGGTGGAGATCTCAGGGCTGTGAAATGTTAAGCTTTACAAAGATTAGCAGCTCATTGTCACATATGGTGGTGGGCTAGCTAGGGTGCTTACATGATGAACTGAGACTGCTAATCTCTGACATCAATTGGTGGGTTAGCTAGGGTGCTTACATGATGAACTGATAGTGTGTTTCTATTGAGACTGTTATCCGGAATGATTCGGAATGATTCGGTATAATAGCTTAATAGAAACTGACCCACTCCGCTATAATGCGGATTATAGCGGAGCGACTTCCCTCCGGTATTTATCCTACTTTTGTAAGGATAATACCGTAGGCATGATCCGGATTGCGTTAGTAGAAACTCACTTCGTTCCGATACAGTGCGTAAGCAGTATAGAAACAGGAAGTAAGCATTGTTTTGATGTGCACGTTTCGTTAGAAATATCGAATGAAAGTAGTCATAAAACCTATATTTTTCGTACTAAATGCAGACAAAATGTTTTGTACAATGTTGAAATTAATAATTAACATGTTTTGCGCAACCTTTTGTACAAATATAGCCCGAAATTTTGTTTTTAATGTTTTTCATATTACATTTTTTAATTAACCGCTTGGTTTGATTTTTTTAACGTTGCGTTGAAGCGAATATTTCATTAGAAATAAATACGAGAAAGTATTAATATAACTTAATTTTTCTTGCTAAATGCAGCAAAAAATGTTTTATACAGTGTTTAAATTAGTATAAATGCTGTTGTTGTTCAACATTTTGGAAAACATATTCGACAAAACAAGATTTTAATATTGTCTCACACTATATTTTTTAGTTTATTCTTGGTATATAGCACGTGCGCTCAATGTTCATAGTCTCGACGCGATGTACAATGAACATCGTTACAACTATTTACATTGAATTGCGTACTGGGGGATGATGTTGGAAGTGATGAATATATACGAACTTTATTCGGCAAGGCACGCACGTCACGATGTGACACGCAACTTCGTATCCTCCTCGGAAAACGGTCGCCAATAGAAACAGACCGGAATCCGCTATGATGCGGTATGATGCGGTAGGCAAATTATTCGGAATCATTCAGAATCCTCAATAGAAACACGCTATATGACTGCTAACCTGTTATCTCTGACATCGATTGACTTTTCTATTACACCGAAACCAAGGGAAGGGTGTTTGGTATTTCAAGGTCTTTCAACTTTAAACCCTAACTCCGTAAGCGTGTTTTTGACAATTAGAGGAGAAAACGGGTCAATTTTTGTGGGAAAGATCACTCTTCGCCCGGGCCGCCGGCGTGGAAGTCGGACACCTATTTGATTGCGCTAACGGGGAGCTCTTTTTCGTGAACATTGACAGCTCACCGGATCGTGCCACAAGATGGACCTGTTAACCCTAACTCAAGGTAGCCACTTTTCCCCGATTTTTTCCCGCATAGAAAAGTTACCTCGACCCCCCGCCCTCCAGGATTTGAACCATGGACCTCCAGCACACGGGCCGACTGACTTTCCACTACACCACGAGTGTCAAGGCTACTTGGCTCAGTATACTTCGCCAAATATATAGCCTGGGTCCATTTATTTGCCGAAAAAACTTCAACGCCGGGATTTTACCAAGAGGTCAACCACACGGTTGCCGTGTGGTGTAGTAGGGTTAGGGTTATGTATGTGGTACAGGAGCCATTTGTTGTGGCCATTTGTGACATCTGGGAAGGTAGGGTTAATACTGAAATTTGATGATTTGGACTCAACATATCATGGGTATGTGATGATAATTTAGTCCAGAAATGTGTTTTGTACAGTTTCAACAATTTGGTTGAATTTATTTGAATTCTTTTGGATTCAAAGATTTAGAAAAAAGAACATAAAATACTTTATATTTGGCCGTGCAAAGGTTCACATCTTGGGTAGCAAAACTAGTATTGGCTCCAGATCAAAATGGATGGGAGGCTTAAGCGCATGGAGCCAACTTGAGGTTGGATTATAACATGTGCTCTTGCAACCAAGCAATTTTAACTTGGCCTACTCATCATCGTCGTGCACATGTCCATGTTTTGACACGTGCTATTTGAAAAATGTTTTTGAACATAGATGCGAAAAAGGCACATGTGTGAACCGTCAGCGTTGAATTGGAAAGGTTGGTGGGAATGAGTTATTTATTTAGTTTTGTTAAGTGTTTTTTATATGATGAGCCTCATTTCTCCCAATTATTGTCTTTATTTTTAAATGATGCAATTGGCACAGGCTCCTTGGTCTTATTTCCCAGCGTATTAGGGTTCAAATATTTAACTTAGACAATTTTGAACCAACAAATGTGACAAATGGGTTCATAAATGCATTATGGGCTCATTCAAATAAGCAAATGTGATAAAACCACATTATAATAATAGCCCCTTTTGAATTCCAAGTTTTAGGTATGGCCGCTACGGATGAAGTGGTGTATGTCGCCAAAAAAAGAAAGAAAAAGACAAAACATGTTCGCCCCATCCTGTGTGTTTAACAAAATAAAAAAGCAACCATGTCGCATCACATATAGTCCAGCAGCCGGACCTGTCCGTCTGTCCGCCAGTCTTAAGTTGTGCAAAGCTTTTAATAGGCAGATGTCCCTGGCATTTGGGTTAGTTCGATAACCGACGACGGGGCTGATTTAATGTTGGCTATTTCAAAAATCTATGTCACTGGATAAAATGTGGATTTTGTCTGATGCAAGAAGTTCAATCAAGGGTGATGATCATTGGTTGGTTCGGTGTGTGCGGCGGTTCCAAAGAAGTGTTGAGATTCAGCTCCATTGACTTTCAAAGGGCTTTTAATACTTTCCATGCGGCAGTCGTCTGCAGACGGCAGTTCCAAATGTTCACAAAATATTTCACAAATTTCAAAATTATTGAATTTCATGACCATATTTAGTTAAAATCATGAGAAATGCATTAAAATAAGTACACACATGCCTAGTGTTGGTTCAGTTATTCTTGAGATAAGACTTTGAAAGTTGGGAAAAGTTTCTATAAAAACTATTATGTATAATATGGTAAAACTAATTGCCATGTCGAAAGTGTTAATACCGAATAAGGCCATGTCCATTGTTCATACCTAGGTTAAAAGAATACATTATTAGGACTGTGAGATAATGGCCAATAAATAACAAATC
Organism: Ophiura sarsii; assembly: GCA_035610835.1. Taxonomy (NCBI): domain Eukaryota; kingdom Metazoa; phylum Echinodermata; class Ophiuroidea; order Amphilepidida; family Ophiuridae; genus Ophiura; species Ophiura sarsii. The sequence goes on from CM069446.1 coordinate 78,467,014, forward strand.
CTGATTCGCTTTGAATTACTCTTAAAAGCAAAATCTTTGTTACAGGGAACATGTTTTAAATATCTTTGGTAGCCCAAACAGCAGCCCTTTGAATTTGGCAAGGAAACGGTAAAATAATCAAAATGAACCAAGTAGAATGTATCAACACTGCCCTCTATCGTGGATGCTTTAAACCATGTCCGACAAATTATGAATAATGATGATTGCGGACAGATTGGTCTGACGGTGGGTGCGTGGTCTGGCCGGCCGTTAAAGCTGGACATGCAGTATGATTGAATTACTGTCACTGAGGCTCGTAATAGGTAACAGTCATTTTGTAACCTGGGATAACCATGTATTGCGTGTAGAATCGGTTGTGGTGCGGTGCTGTGCCTTGACTAGTAACCAACCCCGTTATCAATATATGCAATCATACTAGTTTTTTTAAATTTTAATCTTACAATCCCATAACTTGACTTGATACCTATGTCATTTTAATGGTGTGCTGCCCTCTGTGGCCGACCCACGAGTCACCGAAGGTGGTTCTTATTTAAATGCAACATATTTAGCATATATGTAGTAGATACAGATTTTGCTCACACATTACGCAAGCATAACATTATGCATTATTTTATATGTTAAACAAATAATTATCGAGCCCAAATCGTGTAGTTTATATAGATCGAAACATCATACAAAAACGAATAATAACTGCCATCTCTCAACATGCAATTTTAAAAACTCGCGGCAATCGAAAGTCCCGGTGTGGCTTACGTCATGTTTATTGGTGCTCATTTTTGCCCACGATTCATCAAATTGTTTAAAATACATCTAATATTAAAATATCTGAGTAGAATTACCATAATTTGATAACAAAAGCTCCAAAGTGGATAGAAGACAATGACTTATCAAAGATTTGCTTTAAGTGATTATTATTATTTCATATTCAATTTTGATGTGTCATGTGGACTTTTTACAAAAATGTTGACCCTTTTCAACATAAAAAGCTAAAAACACACAATTGTTTTGACTTTTATTATTATTATTATTATTATTATTATTATTATTATTATTATTATTATTATTATTATTATTATTATTATTTTTCTTTTCTGGGGGGAGGGGGTGACAAAAAGAGTCCTGGTTACAGACCTGGCACATCCTTAGATATAGTACATTCATTCACTTGAGTATTTATTTTGGGAAATATCCATTTGCAAATTGTGTGAAAATAAAACCCACACAAAATAACTCTTCCAGTCAATATGTTTACAATCAGGCATGGCAGTCAGTCAAAACAATGATCTATTTATAGACATGACATATTGGGGTTTATTATTAATAAATAGGATTGTTATATCCATTGTTATTGGAACCATATTTGTTTTTCACCCATACAATGACAATTGTAGTCATGAAAAAGGTCAATTATATTGAACGCTGAAATGGATGGACCTAAACGCACTCTTTAGTCTTTACCATGCCTGCAAGTTGACCAGACATGGGATGGGATTCTAGGTATCTAAACCCGGGGGGGGGGGGCACTCTTGTTTGGGGTAGGGGTTGCCATACAGGGTCTCTGAAAGGGAGGGTGAAGGGTCATCAGGGGGCGGCACATACCTACCCCTTTCCAATTTCAGTGCTCCCCCTCCCCCAGGCTAAGGCAAAATAAAATAATTTATGTGTTTCTCGTTCCCGCCCTCACCAATTTTGGGTTATTTCCAAATATTTTTGTTATTTTTCTCATTTACTGGTTAACTCTATTTCATTAATCGATGTGCTGAAAACAGATGAGATGATCAGGAGTGCTTAGCTATCATCTATTTTCACACAAAACAACTCCAACTGGTTTGTGAAATTGATCAAATGTGTCTAAAAGGTGTTTTATGCATTATCCATGTTTTATGCTTTTTTTTAACTTTCATCAAACATCGGGTGCAATAATAACAATTGTCAAATAATGAATAATGGCTAATGAGATAGTCGCCTCGTCCCTAACCAGAACAAATTAATACACAGTTCTATTCACAATACAATGTTGGATTTTAGTTATGATTTGATGCTCGCATTTTTGGTGAGCTAATAGGGCTTTATAGCTTATTTAATAGATGACCTTTGCGATATAAGTTTATTTGAGGACATCGTACTTGTTACGAGTACGGGCTACTATTCTAATTTCAGGTATGGCTTGATTGTTGCATCATTTGTGAATTTCTATTTGAATATCATCTGGTACTATGGGGTTTTTTTGTGGATTTATTTTGCATGTTTTCATGAACCAACCAGCATAATTATGGGTAGGCTAGGTTTATAAAATGTTGGATTTAGGGACAGTGGAAATGTGTTGATTTAATTTATTTTCCATCCATCTGTATGAACCAAAATAACATTTGGTTTAGTATGTCACATACTCTCCCGTAGTATATTAAATCATGAGTAAATATAGCACACCCCCATAGTATGTTTGGAAGAGTCCAAGACATGTCCAGGCTTGCCTGTGCAACCTGCCTATTGAATGGCCACACAATACGCCACTGTTGTGAGTGTGGAGGTCGAAGGTCTGCCCAGCCAGTCAATAAGCAGACCCAGACAGTTGGCTCATTGGTCTGTGGCAAAACTTTCTGACAAATAAGGGCTAAGCGCTTCTATATTTGGCCATCCATGACACCGCCCACTCATGAATTATTCATTGTCTGTCATTGGGCTGCAAGTAGTTCAGGCAAAATGTCTGCTGCATCATGCCAGGTATCGTGGCCAGGTACTATGTGTTTGTAATGCTCTGTGAGTGTATGTGGAGGCAAAAACAAAATCACAAGTTTTCATTAGTTCATCTTCTCTGGTTTGGCTTCTTAGAAAGAAAAAAAATATCAACACATCAGTGGTCAGTTGGTCGCTTAGGTTCACCATTTTTTGCCGGTTTCAATCGGCTAAGCGATGGTACAACATACAGAGAACTATTGGCCGATTATGCGAGGTCTTCAAGTTCAGGTAATATCTCGCAACTTATTTGTTTACATTTTTTGACACATGTTTCTGCATGTTCTTGTAGAAAGTTTGTTGACGTGTTTCTATCGTGTTGTGTATACTTGTTGTCATATTTGTTGTAATGCTACGCTAAGGGATACAACAGCGTGGCACAAGCTTATTTGTGGGGGAAAAAATCGATAATTGCTTCAATTTATATTATTTAATATTTGAAAACCGGGTTTTCCTGTGTTCTTTTCAGAAATTGTGTTGGCCATGTGTTTCTGTATCATGATTGTTACTTGTACACTTGTCATAGTTTCCCCACCACTCTCTGCAAAAGTCCAAGTGTATTTTTCTCAAATATAAACTAATTTCAACCTAAGTTTTACATTAATTCTGAAACATGATTTGGCAATGATCTTGCACCTAAACAAAAGTTTTGTTGACAATTGACATATCTTTTTCAGTTTTGTAAGGCACAAATTTACAAAACAATTGCATATCTCATCATATCCTCTCCCAACCCACCCAGCCCTTCGCTATCCCCGGGGTGCTCCGGCACCTTGGTTCACGATCTGACATCAAATGAGTTGATATTATTGTGTCCAAATGGATGATTATTTACCAAATGCTCATTTACTCTGTTTTCACAGTGTTCCCTTTTCAAAGTTTGATGACATTTCCACTAATCCTACTCGATATACTTGTCTTACTTTTATGAGTGTTACACTCTTGTTGTCACTGTAGCATAACCCTAACAATGACTGTAATTTTATGCCCTAAACCATGATAAATCCTACAAAAGCATTGCGCAATCACACACAGATACAATACATAGGCTTTGAAAAGTTATTTTCAGACAATGTTTTGAACCTGCTTAATTAAAACTCTTTGGTTAAATCCATACCAATCACTATGTTTGAACAACATTTCAAGTTTACTGACAATTACTATTGCAACCTTGGGTACAGATTAATACTTGTTCTTTTAACTGAGTTACAAATATTGATTTTAATCATAGCGTATAGAATCCATTGGTTGTGTATTGGTTTAACATTGATTATTGATTTTCTGTCTCATTTGTGAACATTATTTGAAATAAGTGATTTATGCCATTTTTTATATTGGAAAATTCAGGTCATAGAGCATGTTTATACTGAGCAACTTAACTTAACAGTAATTAGTGGTACTAACCGGCCATTCTGTCCAGAGTAGAGACAGTCAAATAATGGTAATCAACGCTACATTTTTAAATGGCAAAAACTGGCTCAAACCAGGGTTGGAAACGGTAATTACCGCTAACTTGCCCGGTAGAAACAGCAAGCCGATAAATCTGATCACTAAAAGTTCTCATGACCCGGAAGTATACATAACTTTTTAATGTAAATAAAACTGGTCTGACCTCTCCACATGTCATTGCCGTCGTATTCAAACGCATGTGAGACCTACTTCCTGAACTTAAATTCAGGTTTATTTTGTGTGTTTCCATTTTACATGGTCAATTGGTGTGGCACGCTTAATTCCTTCTACACTATTTCATAAAATACACCATAAAATCACTCATGTCATCTTCCAATGCACTGGTGTGTATGCACCAGCGTTTGTGTAATGCATGACATGGACGAGCAGGTAAACTTACCGGTATCACTTATCGGTAAGTTTTTACGAGTAGAAACGGGGTGATTAAAATATTTAACGGTAAATATCATTATTTCAAATAGCGTTAATTTCCCAGCCTTGCCTTTGTAGAAACATGCTCATATTGGATTATTCATTATTGTAATTTCATTTGATTGATCAAATTGCATGATCAAGAATCAGTATTGCACAATCACAGAAATCCACTTTTGGTATTACACAATAACATTATGATTGCTTGCCTCACTGTGTGTGTAATTAATATGTATGGTAGAAGGATGTGCTATAAGAAATCTCCCAATTTTGACACTTATTACCCCCTATGGGTAGTGGTATTCATCATAGGCAATGTGGACTGGAGAATAGGCTACAATGTTATGAAATAGTTTTCAAACACTTTGTAGGTGTAATGTTAAGTGTTCCCCCTGATCAATGCTGATCAATGTCGAATCCCACAATTTGTCCAAAATCAGCACATGGCCTCGCAACATTGATCAAAGCGGGAGGGGTATGAGGAAGGGGATACTTCAGGCTACCATAAACAAGTTTCTATTTTCACTTGACTCAAATAGCGTGCATTTTCTGGTACAAACAGCATGGCAATTAGGGTCAGTGTTTGAACACATTTTCTATAGTCCAATCAATTGGAGAAAGAGTGTTAATTATGAAAGGAGAGTTTGGAGTCGAAATGGGAGGTCAAAACATCACCAAAGTGACAAAGTTGTAAGAAATCATAACATGTGAGATAAGTACAGGACTAAAACACAACCAACAATAGTATCAATTGGGATTTCTTATGGGTCAGTCATAACTAATTTGTTAGCTTGACGAGGATCTGCGCCCTCTGCTTTACATAAAACAATTGATTGACGCTGGTAATAAACTAATATTGTAAACAACTAAACCAACAACTGGCAGTCCAGAATGGGACATTTCAAATTCCTAGGAATAGAAACTCTTTTCTTTGTTAGTTTGTTATTGATAACAGAGGATCATATAGTACTACTCCCCCTTCTTTTCATGTAAACAATTGATTGACGCTTGTAAACAACTAATTATAAACAACTAAATAAACAACAGCGAGTCCATAATCTCAAATTCCTTGAAACAGAAACTATTTTCTTGGTTTTGTTACTTATTAACAATGCGTGTTGTTACTTATTAATAAAGCGTGTTATAGCATGCTTATAATTGATATTGATAACAGAACAATGACCACCTTTTTATAAATAACAAAAGAAAATCAGTATTGTTTTAACACAGTCATTATCACTATGTATCAGGCTTTGTATAAAGTATTGCTAACTATAATTATTCCAAAGCCTGGTGCCATCTATGTCGTGGCTCATGACTCAAAGTCACCCAAATTGCTGGTTAACATAAGTTGGACAACTTTAAACCAAACGTGTTACCCATTTTTATGGCATGGGCACAAGGCCTAAAAGGGTGTATCCGCCATGCAAAATTTGACAAAGTAAGTCTAGCACAAAATCTGTATTAAAGGATTAAAAAGGTTTTAGTTTTACACCTTTATTTCGTAATAGAGTGTTCAGTCTTTACAATAGTTTAACCAGCTAAAACTTACACCACAGATACACTAACATACGAAGAGTACCTAAATCCCAATTTTAACATCACTGTGTTTATTATATACATTGTACATCAGATGCAAAACTTGTTATATCTGTGTCAACCAATTTGAGATACTTGCAGTTGATTGTAATCATCAATGATTTTAACAAATAATCAGCCCTACCCTTTTACCGTATTGGAGGAAAATCTTTCGACCTCAATTCAAATATCGAATACACCTTGACAAAATGTGAACGAGGTGATCGTTTATTTTAGTATAGTAGTTTGCCTACCCTTTTACCGTATTGGAGAAAAAGCTTTAGCCCTCAATTCATAAATCGAATACACCTTAACAACATGTGAAAGAGGTGATGGTTTATTTTAGTATAGCAGTTTGCCTCATCTAACCCTTGGTCTAACAGCCTGCCAAATGGGATCTTGAATGCACTACACGTATCTGGCTGAAACGTTTGTGCTATTTTGGCCAAAAGGTCATTTTGATGACAAGTGACCGACATGCTTCGTGTATTAGAGAGGGGTCCCGTTGAGGGAGAGCGCGCTCATGAATTGACAACAGAGTGATTGATTGCTATAAATTCTTTACAAAATTCCCAATTTTAATATCTACCATTTTATATGTTTTTTATTGTAAGCTTCTTTTCAAGAGTATGCCCTTAACAACTCAATGATACAGCAGGACTTATGAAAATGTGGTAGATTTGCAGAGAAAAGTGGCCCCAGGAAATATGGGAACTATTTATAATCTATGTAAAGCCAATTACTTTGTGGACCATGTCCATAAATAAGGTCTGTGTGTGCGCATTTCAGATAAATGCACAGCAATATATTATGAAATCTATTGTCTCTATTTAAGGTTGAAATTGAAATATTGGATGAAATGCGGTTGTCCAAAGGAAAAATTAAGTATGACTATTGCATGTCCTAAAAGTAATTCAAGAAGATAAGCTTTTCCTCCTCATAATGTGCTAGTTTTAGGGTTAAAACTATGACTTTGATATTTTCTGCTTCCAATCGTAATCTGATTTGAATCTAATTACTCCCAATCCCTTATGATTTTAAGATTCCCCTCCATAATGCGCTGCATCATTGGCCCCAGGTGGTGTGACCACCTATTCATTAGTGTGCTTATGCAACATTTATATTTTACCATGATACAATATTTATATCTGTATACTATATTATTTACCAACTATTTGCATGTTTGAATGGAGACATTTAGCTTTACCCCTCCTCCACCCTTCCCTCCCTACCAATCACTTCTTCCATCCTCTCTCCGCCTATATGCTTCATCTCATATGTAATGGACGTTATCCAGAAGTCCAGACTGATTCTGTGTGTGCAGCATCCACACACAGGTTGACCCTGGTTTACTATAAAGTGCCCAGTACTCCAGCACGACTGACATCCTAGCAAGCCTGCCGTGTCACAGACCACTCAACGACTCTGGGTTGATAGACCATGCCGTGACATTGCTACCTGGTTTTATAAACGTTGTACATAATGCAAATGGTGTTGCACAGGCCGGCTGACTAGACGGACGCATGGACGGAATGGTCGGAAACCCAATAAATAAAGTGTATATGATTTCCATCGGCTCAAGCTGGTTGGGGTTATGTCTGGCGTGCATATTTCACTCCCCGCTTAATTTGTAACAGGATACGGTGCTGTTACCTGGGTTGCGGCGCTTGCGAAAATGTTTGTGATATCGATTGTGGCATAAACCGTGGTGTTATATCCAATGTTGTGTTTTTATGATTGAAAATGTGAGTAAGTGGGTCTTGGTGATATAGGGATTACAGATCTTTATTGCCTTTTCAATCGATGTTCATTCAGTCACACACTGCATACTTATGAGGCAGAACTACATGTAGAATCCCTCATAATGTGTTGGATTCAAACCTTCAAAAGATTTAGTATTCAATTCAGGGGAAAGGATAGCTTAGAAAAAAATGTGTATATTGTGTCAAATTGTATTTCTGGTGTCTTGTGAGTATTTAAGATGGAATTAATAACCAGCACTTACAAGCGGGAGAATAACTCCACTCCTGACTTTAAAGGAGGAGAGCAGGAGACAGATGGGTGAAAACCTTGGTATTGAGCTTGAGTCTATCTACAGAGTGAACAGATACACTTCCAGTCATTTTATAAACTGCAAGATAACTACTGCTATCAGTAGTAGAAAGCACCTCAACAGTCACAAAATCTCATTTGCTATCAGCAGTAGATAGCACTTAAGAAAACATGCTCAGGATTATGAATATTAAGATATATACAATAATATGCAAGTACTTACGTGAATTACTGTGTGAGCCTACAACTATTTAGGCGTCTGTTTCCAATTTCAATTCAAAGTATCTTTACATTGAGTTTGCAACTATTTTGTTAAAAAAATAAATGTGCTAGCTGAAGGAAAACATTGGAATGTGATCTCAATTCATGAGCGGTGTAGTGGATTCTGATTGGTCAAAAGCCTAGTTATTTGAAACCACTCTCCTTTCAGAATCTTCAAGTGTGCATAATTGAGCTTTCTCAAGCGTACCAAGTTTTGATACCATGATCTAACTAAGTTCAAGTCAGCGACCGACATATGCAATGAGAAACATATCCAACTAGCCTTAAAAGTAATACATTTTATACATATTTATCAGTCAGTTAGCATATATAAGCACAATCTTGCGGCCATCACATTTCAGAATAATTCACTCAAGCCCGTAAGGTTTGTTTCAAACAGCTGTGTATGTTGGCCTATCATGATCAATGATCCGGACAGTCTACTCATGCTATGTTAATCTGGGTAAGCAGCACTTGATAAAATGGGGGGGGGGGGGGGGGGGGCTATTGAAATTGAACTGTTGACACTTGCTTGACAGTGGATAACCATATTGTCCACAAACTTGCGATGCATCAATCATAATTGAAAGCTATGATCCTGACTAAATCTAATTTGATCGGTGACAACTTATTTCAAGCAATTAATATATTCAGTACTAGTGATATTCACTATTGTAACTGTGCATCAGGCCTTCTGCAATATCTTACTAATGCCATTGCTTTAGTAACTTTTGAGTTTGCAGTGGTGCTCTAGAATCAAAAGACATTCTTTGCCATTGGTGCTCTTTGTACCCATAACTCAATGGCCTATAAATAAATGCCCTTACAAATGTGACATTTTAGTCTTGCTTCTTGGATGTATATCATTGCAAAATTATGTTCCCTTTCAAGTGCCTACTTACTTCGCCACACATGTACAGTATGTTCGTCAACACATTGCGACAAATGGTTGCAATACATGCGCGGCCTATACTCAATTTCATATTGATGTTTAGTATGAAGCTTTTCAGAGGCCTTGATTTATTATTATATATATAGCATACTATGGAGCGATAACCTTGAGACCGGATGGCTATTTCGTGAATCTATACATTGCTGGCCACAGATTCATTTTTGTCCATGATTTAAATGTTATTGCAAATTAAAAGAAATAACCTATATGATTCTATAAACCATTATGGTTCTACGTCTCACTTGCATAGATTATTTGTACATATGATTCTATAAACCATTATGGTTCTACGTCTCACTTGATTATTTGTCCGCTTTCACCTATTACTGTTGTCCAAAACCTTCTTTAAAATAAAGACAACTTTACTTACAACATAATCGTTCTACTAGTACAACCTATTGACCACCTTTACTGTCATAAGTCTTTAGTACAAGCGTCCCTGCATGAGAGCCCACACCGCCCATGGGACCCAGAGTAAACATGAAACGTCACATTCGGCCGTTCTCCATAAATTGATTTGTGCCACCAGAAAAATTGAAATGGTTATTACAGTTTTTTGGGCATTCATTATAAAGGATAGACTGCTATCAAGTCCAATGATTTTTTGTTGTAAAGCATGTCAATTTGCTGTCTTATGTAGATAGCATGAACAATTGGATATTCTTAAGATTTAGACTGTTGTCAAGTCCTTATTGGGTCAATGGTTGATTGGTGGCTTTAAGATGTTATGTGTTTGCTGTCTTATGAAGATAGCAGGAAGAAAGAAGTTACTGCAATTTCTGTAAACTAACACAATATAATAGACTACTGCCTTATGTGTCACAAAGTCCACAGTGTGTAAAGTGACCTACTAATGATATTTCACCGCCCAATAGTAGATTTCCATAATATCCGTGTCATAATGCCTAAATGCACGTTTAGTATGCGTAATATATAACCTGTTACACGATAGCCTATATATTTTATTTCTTACACCAAGCCTTGTGTTGAGTTATAGCATTTATAAACATGAACAGAGCATTAAAGTATTTATAATTGTTTTTATTGATTGACCCATTTTGATCCAAGCCGCACATTATGAAATGTAGGAGCTACCACCCCAGGTGTTACATGGTCCAAAATGTGCCAAGTGGCTAAAACGATAACTGACAACCTTATTATATTTCCCCATTATTGGTGCCACAGTGCCTGGTAGCTCATACACACTTACCGGGGTATGATAGGTAACAAGACATTGAGAACCTTTAGCGGCATAAAGCCAACAACAAAAAAGTTTGATTGTCCATAGATCACTTTTTAAAGTTGGGTAGGTCGGTCGGGAAAAGGTGTTTTTTTCTTCTTCTTCTCACTTGCTCTTTTTTAAGGTACCAAAGGTAACCATAATGGGGCGGGGGGGGGGGGGGGGATTGTTAGTATTTTGATGAGTATTTATATTTTCTAAACACTTATTTTGTTTTAATTTTCGACTAAAATGTGTAAAATAGATTGAAATTTTTGATTTTGTTGTTGACATTTTCAACAAGAAAAAAAGAAAGACGATTGTGGGTTGGAAGGATTTTGAGGGTCGAACGGACGAGGACAATCAAACAGTTTAATTTTGTTGGCCTAACCGGCTACTGAGACTAGTATTGGGGTTAGCCATACACACAGCATTTACACACAGCATTTAAGTATTGTTTTAAAATTGACCTACTCTACTGCGAACTACACATAACACAATACAAGCGCTTCAACCTCCCCCAGGTGTTACAAGGTCCAAAATGTGCCAAGTGGCCTAAATGATATGTGACAACCGTATTATATTTCCCCCTTATTCGTGCCGTGATGCCTGGTGGCCCAAACGCACTACCGGTATACGAGAGGTAACCAATATTTCAATGGAGGAAACACGACAGAGCCCGTGCTATATCATGTTGAAGTACTTGAACGTTTGATGATTCCAATATCTGTGCAGTGCTAGATGATTTTGAACTTAACTCAAAACGATAGAAGTTATTTTTGACACACCAGTAGGATTAACAATATGTATAAAATATTTGATTTGAAAATTTGAAGGAAAAAGGTATAACAACTGTTTATATAAGTTCAACATCTATTTTAAAGTTGACCAGATCTTTGCTATTTTGGTAAAAACTATTTTATTTTGTTAAGTATACGTAACATTTTGTGAGTTCAGAATTATGAAATTCAATACCTTTATTGATAACAATAGCATGATGACAATTTGTGAAAATAATGACCTATTATTATTAATAGCTGAACAAAAGCCCAAAGTTTTTGTGTAGTCCTAAGTCCACATACATTATACAAACATTAAAATATTACTTTCGGTTTGTTTATTTCAGTATATTTCAAAATTTCACAAAACCAAAAGCACCAATAGAGACTTCAAACGGACAAACACTGATGCAATTTAAATCAAGATTTATCTGTAAGCAAGCCTTGAATTAAGTATGTGTGTACCAGGAGCTACTTTGTAACTTTTTGGACAAAGTAGCCCCTCCCTGGTCGTATACTTTGTATACAAAATTTGAAAAACACCAGGAGTTAAAACTTAGTAACTGGATGTAAAAAAACCTCCCAGCTCCTGCTTAATTAGAGGCTTGTTTGTAATAAGTAGCTGATATCATGTTTGTCTTGGATAATTTGTATTGCAATTACCGTCTATTTCTTATGCCATCGGATCAGGTGGCCAAGCTTGGCACACTGTGACTTCCCCAGCTGTTTTTTAAAAGATCTCTGATCCATTCCGAGTGATAAGCGAGTGAGTGTTGGCTAGCACTCTCCCCTAACCATTAATGTGTTCTGCTAGGGCTAACACACATTTCATTGGTTATTTGATCGGGTGTATTACTGCCACTGTATGTCCGACTCCATTTAACGGCCATTTAGTAAGAGATTTGTATGTCTGGGATCTTGAATGGTTGGGAATTAGTAGTAAAGTAACCAAAACTACTTTGTTTGGGTTAGCTTTACACCAGTACAGGGTGTATCAAAAAATGGACTCAGTTTCATGACGGTGTTATACTTGTCGAAACCACTGGACCATGACCAATTCACCTTCAGTGCAAAGCACAATTAATAATGATAATATTCTAAAAATCTGAGATTAGTCCAATAAAAAAATAAGACTGCTAGCATAATTTACGGAAACCATGTCATTTACTAGTATGTACAATGGGACTTAGACAAACAACCCAGAAAATGACATGGTTTACATTCAATACTTTGCATTCATAAACATTGTAAATCATCTATCAATAATACCAATGATTGGTTTGCCATATTCCTCACAATTCTGGCACAAATCATTAATAGCTACATAATCCACAACTTTGATGCATGAATATGTCTGTGCAATGTTCAATGCTGCTCAGTGTTCTCATGAGAAAGCCCTCAGTAGGAAAGCATGTAGGAAAATTGTGGTAGGAAAGCACCAATCATGTCAATAGTGCGTTTATAGTTTATACCAATCATAGACAGAGAAGGGCATTTAAAACCATAGACAGATGAAAATGGTTGTGTAAGTCAACTTCAATTCTTGCCATAAGCATATTAAAGTATGTAATCTTACAATTTCATGTTGTTACTCTTCCTTTATTGTGTGAATTACCATTGTACATACTACAAAATGGGTTGACATGCCTAAATGGTTTTCAAAAATTTAACTTTGTTAGTTGTACTTTACAATGAAATCAAATTGGTCATGGTTCAGTGGCTTTAATAAGGATTAAATCCATGCTGAAAGAAAGTCCTATTTTTTTTGATACACCCTGTATTAATTTTAAATGATTCCAGAACTTGACTTTGGTAGTCAGTCTGTGGAAGATATTTCAAATTGAATAAATGAATGATGAATCATCAGTTAATGGACTGGTGCTGGATCCTTTATCCTTGGCAATTGACCACTATTCTTAAAATGTAATCAATTGTTAAATTGAATGGCGGTGATTTAACAAAAATTAATAGTTGTTGTGAGATGATGTTTCATAAGTCCATGTGGTCATCAGGTATCTATCTGCTAACCATTCAATAACCAAATATTTTCATTTAATTCAAATAATAAATCAACAAATGTATCACTGGATTGAAATAACACGACTGGATTTAAATAATACGACTGAACTCTAGCTCAGTCCTGCATAGATCCGACCTCAATGTAATATTATGTTCACTTCTCAGTAGTTACACTTTAGTTTGTTACAATGCAAAAAGTCTTTATTTCAAGTTGAGCTTCCAAATAAATCAAATCATATTGTACTAAATTCCTGCACTTTGATAAATTGAGTTTGAAGACATAGTTTAAATGCCATGCTCTAATATCCACTTTGATGAAAAGCTTGAACGACATTGGTATCGGCCAAACAGACCATCAAATGATTTACAATAATACGTTAAATGGTGCACAAACATTGTCGGACATGCGTGATTTGTCCCTTTGAACTGGGACATCGAGCCAGCCGCGTGGGTTTGGATGCGACAGATGAGTGGACAAATTAAAGCCCAATTTGAGGATTGTATTGTATTATTGCGAGTTATTTAACCGTCTCTTGCCAACTGTTTTCTTAGGCATTGTCAAATCATAGAGTAATGGTATAAGTCTGCATTGATATTGCTTAAGCCGGTTAGATGTGCATTGGCATGTATGCAAAGTGATAGATAGAATGGACATCTGTAGCAATTTAGTTATCACTTTTTTGAACCATCTATGAAGGAAATGTGTGTTGATTACAAGTGTCTGTGATTGGTTATAAACCCTTTACCCTACTGGGATTGAGTTTTTACGAGCATGTAGTTAAGGGGGGTGTGGACCCTTGGCATAGCCTCCGTAAAACGGCTGTAACTCCTTTATTATTCATTTAATCTATATAAAAGTGTACATTTTCTTGAAGAAATTTCGGGAAAAATTATATTAAAAAACACATTTTAGGTTTTGCAAAGATAACTCAAAATATATTTTGTCAAATTTTGTCGTTCTAGTTTTATTATAATCCTAATAAAATTCTCTAGGAGTGGGTTTTTTATTTTAAATATCTGATAAATTGTTTGAATTATTGACCAAAAATTGCCCAAAATGTGATTTTCAGGATGTTAAGGTAAATAAATCATATTTTTGGCCATACCTGAGGGTCCACACCCCCCCTAACCAATCGAAAGCAGTTACAATCTGTGACCCCTGCAATAGTTGTATGTTATTTTGCGTGCGACCGATTGTTTTACCTCCACGTAATTGATCCATCAGTTTTTCACATGGCCGGAAGGCACGCTTTAGAACAAACAACTGTGAAATTGATAATATACGCAGGGAATTGGTTACGGATGGGGTTTAATGAAGGGGCCAGCCGTCATTCCTTAACATGCTAAACCTTAACCAAGCTAACATAGGAGACTTGTGTGGCACTGAATAGTAAGTCATCTAGGATGACTGTGAAACATTGGAACAGTATCGTTTACACATAGTCAATGTATCGGTCAAGTTGGAATCGTGAATTACAGTCAAGTATGGGATCATGAATTACAGTCAAGTTGGAATCGTGAATTACAGTCAAGTATGGGATCATGAATTACAGTCAAGTATGGAATCGTGAATTACAGTCAAGTATGGGATCATGAATTACAGTCAAGTTGGAATCATGAATTACAGTCAAGTATGGGATCATGAATTACAGTCAAGTATGGGATCATGAATTACAGTCAAGTATGGAATCATGAATTACAGTCAAGTTGGAATCATGAATTACAGTCAAGTATGGGATCATGAATTACAGTCAAGTATGGAATCGTGAATTACAGTCAAGTATGGGATCATGAATTACAGTCAAGTATGGGATCATGAATTACAGTCAAGTATGGGATCATGAATTACAGTCAAGTTGGAATCATGAATTACAGTCAAGTATGGGATCATGAGTCAAGTATGGATCCAGACCATTTCTATGTTTGGCTCTATAAAGGGTAGATCGAAACAAGAAATATGTGTTAGAATTTCGCAAACCAAATTCAACCCACGTTGGAAACCTCCCTTCTGTGATACCAAAATAAAGTGAGCAACTCTTTCTCGTTTCGGCCTAAACGATGCAAACACTGATGGATCATTGCGGCTAATATCATACGTCGTTTGTCTTTCTTTGCTAAACTGCGGTAGCGGGAAGGTCCATGAGGGTTGCGGGCCATTCCCGGTATAACTTCCCGCACGGTGAAAATGTGAGAATTCAGGTTTGTAAAAAGGCTTGAATATGAGTGTAGGAAAGGGTGTCACCGGGTCACTACGGTCTCCGTAATTAATTCTGATGTGCGGTTTTACACCAAGTGAGCAACAATCAAGCTGCTAATGGTAATAGCAGTGATTAGGATAGGCTTGATGTATAGGCTGGGAAAGTAATATAGACGCGATTTCTTGACTCCTTTTTTCGGATTTAGGGGCCTGTGTTGGTACTCAATGCATTTAGTAAATGAATGGGTACGGGTTTGGCTGTGTTCTTGGTCATGTTGACACTTAGAGTCAACTCCAGGGATAGCATTCTAAACCAGCGTATCCATGATGGAGTATTCTGATACAAGTTGTGTGTTAGTCTGTAGAGGGGCTTAAAAATCGTTTACTACATTTTTTGGTCGCCACTAGACTTGTGCCAATGCTATCACTATACTTGTGCCTCCTCAATAGCTGTGCCCCTCTAAACCTTGGTAGTAAAGAACCGGCCCTTTCCCTTTTATCGCATCTCGCTATGCTCGCAGTTTGGTACCAGAGCTAATGCTTATGTATTAGTAGGCTTTGAATTTCCACTAAAACAATGAAATAAGAATAGAAAATTAACACAAAAAAGCCATAACACATGAAACATTCAAAATATTTGTTTGTACTTTGTTCATAAGAAAGAGATCTACCGTTCAGTGGACATTTTTGTGCTACATATATTTTCGTGCTTGAATGAGGGGGGTACGGCGAAAATAATAACTTTAAAAAAAAAAGAAGTTTCTTTTGCGCATAGATCTATGTCGTGAAGCTACATATTACGAATATAAAAACACACGAAACAGTTCTAATCTAAATTGGCAAATTATCGCTAAAAAACAATATAGGCCTATATCACATCACATGGTGTGACACTCAATTGTGTCACCTGATGTTGGACACTTTTGCCAAATTTATATCGTATGTTGAAACTTATCAAACTAACCAGCCATTCAGGCGGGTTCAAAAAAGTGTGTGGCTGTGGGGCGTTCCCCACAAAGTTATTGTTATTTATTTATAACAATGGATTGTGTAAACAGTATGTAAACAATGTGCTAGTTATCATACTATGGAATGTAAGAATATTACAACTTTGTAATCACCAACTGGTACAATTAATTTTGGTGTTGACATAGATTCAAGAGTACTGATTGGTTGGTTGTTGGTAATTTAGGACTTTGGCCAAACAGAAATACTTTTTGTTTCTGGTGGTAACATTCTTTTATAGAGAAGAATAATATCAGAATTTGAATATGTCCATGTTTTAGTATTGTTTGCAATATGGTTTAGTTGGTGATGTTCTTGACCCCAAACCATTTGCAATACAATTTGAATACCAGAGTAGATACTTGGTGTCAAATATTAGAAACTTTTTTCAAGGACGTGAAGAAATGTTCAGATATTTTAAATTGTTCCGTTATTTTTTTGCACCCAACCCTTAAAGGTAGGTGTTCTGATTGCTGGCCCGATTTTCAACTTTATGTTTTCTTTTCTACATGAAGGGTTATCCCTAAAATAGTTGTATTCCTAAGTTTGAGTTGCATAACTCCAATGGTTCTTAATCTTATTTTAGAAGCACAAGGTGACATGTAATTTGCCCATTGAGTTATAACAATAATAATAATGGCATTTATAATGCACCATCAATCAAGGTGAACTATTCCGAGGCGCAAACAATATAAAACATCAATACAAATTAACATGAAAAATACATAAACAAGGATGATATGCATATATACGAAGAAATCAATTATAAACTGAGTCAAATAATTTTGTTTTTAACAAGTTCTTGAAAGAGTCAAGTGAATCACAGCATCTTAAATTATAAGGTAATGACACAAACTAGCCGGATGGTTAACAACCTTTGCCAGCATTTCCCTGCATTTTGGCCTATAACGTCCAAATGGAACATATCTTGTGCCAAACATGACAGAAATAATGAGAAAAATATGGGAGTTTCTTCTGGTATCAAAATATGATGATGGGCAAAAAAAAGCTAAAGTGATCGGAACATCCGCCTTTAATCTGAAATCAAAAAGAATAGTAGGCATCTATCTGCCCTGCTAGAGAGACCGAGAAGATAAATAAATGTAGGACAATGAAAATGATTATCAATCTATCAATTTGTATTTAATTTCTGTTAAAACTTCAACATTTTTATCATTTTCTTTCTATTTGTATAATTTGCTCTGTTGGTAATTGCATTCAGTATTGTGAAAGCAGACGCTGGACAAAGATGATTTTGCAACAGACTAGTTATCACTGACATTCATAAATAAATTGATTATATATCATTTATACATACTCAACATTTATAAGGTGCCTGTCCAGAAAGATCAAAGTGCCATAAAACTAACAAAAACAAAATACAATTTTGTTTTGTCCCTTTACATGCAAAAACAAAATTCCCCTTCATATATGTACCAACATTTTCTGGAATGAACTTCCCGAATTCCCCTGTTTTTGTGTACATATACCACATTTTGAATATATTCCCCATTCGCTATCTTGACTTGGAGCAATGTTTGTTATTCATGCATATTTCAACATCTACAAGTTCCTATTTTTGTTAATCACTTCCAGGATTGTCCAAAGCATACAATTTCACATTAAGGGAAAAGGGTAACTTTATATTTTATACATCTTCCAAGATATGCAATTGTAGTTTTTGCGCCTTTTTATAGGGACTCGGGCTGCACTTATGCTACAAAAGTTATACCCAATTGAAATGCTACACTCATTGGGCCTGACTTTTAATTGGCATGGTAGGGGTAATCAATTCAACCACTCCATTTGATTGAGACCTTGTATCATATTGTAAATAGTTATTGGTGACATTTTAGACAAATGTCAAGAATCTATCAAGTCTGAAAGTCCAAAGGATGTGGGTTTGTGGTTTTAGTGCTAGCTATGTATCCATAGAAATACTGTCTACCAGATGGCCAGCCAGGCCCAGCAGGCATATCAAGGGCCCAGCAAATTATGTCATATGCTAAAAATAGATATGATGTCATGTTTAAAATAGATATGACATCATTATATGGTGTCTTGTTTTGGTGTTGCTGTATACCTGGTAGGAGGTGTGGCCAAATGGATTTAGAAGTTTGTTACTGGGTGATAGTAACTATCTGGAACTACTTTTTATGTTTGATATATTTAGAGATCTAGGGGTAGCACTGTGTGACATGTATGGCAACCAGCGCTCAAAATAGCGGTAATGTGTGCACCTGAAATGACCAGATTTACTGACGGATAACCAGTTTTCCTTGCCGATTATCCTATGGATAACCAGAATTTTAACCACTATAAATTCAAAGTCGGATAACCACAATCTCCAGCTTGGTTATCTGCTGGGTAACTATACTCTGTTTGGCCATCTCGAGACAGTGACGTAACCGCGTATTCTACTAATTGCATCACATAACGCGCGCGCATACTCGCGGCGCTGGTGTACAAACACGAGCGTTGAAAGGCGGAAGATACACACGCGTGCGTAAAAGCTGCGCCTGTCACTGTCTCGAGATGGCCAAACAGAGTATAGTAGTTAGTTTATTTATATTTTTTTAAATGCTAATGCCAGCACATTATATGGGACCAAGTATTTTTCGGACAAAACCTTAAACAATTTCTGTGTCCTAAACACACCAAGCAAAAATGTATTGATTGTTTTACAGTAAATTTTACCATAAGTAAGATTTTACCTCATAATAATGCTCCTGATTTCTTAAAATGATTGATTTTTACCCCTATAGTAGCATAGACGTCCACAGAAAAACTCTCTACCCATGCTGATGTGTAACTCTATCATACTGTAGTGGTCCCACTGGTTTTGTCTTTGAAGTTAGGTGGTCTACACCCAGGTCTATGACTACACCCATTGGGTAAATCTAGGGACCATCCGACCATCTCATATTCTATTAATAGATATGATGTAATGATTTTTAGGGGGTTGGTCTTTTGAAGTTCATAAACTTGTGTGTAAATATTGAATATGAGTGGGTGTATAGTCTGGTGTACCCGTCTGCTAATACCTGATTGGTTGCTGGGTGTAATATAGTCTGGTGTACCCGTCTGCTAATGCCTGATTGGTTGCTGGGTGTAATATAGTCTGGTGTACCCGTCTGCTAATACCTGATTGGTTGTTGGGTGTAATATAGTCTGGTGTACCCGTCTGCTAATACCTGATTGGTTGTTGGGTGTAATATAGTCTGGTGTACCCGTCTGCTAATACCTGATTGGTTGTTGGGTGTAATATAGTCTGGTGTACCCGTCTGCTAATACCTGATTGGTTGTTGGGTGTAATATAGTCTGGTGTACTCGTCTGCTAATACCTGATTGGTTGTTGGGTGTAATATAGTCTGGTGTACTCGTCTGCTAATACCTGATTGGTTGTTGGGTGTAATATAGTCTGGTGTACCCGTCTGCTAATACCTGATTGGTTGTTGGGTGTAATATAGTCTGGTGTACCCGTCTGCTAATACCTGATTGGTTGTTGGGTGTAATATAGTCTGGTGTACCCGTCTGCTAATGCCTGATTGGTTGTTGGGTGTAATATAGTCTGGTGTACTCGTCTGCTAATACCTGATTGGTTGTTGGGTGTAATATAGTCTGGTGTACCTGTCTGCTAATACCTGATTGGTTGTTGGGTGTAATATAGTCTGGTGTACTCGTCTGCTAATACCTGATTGGTTGTTGGGTGTAATATAGTCTGGTGTACCCGTCTGCTAATACCTGATTGGTTGTTGGGTGTAATATAGTCTGGTGTACTCGTCTGCTAATACCTGATTGGTTGTTGGGTGTAATATAGTCTGGTGTACCCGTCTGCTAATACCTGATTGGTTGTTGGGTGTAATATAGTCTGGTGTACCCGTCTGCTAATGCCTGATTGGTTGTTCTCATCTTTCTGTATTTAGTTGTATTAAAGATGATATCAAGTAGTAAATAATAGCACTGATAATGTCTTATCAGGTTTTAGTTTTGAAGAGTGAATTTTAAAGTAGGCTTCTATACTTTACTGGCCAAGAGCAAATATGTGATGCGATCTGTGAAAACCCGTCGGATGACGCAAAATGTGAACTAGGGATGGGTCAAATTAAAATTAAATAATTTTAAAAAAAAGATTTTTTTAAAAGAAAATTAAATTTGAATACTTTGTGTCAACCTCTTTCATGAAATTTCAACATCAAAAACTTAAGTCACTTTTATTATTAACCTTATAATGTTATTCTATTGAGTTATGTATCTTTTTGGCCTGTTTTCATGATTTTTTGTTTTGTAGCTTTTTATGACATCACAATCATCATTCACTTATAACTTTTTTTGTAGTGATCGTAGAAAAATGATCGAAGCAGTTCTGTAATCAGCACAGTTTTAGTTTTCTTATGATATAAATATGTCAAATATGAAAAATGCCACCATGTGGCGTGTTTTCACAGATCGCATTACATAATGCTTATTAAATAAAAAAGAACGAAATCTCACCCTAAATATAAAAATAAATAAATCTCACTCTTCTCAAACTGCAACAAACCTTGATGTTACTTTTTAAACCCAGCTCATGTTAACCTACTTTGATTTGTTTTGATTGATCATGGAATAAATAAGTAGGATCAGACGCCCTAATAATTAATATTAGAGTTAGTAGGTTGATGACAATCAACTAAAACAGTTTAATTGGTTCATGCCATAATAACAGCCATATCATTACAGAGTAGAATGAAGGCTTTGCTCAAATTTTAAGGCAAGCAGCGCCTTGATTGAGTATGCCCTGAGCCCACTAATATCTGAGGGCCACGCTAGCATCAGCTCTGTGGCATTATCTAGGCCCTCATGAATTTTGGATGATGTAGAGCACTGGGTGAAGGGAGACTCTTTAGTAGTCAGTTTTTTCAGGTACTGGTATTTAACAAGATCCTACTTTGGGCTCCTCACAGTAAAGACCAGAAAAGGGTAAAATGTAGAGCATACAATTTGCTCTACAATGTCACTTCCTATTGATCGTGAGTTGAAATAGTATACAAGTTTGTGATCAGGCCTTTGTTTAACTCCTGGGCATATGATCCAGATAGCTCATCGGTTGGATGCGATGATCAAATTATACATGAGGGGAGGTTGCTGTGTCTCAAGAGATGCTGGCAATATGGGTGGCAGGGCAGCCTCTTGACAAGCATAACTAACGGAGGCACACAATCATGGCTTCATAGGCTCATCATCGTACCAGCTCTTAGATTTTTGTTTATATATCAATAAATAAATTAGGTCTCATTGTTCCTTTTTCTTATTTCAAAAACCTAAGAGCTTGACTAGTAAACAACTTACAGTTATTGGAAAACCAAAAAGACAGGGGAACCATTTATTTTCCGATACATGTCATGCGTGACAGAAAGCCACGATATCGATATCTTGGGGTACGAAGGTCCCTGATATATCGATTGTATTGATACGAGTATTGATAAAGGGGAAATCAAATGCATCATGGGGAAAAAATATTGAGTTGGCGCAATGCATTGTGGGTGCGACATTAAAATCTTCTTTGACAAAGAGATATCAGAGTTGATGAGAAATTTGAGGCCCAAATGTAAAGTAGCTCTCTTTATATATCAAAGGGGTTTGCTTTTGTTGTTCAAAATGAAAATTGGGGTTTATTGTTTACATGCTAAAGTGTATTTTGTAAGCTTTAAAAATGATACCTGGCTTGATACATTTGGTGAATGCATTCAGATTTGATGTGAAATATTAGGTGGAATTACTTTTATTTATTTTGTTTTTTCATGCTTTACTTCCTCTATATTTTACAATGGATATTGCCAATAAACGCCCGATTTTGATGTGACTGTCACAATCGATCTATGTTCTGTAAAAGGTCAGGTGTGCACTTGGAAAATACACAAGTATGCTTATTTTACCCTAAAAAGAGGAAATTATAGCCTACCATCTCCACAACCGCTATTTTTGACTATTTAAGATAATTGAGCATTTCTGCCATGTTTTAAAGTTTTAAAAGGGCTTCACAATATTGATATTTTCTTGCTGCCAATTTTGACTGACATTCACTCTAGATAAAATGAGATAAGATTGTACTGATCAAATAAATATTTTAATGTTATCATATTAATGAGCTAGTCCGATTACTTTTGAACACTTGGACTCCCACTCAGGTGTATGGAATTTTAAAAATGGTTTGATTATGGGATGGATTGTGTTTGTTCATTGTTCTAACGAAGGGGATTTTTTAAACATCGCAATACCAAGTTGCGAAATAATAATCTTCCCCTCCATCCCCCGCCCTGCGCATCAATATAAATATGGCCTTTAACTGAGATAAAAATTTGTTTCCTGGAACCATCCATGCATCAAAACTTCTGTCGTTCCTAATTCATAGAGATTTGAACATAATCACAAGAGTCACTCGTCTTGTGCTTCAAATCTTTGAGCCTTCTAATGCCTCTCCCCCAAATGGTTGAAGAAATCAATTACCATAATTTTGCTACTTCAAACTTGTCCCTGCATATCCTCTTCGGTACAGGATTTTCCATAAAAGCAATTAGTTTAAACTTATAAAAAGTAAAACAACCCCTTCCCCCACTCACTATCCGGCAAACAAATCAAGACAAACACAACAAACAAGACAAAAAATCCAGACAGTAAAGCGTTTAAAAAACACACCCTGTTTTACAGGCAAACCGTTCTCTCAGGTAGGGTCGGGCTTCTTTTTTTTAACCAACATTTTAGGAATTTTTGGGTGAATTTAAAAAATTAAAAAATGTCTGGTTTTTCCTCTAAAAAATGCAAACAAATTAGAGACATTTTTCCTTTTCAAAAATATACAAATTGAAAATTCTAAAATAATGGGTTGGTCGGGCCTGTAGAAAATGGTGTGTGTTTTTTGTCACCTAAAGGAGGGTGGAATAAGGGGGAGTTCAATCAATATTGCTAATTTATCTAGTCATCCAACCAATTGTCTATATAAATAGTACTTGTAACAAATATTTTTTATTTAATGGTCCTTAAGGCATTTAACTGTCCACATGACACAGCTATTTATGACGTGGATTATGTGAATAATTAATGAAAAAAAGTTTGATCAAGTTTCATTGTGCGTGGAAAAACCCTTCTGATTGGTTTAGTCTCAGCATTTCAGCAAGAATTTTGGGAAATCCCATTTGGTGGGTATGCATGCCCCTTGTTTCAGATCGGCACATTTCCACCAATTTGTCCAGGGTAGATACCCCGGGTAGATACCTCGATCTTCGTGAGAATTCCAGGAAATAGTCATAGCAGTTCTACTAATTTGGAAGTTAACAGACTAATCTGCTGTCTCTCCATTAGAATATCAGGAAATATTGAGTGGCAGTATTCTAGTTTGGCTGATCATTTGTTTGTGGATATCGGGATCTTTCTATGCGAAACATGTGGATATAACTATAGGATCTATGGGAAACATGATGGGACCTCTAGAAGGGGAAGATCAATCAGCTCATGTGTTCTGCACCAGTGTTGATATGTATCTGGTAAATAGATGGGGATCATAGTTAGGCTTTTCATTAAAGAACAATCTTCTTTTAAACATTCAAATTAAAAAATCAATATGACAGTGTTTTTCACTAACTGTGTATTAGTCAAGCTGGTATTGATACACAGCGGGTGAGAACAGAGATCTAGGCCTGTATATGAAGCAAAATGTTTTACTGTGATGTTACCATTGAATAGTACTTGATTAGGGCTTGTTGAGAAATAGCACTTGACTTGGGTAGTGATTGAGTGACTGGTCACTCACCTTTAGTAATAGTGTAACTAAGCAAGGGACAGTCTGTCTTGTTGGATCGTGGTTCAAGATCGCTGGCCGGATTCCACGGGAGTCGTTCATTGCATTGCTTAAAGGTATATTATGTGATCTTTCCAGGAAACGCCCTCAACATCGAAAAAAATATAGAAAGCAGATTTTCTTGCAGATTTACATTTCTGATCATAAATCATGCACACATTCCAAGTTACAGGGCGATACGATTCTTAATTACTTCAAAATCATGGTTTTAGAGTGAAAATAAACTGTCGGAATTCCGACAGTTTATATTTTTCACTCTAAATTCACTCTAAAACCATGATTTTGAGGTAATTAGGTATCGTATCACTCTGTAACTTGGAATGTATGTATGATTTATGATCGGAAATGTAAATCTGCAAGAAAATCTACTTTCTAAAAAGAATAATGAATAGAGGGCGCTCTCTGGAAAAGATCACATAATATGCCTTTAATGTTGTATAGGGAATTTTGTGTGTGTTAAGTAAATTTGGGACATATTTCATATTCTTGCACCGAAGATGGCGATAACTTACTATCCCTGGAACATGTATATTGAAGTGTGTTAGACCAAAGATGAAAGAGTGTTGTTGTATAGCAAATGTGAAACATTACACACCCAAAATAGCCATATTGTATTTTTTGGTAAGTGCATGATTTGATTTAATTTATGATTGGAAAATCCTCTAATGAGTTCACAGGAAAAACAACAACAACATTTTTTCCATACTAACTAATTACTAATATTTAAAAAAATCCACCCTGCAGAACGATTTCTAGGAATCATTTATGGGTCATATAGATACAAAAATGTATTGTTTTAAAAATCTTTCTTTTTCCCCATCCATCTATTCTCTCTGTTTGCAGGCTCAACAATCCACTTTCAACAACGTATTGTCCCCAGATAGTGCTATGCCAAGTTCCGTACAATCGGACTACTCTACTGATGTCGTCACGCCACCTCCCCCATCGTTCACACCGCCACCAAGCTCAGGGGCCGCATCACAGTCATTGCCATCAAAGTAAGTTACATGTCTGGCTGTCCATGTGTAATTCCTATGGGTGGCTTCATTCAGATCCCTGCTACCTCATCAATATTTGCATGATTAGGTAGGTATCCTAAATCTTTTTTTTTTGTCAACTAACATTTTTTTTTACTCGGACAAATTGGCGTGAATTAAATTAACAAAAACTTTAAAAAATCCAGTTTTGAACCCGGTCCCTCTTCGGTATTGCCTCAAAAGGATTGCCCACTGGACCACAGGGACTATGTTTTACAAGGGCACCAGATGAACGTGTCTAATGTATACCAAATTTTTACTGCATGATTTTAGCTATTCGTTAGCTAGTTCACTTATGGTAAAAGATGAGATGATATTTCAGACATTGGCTGAAATTGATTGCCTTGATTACCATCGTAACCCAACTGAAGTGTAGTACCATTGTGTATGAATGTCCAATTGGTTGAAACGTAATAGTTGGGCAACAACTTGGAAGCATTTTGGTTGCCTAAGTTTTAAAAAAATACAATATACAACTTCCATTCCTACACATCAAACTTGTTCTGAATTTGTTTTCCAAAGAAAAGAAAATACTTTTTGTAGGAAAGGGGGAGGAGAGTACAGTCATGGAGTACAGTCATCAATTGTGTTTGGAGCTAACATTGTAATTAAATTGAAGAAAAAGTGGTTGATTGTTTTACACCAAAAGATATTGGAGAGATGTTTGTTGTGTACTCGCAGTTTTTAATGTTTCACTACATTGCTGGTAGCTTCATAACCCTAACCCCACTAGACCATACAAAATCATCCAAAATAAAACTATCTCCACGCGCGTGCTGCTGCATTGGCTCGATTACGTCACCTACCGCAGGCATATGTGGCCACGAAGTTTGTGGCCGCATGTGCGCTGGGGAGTTATTTCAGTTGATAGGGGCACAGACTTGGGTGCGAATGGTCCCGGGATCGACTCCCGGGGGGTGCTCGGTGATTTTTCGGGTTAAAAAAATGGTACTTTCCCCCCCCCCCCCCCCCCGATACACGCAAAAACATAGCCGTGGGAGTTAGGGTTAATTAACACAATTTTTCAATGTTCCATAACCCTAACCCCACTAGACCATACAAAATCATCCAAAATAAAACTATCTCCACGCGCGTGCTGCTGCATTGGCTCGATTACGTCACCTACCGCAGGCATATGTGGCCACGAAGTTTGTGGCCGCATGTGCGCTGGGGAGTTAGCTCAGTTGATAGGGGCACAGACTTGGGTGCGAATGGTCCCGGGATCGACTCCCGGGGGGTGCTCGGTGATTTTTCGGGTTAAAAAATGGTACTTTCCCCCCCCCCCCCCACCCCCGATACACGCAAAAACATAGCCGTGGGAGTTAGGGTTAAGTAATGTTACAATAGTTATGTTAGAGACTGGCGATTTGCGTACTTGTTGGAACCAATCAACAACAGTTTTACGGTGTTGTTCTATACGGAATAAAACCTAACCTTGTTGTAGCATCATCCAAGAGGCACAATTTGTTCCCATTGAAAAGCATGCCCAAAAATTACGCAGATCTCTGTGGTGTTAGTAATGAGTAACTGGAACTACAATTTCTCATCATTTCTATTTTCAGTGTAAACTATGCCGGTGATTACGAGTTCCAGATCTATCTTGGGCAACCCACACCTACCGCTGCTAAGAGTGTCAGTTGGACAGTAAGTCTATTGCTTAACACTATCCATGCGGCAAACGACACTCGCCAATTTCACAATTTTTTTTTATTGAATTTCATTGCCATATTTGGAATCACCATGAGCAATGCATTAAAATAAGTACAAACATGTCTAGTATTTGTTCAGTAATTCATGAAATAAGACTTTAAAAGTTGGGGAAAGGTTTCAGAAAAATCCGTTTAGTAATTGGTATAGCTGTTTGGAAAGCGTTAACTGGCCTGGTGGGAGCAATCTGCCCACATGTGTGTTTTGTTGGGTTTAATATTGCACCACACTTTTCAATATGGAGTGCAATCATTCCATACGATACCATTTCAAATCTTTTCAAAAGTTTTCCAAAAATATGACTGACAACAACTTGCCTGCATGACTTGGTTGGAATCAGACTCCACATGCTAGGCTGATGCATAAAATCGATCGACCGTCAAACACTCGGTCTATTGTTTGCACCGAACGTGCGGTTGATGCATTTCGGTGCCACCGTAACAACCGAAATTTTCGATGGATAATTATTCACTGTAGCGGTTTTCAATCCACCTTTGATCGTCTCTAAGTACCGCGGTCTATCCTAATTGACACCTAAACAATCACTTTAGCGGCGCGCTTTGTGACCCACTTCAACGATCGCCGACCGTGGCGAGATGTCCGCCACGACTGGGCAAGCAACACGGCCCAATTGCATCATGACTGACTGGCAGCCCAGGGAATAAACAAACGTAAACAACCGAAATTTACGATGGCATTTTCTATGAAATGGATTGGATTGAGCTCTTTAATATTTTATAACGTTTTAATTTCGGTCCAACCATAATTTTCGGTTGAAAATTTCAACCGAAAATTCGCGTTTTCGGCAACTCTTTCAACCGTTATTTCACCGATTTTAAGTAGGCCTACCGCGGTCTTCAATTGCAGGGCGGTAACGGGCGGACATCCCACGGGTGATTGTTTTGGTTGGGTGTTTATTTGCCGTGTCTACTTTTGAACCGAATAAGCAAACGTAACAACCGAAATGTACGATGGAATTGTTTATGAACTTTTGAACCGAATATGCAAACGTAACAACCGAAATTTACGATGGAATTGTTTATGAAATCGATGTTAACCAGTATCTTTGTAACATTTACAATATATAAAATCCACTCACTTATAATATTCGCTCCGTAAATAAAACGGCCGCCGAATCATTTCCATTTATACAGTTTATTAAATACACGTGTACAGCCCTTGTATTATCGTCTTCAAATAAAATACGGGATTTCCCATCACCTTGCAATTTTGCATAGCCCAATTGAACACGTACGCCACTGTGACCTTTTGCGACCTCTGACACGATGCTAGCTAATAGCTATAGTGCATCCCGAAGAACATGTCGCGCCATTTTGGCATTTACTTTTATTTTGAAAATGTTAATTTTAATATGGGAAGGAAATCAGTTACCGCAATTATTTATAATTTGTTTATCATATCTCTAAATTGTATTCGTGATTTTAAAACCCCATGTTATGGTGTGTGTGTACGTGTTTGGAATCAATATATATTGAATGAATATTATGAATTGATGGATGCCTATTAAATGATTTGTTTAAATGGAGTGGATGGATTAGATAATTATTACAAAATTGATTGATAGTCTAATTAATTACTTGCTTTTTATATTTTATTGGGTGTAAATGTTGACCAACGGCGAACCCGTTAAACTCTTAACAACTTACGTTAATGTTAAATGTTGTGTGTGCCTTTCTTAAATTTCTATTCAATGAATTTGTGTTTGACTATTTTTAAGAACATCTTGTAGGTCTATTGAAATAAAATAAAATGACCGTCTGTTAAGTTGTGGATTACTATGAATCTATTGAAGTAAAAATTTGACTATTTGTAAGCACATCCTGTGGGTCTATTGAAATAAAATTGGCCATGTAATTACAATCAATACGACGGGAGACAAAATTTCTATTCAATGATGCATCTGAATGACCACTTGACCGTCTGTGAAGTTGCGGATTACTATGAATCTATTGAAATAAAAATTTGACTATTTGTAAGCACATCCTGTGGGTCTATTGAAATCTGCTGAAAGAAACCGCGGCACAGAAAAACATCCCCCATTCAAGTAATCAATACGTGAGCGACGGCCCCAGTTATATAAACACGTGCCTTGAGTCAATGTAAATTGCGCATGACCACATGTTGCCATCACCTACAGCATATTATACGTGTGGGGAAATTACGCGTGAGATAGGCCTACTTCGAGCCACTGTAAATATGCGCATGCCCGCAACTATTTTAAAATCACCTACAACGTATGCTGTCAATCAAATATCACGCGCGGTATCATCTAAAGAGAAAAACCCGCGTTTTTAAACAACAAGTGCGTCAATCAAATATCCCCCGGTAACATCAGAAGGTAATGAGGTTAGGTTGGTGCCAATTTGTCTAGGCATTGTCTTGAAAAGCAACAGATTGTTTTTTAATTAGGCTATTCTCGGAAAACAAATGTGATTGCGTGATCTTCGGATTTATTGGCGTTAGTTTAAACTTTAGATCAACTCGGGTCTCTGTCAATCGTTGTGTGATTGTTATTTGTCGGATTTTGGATTTCAAAATCTCAATGGGTATGTGATTCATTTTTGTATCGAATAACGATTGTAATATGTTTTGTTTCTTATACCGGACTGGAAAGGAATAGCTTTGAAATACACGAATAATAACACCACAAAATCATCGGCTTTAAGATTATTTTATTAAATCGTGGGATGGTTCGTTTCGGATGTAACTGATTTCCACCAGATTTCCGGATCTCTGAAAAGAAACAAAGACAACATTAGTTTAATAGCAATGACTAGGTAATGGCATTTTTTTCTTCTAATTTCATAATTGAGAAATTTATACTAAATACTCACTTTGACCTACCGCACAATTGCATTATTTATTCGCCTCGTCCATTGCGCTGCGCGCTGGTAATTTAGGCAGGTATGACGGGGCAAGACTACAGATAACGACCGCCGCTATATACGGCTAATAAATGTGTTGGTGTTCAGCCAAATAATTTAAATACTTTCTGGTACCTTGCAATGGAAATAATATGTGTGTTGATTAGCAAGCGAGTCATCCATCTCGTTGCACTGGGACTATCGGGGCATGACGATGACTAGAGGGCCGACAGTCGC
The DNA here is from genome assembly GCA_035610835.1 of Ophiura sarsii. NCBI lineage: Eukaryota > Metazoa > Echinodermata > Ophiuroidea > Amphilepidida > Ophiuridae > Ophiura > Ophiura sarsii. Next base: position 78,497,396 of record CM069446.1, read on the forward strand.
GCTATACGGCAAAATGTTCAGCCAAGCACGCTAAATAATTGCTAGTACCTTGCAATGGAAATAGCACGGGCGCGCGTACAAGTAGCGGGTCATGTTTCCACCTCTACTCGTGCCGGGACTAGCGGGGCATGACCAAAGGGCCGACCGGGAGCACGCACTTTTATATAATACATCTAAATAATCAGCCAAACACGCAAAATCATTTCAGTTACTTGGGAATTACAAAAACTCGGGCGGCGGGGCAGGTCATGTCAAACCTGGGGGTATTGAAGCCTGCGATACCGGCGGATGGCGGCGGGCAGGATAAGGCAATCGCGCCCGTGGTCGTTATTAAAGAAAATCTCGCCGTGTTCGGTAAAAAAAATAAAAAAATAAAAAATCGCGCCGTGGTAAAAAAAAAAAATTAAAAAAAATTATTCTTAATTTTTTTTTTTTTTTTTTTGGGGGGGGGGGGGGGAATTTCGGTGTACTCGGTTATATCGGTGGTTTTTTTCGGTGTCGGTTTCGGTGTTTAAATCAACAACCGCAACAGCCTACCACATGCGGCTATGTAAAAGTGTTATTTAAAATCTATGTAAGAGATTGTTGTGTACTTACAGAAAGGTTCATGAAATATGTTTTATTTGTCAGACGTATTGTCCTGTGTAAATCTTTTTCTATGCGATCTTTAAGATTAACAAACAGCCACATATAGACGATGTCACCTGTTCCGTCACAGCTGATGTGCGTACGAATTGCCTGTGAAACAAAAGCGTGCCTGCCAGTATGCGCGGGCAATCCCAGAGGGTGTCCATTATAAACCATATACTAAACCAAACCAGTTATCTATAACAACAGCAATGCATGTTCCCCATGCATGGAATGGAATAGGGCACTTAACAATGTTGATCAACAAGAGGTGACATGGTCTATACACAAATGTAGCTATATCCATGAGGAAATATTTTGGGCGAAGACCACATGTCATCACTCATATTCCTAAAGCCCCAAGTTTAGCCCGAACAGTAGCTACTGGGGTAAAAGCAAATCAACATTTGGGATTATCTTCTCCTAATCTTTCTGTGCATCTCGTCTTGTCCGAAAACCTGCTCCACGTGACCTATCTCCGAAGTTTTCTGATCTCGATTTGAAATGATCTACTATTTGAAGTAACTTGAAATAACTTGGTTCTCAATTTTTAACTAAACTATTAATAGTTTCTTTGTTGGTCATGTGTTGTTACGGATTTGTTGGAAATTCCCTTCTCTAACTAGGTGAAGTCACAATTTGACAATCTTTTGAGCGACAATATTATCATTGTTTCCTTATCAATCATGCGTTGGGGGAGGGATGTTTGACTTTATGATAAATTGATTTATGTTTCTTTTTTAAAAAGCAAAGTTGGCACTCTTGAATTATGGAGAAATATGCGGGGAGTTCCCTGTGTGCAACATACATGCAGATACACTTTGTACCACAGCATATGATTGATAAGGCAAAGGGATCATGAGAACTTTTAAGTTAAAAAAAAAAAAGGTGGAGGACCATGAGAACTTAATTGGGGTTTTTTTTAATTTGTAAAATGTTTGAAACTTATGAGAAATTTAAATTAATTATGAGTTATGCAGAGCTTGAAGTAAAGTATAACAGTGTGTAGAAATATGCAAATATTCATATACATGTAATTAGATCTTTTGAATTATGTTGTGTTACAGTTATTCTGAATGGGGTTTCGTATGAACAAATATCTAGCTGTCGTATTAAAACATCAAAATAAGAGATGATGTTAAAGTACTCCGTCGGGTAGCGTTTTTTTTAAAACTTTTTTTTTTAACTTTCCCCTGCAGGTGTAATAACAATTTGATTCCACATATCTTGTAATGGTTCAATTTATTTCTGTATTGCAATTTTGCAACAGGTTTTGAAAGTTCTCCCGCAATATACATATTTTGGGGGTGCATATTGCAATGTGATATATGGGCAATTTTGAGGACTGGACACATCCCGTAGATGAAGCTTTATACCAATAGATGTGTTTGTTTGTTTGTTTGTTCAACAGTACTCAAACACCCTGAAGAAACTCTTTGTGGACAAAGACAAACCTTGCCCAATACAGTTCAAGACTACAAAAGCGCCACCGGCCAATAGCTACATCCGCGCCATGCCGATATTCAAGAAGCCAGAGCACATCCAGGCAGTTGTCAAGAGATGTCCTAACCATGCTAGCTGTGCTGGTAAGGAAATCATGAATAGAGAGGAGGGGGGGGGGGGGGGGGGGGGAGTGGTGGGTAAAAGTGGCACTGGCCAACAACTACATCTGGCTGTAAGAAGCATGAGCACATCCAGGGCGGTCGTCAAGAGATGTTTCAACCATGCTAGCTGTGCTGGTATGGACAGAGGAGGGAGTAGGGTGTTGGGCTGGGATATGTTAGACTGCATGGAGAATGTGTTATTACTGCCATTGATTGATGTAATTGTATTATTTATGTTTTTCTGTTTGAAATTAATGTATTTGCATGTAGATTTTCAGGCAACATATTTAGATCATGATGTATCAACAAATTAAAGCACTTCAACAATGGGGGAAAAGGTACTATTACTTTATAATTCAAAATTATTATCATCATTATTTATCAGATAACGGCGTAGCAGATCCAACTGCCTACCATCTGATCATGAGCAGCGATCCAAACTCGCAGTATGTTGAGGACTCAGGCACCAATAGGCTTAGCGTGCTTGTACCGTACAACGTGCCGCAGGTCGGCACCGAATACTCGCAATATCTGTACACTTTCAAGTGTTTCCTGTCCTGTGTCGGAGGCCTCAACAGAAGACAGATTCAGGTGGTGTTCACTCTGGAGAATAAGTGAGTAACAACAAAATAATTGGGACAATTTTATAATTTTTTTGCAGCAGCTTTAATTTTCGAATTTTGTTGATATCTTTTGACAATTTTGAAAATTCACAAAAATTGGTTCTATTAGAACCAAATTTATAGTAGGCCAGTAGCAACCTACGTTTAGAGCTCATTTCAGAGCCATCATCTCTGTTCAATGGACGAGGGCAATCCATCTGAACGGCTCTTTTCAGAGCCACCAATCTTTCACAAGTAGGAAAGGGTCACCTACTCTCAAATCATCGGGCCAGTGGCAGCCCAAATGATGATACGAATAGAGAAGTGGCAATCTCTATGTTTTGCTTAATATTATAGAATTTGGTCCTGAAGAAGTCGGAGCTAATCCTGACCAAAGCTTGACAGTTTTAAACTTGTCCGACGGCGAAGACGTTAAACTCTTAACCTATATTTAAAAATATGGTGTTAAAATCTGATACCTAATACCTCCATTAAATGTTTCTCTCAATAGTGGGCAGATCCTTGGCAGACAGGTGATAGATGTGAGGGTGTGCGCATGTCCAGGAAGGGACAGGAAAGGCGAAGAGAAACAGGCCAGCGAAAAACAGTCTAAGAAGCCATCGAAGAGAGGTAAGTTTCCGACAAAGAAAGAACTGTGGGCAAGGACATTTGCTGGTACCTTTTGGGTATGATAGAGGGAGGTGTGTGTTTGCATGTATGCCAGGGAGAGCTGGACATTTGAACGTTTTGTGTAAGTAGAGAGAATGAAAACAGTGGCGAGCTTGGTGTGTTCTGATGTATGTTGTCGATTTGTCGCTTTGTAAAAAAAAAATCTTTCAGGGATGAGTTGTCTATAATTATCATTCAGGAATCTAGTTAGAAAATAAGAAATACCCACAAAATATCCTTAGTGGTATTTCTTTTGAGCTGTAATCTCAAATCTCATGAAACTGAAAGAAAAATATGCACAGCACAACGGTACTATGGGTAATAGCGAGGGTTCTGAACCATAACAGCCTAATGGAAATAGGTACAAAGATGAATTTATTGGACGCAGGAACAAAACTAGTCAATTGAAAGCGTTTAATTACACTCTGATATAACTCCTTTGGTTCCAGACCCGCACAGCTCTAATCTCTCGTTACTATATTGTACTGCTCTGAAGTTATGTGTACATGCAGATGTTCAGTGAATGTGTTATGTCTTTCTGTCCTGCTCTGAAGTTATGTGTAGCGTATTACCGATTACAATTTATTTTTTAAATGATGTTCTGTCAAAGTTTTACCGCAAGTAGTCTCATACAAGGCTTGCCAAAATAATCAATTGTTTGTTGGTAAAGTGCATACCTTTTAGATGTTCAGCAAATATGTTATTTCTTTTCTGTTCCCAATATCTCGGTATTACATTACCTTTATCAAAGTTCAATGCATAATCAAACTGAGATATACCAAAGATAAATTCACTGGTTATTGCACAATATTTGAATTTTTGTGAACAGGTTGAGTCAGTTGCGTTTTCAGCGTCAATCATATTACGCCAATCAGTCTTTCTTAATTAACTATAAGCCTTCCAAACTTACACAGCCCTTTGTAACTAGTTCACCAACACTAAAAGTTTTTAGTATTGAATTCATTAATATTTGTCATTGGTCATCTCGGTCAGTCCTTGGCATTGGTCATGAAAACATTTCATGTCCAATTGGCCGTGTCGTCTCAAGCGTAAAAAAATTCATTGATTACCCCCAAAGGTACCTTTAGTAGAGGTGTCCAGTAATAATATTTTTTGAAATAAAATCTGCTTACTTCCTCGGGGTATAGGGATAGACAAGCAAATAAAGCCACTCATTCTAGGCAGGCAGAACAAATCCGAAATCAATATGTATGTCCAGTCGCTCGCCAGCGTCCTTAAAGGCATTATTTTTCGCATCAGGTGTGTAAGCCGAGGATGCTGGCTTGACCACTGCTGGCTTGACCACTGCTCGCTGTGAGCTGAGCATTATGGTATGGTGACTGGTTTTAGGAATCTAATTGAGATAATACATGGGTTTTGAAATGCAATTATTTTAACAATGTAGTTGCAGGGTTTAAACAGGCATATAATAAAAATATTCCGAAATGATAATAATAATAATAATAATAATATTTATTTCTTATATAGCGCAATTACATCAAAATGAACTCAAGGCGCTTTACAAAGATACATTAAAAGCGTAAAGCACACGTCACGGTATAGCAATATATAAATATACAATATTAAAAACACACTCTTTAATCATAACAGATTTTAGCAGCAGTATTATTGGTGTTGAGTATTATATAATCAAGTATTATGAGATGATAACCAGGTTTATATATTGTTGTGAGAAACGATAATCTCAAAAATAGGTTTATATATTAAAAGTGATTTAAGGATTTAAACTATGTAACAGGAGTATACAGGAATAATATCGGTTTCAGAGTGAAATATATCAGACAGGCTAACTTTGAGGGCGCTATCTTAACCTTATTCCTGTATCCTGGATGTAAGCCCTCCCTTCTGTATCTCTGACTTTGACTTTGATTCTGTCAAAGTTAGGGGGTATTAGACTAATGGATGTTGTATCCATCAACAGAACATCTGTATCTGTGACTTTCTTCCTCCTTAAAAAGCTCAAATACTCCAGGCTGGCTGACCAACTGACCAGGTGCGTCTTAAGCTGACCACTCAAACCAAGAATGAGATAAAATAACTTGAAGGAAAACGAGAGCCTCAAGTCAGAATGGATCAGGTGTAAATCATCACTGTAGCATGCAGCTATGCTAAATGCTAATGGGCTGTTTAACTAATTAGGGATTTGAACAAGTTGTATTTTGGGCTATTGAGATATGCCTTCAGAATGATATTATAATAGAATAATGAAATGAGGTCAGTTCACATTGCTGCTAAAGTGTCATTATGGCATCCATAAGTGAGTGGGCCCTACAGCCTGAGTATTAATACATATCATTTTGTCGTATTAACTCATCTCGCCATTGAAACCACTTGTCAGTGGCATATTATTCTGCTATTGTTCAAATATAAAGAGGTTAAAGTCAGGCTGTGCCACTGCACGCGTGCTTGTCATTGCCGACAACGAAGCTTCTAGTGTGTTAGCGCCCTCATTGTAAGAGTCACATCGGGCGTCTCATGAGCTTGCGTCGCATGCGCGAGCTGTCAAGATTCACTACGGCAAAAGACTATGTCCACGCGCATGCCACAGCATTCAATTCAATGACGTCATCAACCAAGCTGATATGTGTGTATGAAATCACTATCTGGGCGAGTGTTGGCAGGTTAGCCGAGTGGATAGGGACGTGATGTGGTGATCAGAGGGTCTGGGGGTTGAATCCCGGGGGTTTGGGTAAAAAAAATCATACTTTGTCCCCCTCCCCCGGTTTCCACACAAAAACATAGCCTGGCTGGTGAGACTTAATCAGTCCAATTTTTAAGAAATGAATAGAAATGTGACATTCATGCATGATTAACTTTGATATGTTTTTGCGACCCTTGGATATCAAAAGGTTGTACGTCGTCAATTGGTATTATCCCCTGGGGGTAGCTCTCCTTTTTGGTGTTTGCTAATTGTCTGATAACCAGACAAAGGTCAACACAAAAATTAATAACGAAACACTCGAAACCTAGAAAGATCCGATTTCACAAGGTAAACTCGCAGAGAGCACGCTGTAATAACGTCTGTTGTGACATGCATGTTTTTTGTATCGGCTGAGTGCAATTCTAGACCATGGAGTATTTGTCCCAGTCTATATGCATGTATTAATGCCCCAGTATTGATTCAAAGGCAGTTTCATAGTTGACAAATTATACACTTCCTCCCAACCTCAAGGAGGGGGGGGGGGGGGGGGGCATTCTTTTCCCACCCCTTTCGGGGGGGGGGGGGGGGGGGGGGGGAGGGGGGAGTAGAGTTATTCTGTTATCCTGGTTCTCAAAAATGATGAAAAGGGAGACTCGCTGTTAAGTGTAAATTAGCTGAAGAGGGTGAAAAGGATCCTACTGAGAATTACAAAGTAAATAGATATAGATATACCTCCCCTGCATTTCCATCGTATGTTCTCCCTATCCTTGCCTGCCCCTCATGTTTTATCTGTAAAACATGGGGACATCCAATCGTAATGTCCAAGTGTTTCTTTAATGAAAATACGGAAACTTTGCACCATCGATGCAAATCTAATATAAGCCAGCTAAAGCCTTCTCTTACCTGACGTCTCTTTGAGCTGGTCAGCGACACAGATGGATGGCCGTTCTTGTCAGACTTCCAACACAGATATCAAATGCTCAGGGGAGGGGAGAGTTTTGTAGAAAGAGTGGTTACGTGGCTGTGTGGGAAAAGGATAAACTCCGTTTTCAAACCCATTTAGGTAAATCAATAGGGCTATTTCCTAGATTTAAACAAAATCTAAATTGAGGAGAAATTGTGCTTTCCAATGAAAAATGTGGATTAATATTTCTTCAACAAGAAGTAAAAATGTGGGCCTATTTTAAATTTTGCCCTGTGTTTCATCCTCACTCACAAAGTGAGCGTATTTCCTCCCCCACTATACGCCACCCCAGATCATCCTCACTCACAAAGTGAGCGTATTTCCTGCCCCACTCTACGCCACCCCAGATCATCCTCACTCACAAAGTGAGTGTATTTCCTGCCCCACTATACGCCACCCCCATCATCCTCACTCACAAAGTGAGCGTATTTCCTCCCCCACTCTCCGCCACCCCAGATCATCCTCACTCACAAAGTGAGTGTATTTCCTTCCCCACTATACGCCACCCCAGATCATCCTCACTCACAAAGTGAGCGTATTTCCTCCCCCACTATACGCCACCCCAGATCATCCTCACTCACAAAGTGAGCGTATTTCCTGCCCCACTCTACGCCACCCCAGATCATCCTCACTCACAAAGTGAGTGTATTTCCTGCCCCACTATACGCCACCCCCATCATCCTCACTCACAAAGTGAGTGTATTTCCTCCCCCAATCTCCGCCACCCCAGATCATCCTCACTCACAAAGTGAGTGTATTTCCTGCCCCACTATACGCCACCCCATCATCCTCACTCACAAAGTGAGCGTATTTCCTCCCCCACTATACGCCACCCCAGATCATCCTCACTCACAAAGTGAGTGTATTTCCTCCCCCACTATACGCCACCCCATCATCCTCACTCACAAAGTGAGCGTATTTCCTGCCCCACTCTCCGCCACCCCAGATCATCCTCACTCACAAAGTGAGTGTATTTCCTCCCCCACTATACGCCACCCCCATCATCCTCACTCACAAAGTGAGTGTATTTCCTCCCCCAATCTCCGCCACCCCAGATCATCCTCACTCACAAAGTGAGTGTATTTCCTGCCCCACTATACGCCACCCCATCATCCTCACTCACAAAGTGAGCGTATTTCCTCCCCCACTATACGCCACCCCAGATCATCCTCACTCACAAAGTGAGCATATTTCCTCCCCCACTATACGCCACCCCAGATCATCCTCACTCACAAAGTGAGTGTATTTCCTCCCCCACTATACGCCACCCCAGATCATCCTCACTCACAAAGTGAGCATTTTTCCTCCCCCACTATACGCCACCCCAGATCATCCTCACTCACAAAGTGAGCGTATTTCCTGCCCCAGGGGTAGGAAGTTGGGTTCGGGACTCTGCCACCCCAGATTGTAAAGTGACCAGGATACGACTGAGCTGTGTAGTTATAACACAAAGTGACTTGAATGTCCATCAGACCCATCAATGATCGTCAATTTTAATTGAATACGATTTAAAGGGGACACCCTTCACCTGTGTGATTTAGTTTGTAATATACGGTGTTGTGTTTCCTGTGAGTGACGGGCAGATAGCGGTTCCATAGTTTGTTCAGCTCCAGATTGGTGTAGGCTAGAAGCGAATTGTGCATCATGGACCAAAACCATATGCATATGACCAAACCGTGTGCGTATGGCCATAATCGCTCGCATACGCTTTGATTACTTATGCGCGCGGAGAGATAAAAACCGAATATTTCTTGCCAATTTAGAACTGATTAAATAGTACCACCTGGCAGACATGTCGTCAAACAGGTCAGAAAAACATTTTGAGCTGATAATCTGGAGGATCGTGGAACATGTTATTTTAGTCTTTATCTTCTTTGGCACAAATGCTGTCTTTATGTCAAGTAGAGCACATGGGTAGGGCTGTGTGTGGCAGGAGAGAGAACACATACAGTTAAAAAATGAGCTTAAAAAAGAATCATGAAAAGGGATTGTATCTATCATCTATCAAAACAGAGAGATAGAGATTCCCCATCCCCCTTAGACCTCCTCACCCCCTATCCCCCTCCTGCCTTATCCCCCTACTAAGAATTCCCATTTTACATGCCTCATTTGAACCTGTACCAACTAAAGCTGAATGATGTAAAATCACAACAGCAACTCAGTTATACCTAAAAGACTCGATAACGCCATCATTTTGCAACCCAATATACACTTTCAATACCTATTTTTGTTACCCATCTTCTCTAACTAAAAGGAAACACAATCAGTATAGGGCAGGGTCATATTAAAAGTCATAGACATAGGTAGGGCCTCCTAGTTGCTACATCCGCTGTGGGTTAATAATTAACACTAAACGAGTGTGTTGTAATAATGTGGATGCATGTATGCGTGATTTGATAGCAGCCGTATTGACCAGCAGGCACACTTAGTAGCAATAAGCAAGTCACATTGAATACATACACACTGCTATCAATCCAAACTCAATCCTTATTACAGGGTCACATTGAATTGTTTTGCTTTTGAAATTTGTCCCAATCCATACAACGAGTCGGGGCAAAAGGTGATGTATGATGGTGATCACATTAACCCGTTTGCACCGCTAGATTGGGTCAATAACAGTTATTAGCCCGACCGACATGACCGCGCGCGACTAGTAAATAAGTGCACGATCTTGTGGCACAAAGCCTGTGAAACGGACTCAACCTACATACGTCCGTTTGAGTTTACAGACGAGAATGGCCCTCGCAGCAACTGGACAATGCGTCAGTGTTGAGCTAGTCATTAGCAATTAAAATCACTCAAAGTTTTTTTGATATTTTTTTAATGCAGCTTTTCACAAGCCAGACCTGCCGGGATGAAATTTACTTTGCTAAGTGACATGTGAGGTGCAGCGCGCCTGGGAGCTTATTTATTGCTCTTTTTACATGGTCAACATCTAATGTATGTTGTCACGGTAAAAATCATAACAATCAAGCAATAAGGTTTAGGGAGGGAGCCATGTTCTAGTTTAGGTGGCTACATGTATAATATCAATACCAAAACTGATAGGAGCGACCAGCTAACCCAGGGAATCAATTTGTTTTAAATCAATGTTGAATATAGTTACGTTATAATTTTCACATATAAACTGTTATGACATTTTACTTGTAATTCAACAAGATCAACATTTAAGATTTCTAAAGAAATCCCCCTATTGACCCCCAAACGGACATCAAGCAGGTCAAGTGGCCCCCCTCAAGTAACAGCATCTTCCACCTGGGTGTATACACGACAGGTGTGGCAGATGCACCGTCAGAATATCAGAATATTGACAGCCCACGTGGGCAATTTATAGGACAATGCGACCTACATCGCTACGGCAACCAAGCATTGTTTCCCCTACCTTGCCCCCTGCCTCAGGGGCTTTTTCCGATGTTTTGAGTGGCACGAAATATTTTGGCTATGATGAGAGTCAGTTTATATGATGAGAGTCAGTTTATATAGGTCGTACTGAGAGGATGATGGGTGATAGGATTGCACGTGGGTTTAGTTTTGTTGGGAATGTTTGGTGGTTCATTTTTAGAGATGAACTTAGCTTAGGCTTCATACTTATACTCTTTCGTGAAAACATCCTCCTTTTACCACAAGTGCTCCCCCGCCACCCCCTACCTCCCCCACCCCCTCCCCCGGAAGAGTAAAACATGGATTCTATTTAAGACAGCCTAGTAAGGGCAGGAACCGTGTGACATTTGCCAAATCTAATTGCGCTATTTTAAGTTGATACAGATATTGGTTCTGTTTGTGGAGTAACGTCCACAATGCTCATTGATTTTCTCTCCCCTGACATTTTGGCTGATACAATAAGAAGACAGAGGTAGCACTGATTCCAACCAACCTATGAGGCGTCATGGTGAAATAGTGATGCCAGCATGGCAATCATAGACACAGTTTGGCTCATATTTTCGGGGTTTTGTCATGATTTAGTGGTCTAATGTTGTATGTAAGGTGGGAACAAAATTTGTGTTTGTATAAGTTTAACATGGACACTTTCATCCAGAAAATCAAATTGTTGCCTTTGGAAGAGTTCCTAACATAGGCCGATCATTTTCATTGGTACTTTAGGATATACGAAATAATTTGTAATCGGTAAAAACAGGTTAATTGAGCTGCCTGTTGACTCGGCCTCTAGTCCTTTCTTATTTACCCCATGTACAATGACCCTACCTACTTTTATCTCAATGCCCTGAAGTGTGTCCCAGTTCACTTGTTTAATTCACCTAGTGCATATTGTTTATAACGTTAATTTTGAGTCTTAATAATATCATAATACCGCAGACCACAGTGGTTTTGTGTGTGTGTCTGCCCACTAGCTGCACTACCCCTTTCCCACCCTAAGGACCCTGCACACAATCCTATTGTACCGTTGCTCATACTATGGATCTTGCACCATTGGAATATAATCGGGTTATGAATGTAGTTAGCTAAGCATAAACTCTCACAGATAACAGGTGAAAGATGATGCCTAGTGTATGCCCACCGGTACTTGTTAAACGTACAACACTATTTGTTAGCTGCTTTGATACAGTGGGATGTTTGTTTGTATGGTCAATGCTTTGATACAGTGGGATGTTTGTTTGTATGGTCAAACAAAATATTTAAAGATTTTTTAAAGTGGATCAGTTCTTGATCTGCACCGTGTATGTGTGGTTTGTGCGTGAGAATTTGAGTCCATTTTTCTACCTTGAGTTGGGAACATTACATTTTGTGTAGTCGCACTCATAGAGTTTGGCACCATTTCTAAGCTAGGGACACATTCATTTGAAGAGGAAACCTTATTAGAGTCCAACCAATTACAGTAGCTTACATCCTATTTGAGCGCAACATTTTATTTGATTACATTTTTACGCTCAATTTCTATCCTGGACACAAAATGTAACCTTAAATGAAAACGTTCCATGCCCAAACAATGGAAACGGGCAAATATAGGTCGCCATGTAGAGACACACAATGTTGCCATTTTATTACTCAACAAGTCTTTGTGTGTGACGGAATCCTTATGTACTTCAAGCATTATGTGCTCCTATCAGGTATTTGTGTGTGCTACAATCAAGCATTATGTGCTCCTATCCGGTATTTGTGTGTGCTACAATCAAGCATTATATGCTCCTATCAGGTATTTGTGTGTGCTACAATCAAGCATTATGTGCTCCTATCAGGTATTTGTGTGTGCTACAATCAAGCATTATATGCTCCTATCAGGTATTTGTGTGTGCTACAATCAAGCATTACATGCTCCTATCCGGTATTTGTGTGTGCTACAATCAAGCATTATATGCTCCTATCAGGTATTTGTGTGTGCTACAATCAAGCATTATATGCTCTTATCAGGTATTTGTGTGTGCTACAATCAAGCATTATATGCTCCTATCAGGTATTTGTGTGTGCTACAATCAAGCATTATATGCTCCTATCAGGTATTTGTGTGTGCTACAATCAAGCATTATATGCTCCTATCAGGTATTTGTGTGTGCTACAATCAAGCATTATGTGCTCCTATCAGGTATTTGTACGTGCTACAATCAAGCATTACATGCTCCTATCAGGTATTTGTGTGTGCTACAATCAAGCATTACATGCTCCTATCAGGTATTTGTGTGTGCTACAATCAAGCATTATGTGCTCCTATCAGGTATATGTGTGTGCTACAATCAAGCATTATGTGCTCCTATCAGGTATATGTGTGAGCTACAATCAAGCATTATGTGCTCCTATCAGGTATTTGTGTGTGCTACAATCAAGCATTATGTGCTCCTATCAGGTATTTGTGTGTGCTACAATCAAGCATTATGTGCTCCTATCAGGTATATGTGTGAGCTAAAATCAAGCATTACATGCTCCTATCAGGTATTTGTGTGTGCTACAATCAAGCATTATATGCTCCTATCAGGTATTTGTGTGTGCTACAATCAAGCATTATGTGCTCCTATCAGGTATATGTGTGAGCTACAATCAAGCATTACATGCTCCTATCAGGTATTTGTGTGTGCTACAATCAAGCATTATATGCTCCTATCAGGTATTTGTGTGTGCTACAATCAAGCATTATGTGCTCCTATCAGGTATTTGTGTGTGCTACAATCAAGCATTATGTGCTCCTATCAGGTATTTGTGTGTGCTACAATCAAGCATGATGTGCTCCTATTAGGTATATGTGTGTGCTACAATCAAGCATTATGTGCTCCTATCAGGTATATGTGTGAGCTACAATCAAGCATTATATGCTCCTATCAGGTATTTGTGTGTGCTACAATCAAGCATTATGTGCTCCTATCAGGTATATGTGTGTGCTACAATCAAGCATTATGTGCTCCTATCAGGTATATGTGTGTGCTACAATCAAGCATTATATGCTCCTATCAGGTATTTGTGTGTGCTACAATCAAGCATTATGTGCTCCTATCAGGTATTTGTGTGTGCTACAATCAAGCATTATGTGCTCCTATCAGGTATTTGTGTGTGCTACAATCAAGCAATATGTGCTCTTATCAGGTATTTGTGTGTGCTACAATCAAGCATTATGTGCTCCTATCCGGTATTTGACTGCTACAAATGTCTTCATGTAAAAACATATTTTCTTTGGACATTGTTAATAGGTTGGTTCAATGTTGTGCCTGTGAGAACAGACGGGGTCAATTCTTCCATAAAACCTCAATTATTCCCTAGCGCTGATGTACTGTCGTCTCACAAAATCCTTCCCCAAATTCTTCAATGTTGCAGCTGCCACCCAAATGACCAATAGATCAACCATTTGAACATATAATTAAACAATGTCTGTTCTAAATGGGTCACTTAAAATGACACATTAAAAGTCTTCCTTTTTTTAATATAAAACTTGAAATTCTTCCCCAAAAGAGTAACATTATTCCCCCGGCGTTTGCGGCAAATAAAGAAAGAATAGAGAGGCACCCCTGTGTGAAAATAAGGCAATACGCTGCTAGTTCTAATTTTGTATGGGGTTAAACAAAAATTGCACACGCCACAAAAATCTAAGTGAATTGTTGTAAATATTTTCAACAGAGGAAATGTTGAAAAAATAGTTCACAAGAATCCATTTTTAATTGTCACAATTCTTATGTAGAGCAAACCTCTTCACCAACTATTTTAGACATAGCTTTGCTGTTTCCTATGATTAGAATGAAGACGTAACCAATAAATAACAGCATATCAGTGGTTTAGCAGCATTTCAGTGGTTTAGCACACTTTTAACCAGACAGACATGATCCAATCAATGACGTGCAGTCTATTTATCAGTCGTGTCGGGAAAATAGCACGGAACCAGCGAAAGATTCAATGGAAAAAAGCAAATTTTATCAACTAAAAGTGGGTGTTACACACTATTAGATTTCCACTCTACGTCAAGTACTCAGTCAGATCAACCTATTGATTCACCACATACAATTGTTAATACTGATGTAGAAGCTGCATTTTTATGGTGATTTTATTTTCGCTCAGTTGAAGCATTCACATGCATTAGATATGCTTCCTGTTCAGCGAATTCAACAACCAGTGCACATAAGTTACGAAATCGCAAACAATTTTGTAGGTAAAAAATGTGCTTTTGTAGTAATTTCATATTTATTAGGCTTTGTCTTTATAACAAAATGTTGAAATTATATTATAATTTTCATGAAAGTCAGGAACATTTTTAAAACTCTAGTAGATGTTTTAAAAGAATGTTAAAATACTCATGAAAATCAACCGAAATGCACAGGTTTATAGTTTTGGTGGTAATCCAAAAATCTTTCCGCAAAATTGCCAGAATTGATTGGTCAAGGTTACAGTATATCACGCCAATTTACATTGGGAGAATCTACAGATTTATCTGCGAGAATTATTGTGATGCGTGATGAATTCCTTCCCGTGATATATAGGATGATCGAATGCAAACAACTGCTAAACACCCTTCTCAGGGTAAATAAAATGAATTATTGGAACACTGAAATAAATATGGAGTAGAATCAGTTTGAAAAAATTCAATATGTATAAATTATAATATCCCGTGTGACATTTTGTCCGCCGCCGGCCAAGTAAAAAAAGCTTGAGGCAAAAGCTAAACATCCCAACTACACGGAGGCTAACCTGGCACAGATTTGCCTCGTTGAGAACACAAGAGCCGGGGGGATTGAGCTCGGACATCGGCTGAAGTGACCGACTGACCGCCACTCAATTTGTTGCTTGGCTGCGATTTCGGCCACGGATGGACAATGCGCGTGGATAGCGCTGTCGGGCCTCGCTGTCCTCAGGCTAGTTAAGAATTAGGACAAGACGGTCCCATGAGATCGTATGCGGTGTGACTAGCGGGGACGGATTGGGTTGATACACACAGACGCTGGGATTTGTGAAATTGGATAAAGAGTTTTGATTGAAATAAAGAGTAATACAAGAGCTGGGTGAACATACCTTGACCGTGTCCCGTAATAAAATATTTGCTGGTCAGTCATTTTAATTGAATTGGGATATTGTTAAGTTGGTTGTTTAATGTGTTTTGTGATCTTAATTTGTCACCTTGTCAAACTACAGGGAGGTCAAACTTTGTCACACGTTTGCGATAATCCAAATTGATTCGAGCCAATTTGAATTTGACGCTGTATACACTTTGTATAAGAACTGAGAGGTTTACCAGAATCCATTTAGATTCTAAAATGTTTGTTGAGGAGAAGCTATGTAATGTAAGAATTGATTCTCAGATTCTTTCCATAATTTTATCCCTGAACTTAATTCCTCTGTGAAGGACTCATTCTTAAAACAATGTATCACAATGTTATACACTTTTGCTGAAGTTGAAACAAAGTAATTTGAATGTTTCCAGTTACATTTTGAATCAGTGATGTTCAGTGGGTTTGTATGTGATGCTTTGAAGCAAGACCCCTAACTTGCTAATTTTTACATTTCCCATATAGAGATGCCCATGTTGTACGACAGTAACGGTACATGTGCTTTGTGTACAGTTAGTTTGTGTTCAATCGGAAAACCTCCGCATCTCAAGTCACTTTTTGGCTGATTTTAACGTCAATATGATGTCTAAATCAGAAAATAATTCATTTTCTGATTCAGAAGATACTATAATTATAATTGTAACATTGTTATCGTTATGTCAACTCAAATTGTGTATGTTTTATGCCTGCCATTTGAGAAAACGGAAAAACATGGAAAACAGCATTTTTAGAACACAGAATTTCGGTTTTAGATTCCGAAGAATGTGGGCTTTAAATGAAATGCTATTTTGTTGTTGTAAAGGCCATACAGAGAGCAGGTTGGTAAAGGCCATAGAGAGAGCAGGTTGGTAAAGGCCATAGAGAAGGTTGACACGCATTGAAGGAGATAGCAATTTTAAAATACTTGATGACATTTATATCATTGCATGATCACATCATCAATGCCATGGAAGTAAACAAATAATTTAAATAACTTTAAGATGAAAAAGATATTGCGATGATCGTGTGGCAGGTGTCGTGATACTCTGCATTTATCCAATCCACCCACACATCTTAAACAGCGCATTATACTCGGCGGGGAGATAAGATTTTACTCTTTAATTAGCCGGTTTAAGGAACGCACACATCATCTTGTTTCTTTTGTCCGGCGCAAAATTATTTCCCCCCTAGTAGCACGTGTGCGACGGGGCAGTCTGGCTATCTCAAGCGTTGATCACAAACTGTGACTGAGGCGGCAGAATTATAGAAACACAAATAATGTCCATCCGAAATGAGCTTAATAGAAAGGAGCACATCTGCACTGTGGTCGTTCAGGGAAAATATCATTGGTTGTCCTTCACTACTGTTGCATTTTATTTTTGAAAGATGTTGTGTTTTGTCTTTCTTTAGTTGGAACACTTTCCATGTGGCTATTAGTTTTACCATTATACAAAACAGATTTTTCAGAAACCTTTCGCAACTTTCAAAGTCTTATCGCAAGGATTACTGAACCAATACTAGGCATGTTTTATACTTCTTTTAAGGCATATTTCATGTGGTGATTTCACATATGGTGATGAAATTCAATAAATCTGACATTTGTTAAACATTTTGTGAAATATAGGGACTATCGCCTGCAGACGACTATCGCCTGCAGACGACTGCCGTGTGGAAAGTGTTAACATATTATTTTGCAGAAAAGAATACCTACCTCATCAATCAAGTCCAGGAAATATTGGAAGGGGAAATGGGTAAATCTCCTTTGTACCATAATATTCAAAGTCCTTAACCGTTTTTAAAGGTCCATAGCAATGTACAATTATTACAAAAATGCCTGTCCAGTGAAGATGGGTGTCGATGACACCATATTATTATTTTTCCATGGCCTAATAATATGGTATAGTTTCTTCTTTTCTCTCCCTGTCTACTACATACCCTTCTTTGACAATAGCACACAAGGCATCGGCCATCCCTAGGGGGTCAACGTGTATGTATTGCCGCTCAGACAGTAAAGCTATATTAGGCTTAGCCATTTACCTACTAGTTGGTATAGGGCCATTAAAATACCGATGTTGATTTGGTTCAATTCAAAGGGAAGAGGGAATGGCGCGGGGTACAGGTTAAGAAGTTGAGAAGGGGATCAGGTTATTCTTGAGCTGAATGTGTGAAATCCTGGGGGCGGACAAACTGGTGGGGTGGGGAGAGTGTAACAGATTTGTACAAATAGAAAACACACACTTGTGCATAGCATGCACACACATTGCAAAGCCAATTTATTTGTGTAAACTGAAACTGGCTGGGCATTTGGGATGAGTAACCCGCCACTACATCGCCTCGAGTCGCGATGCACAGAAATATCATCCGCATGTATGATCGCCACGACGGACACAATAACGCCGGTTTACCCCCGTCTTTGCAACGGCATTGTTTGGTTTAGCTATAGATATTAAAGAAGCTTTATGACCAGTGTGGTGGAATGTTTGAGATGATAGCCAGAGGTGATTTCTCTTTTTTTATTTAGGTAAAGACGAAAGATATAATGAGTTAGTATTTGTAAGCACAGGTCTGTATGTATAACTGCAAGCCTGTGTGATAGTAAATTAGGTGTCCCTAGTCTCCTGTTAAACCTCTCAAGCCATTTACTTAAATCTAGTGTTTAGTATTTCAGCAGCGGACATTCAGTGTTTTGGCTATAAAACTGTCCAGGCGATTATTTTTGTTTTGTTTTTGGTTCAAACAATCGGATGGCGAGTTCCTGTCCCGGTTAACAAATACACCTTAATTATGTTTGTTGCGGAAGACGTGTGTATGTGTTCATTTGATGCTGTATGGTATAGGAGAGATGATGAGTAAAAGTATGTGTCTGTTATTAGCTTGTATTGGGTGCAATTAACAGTATCAAATCAGAGCATGTGTGGTCCAGTGGAACAGCACAGGATTCATAATCATGAGGTTGTGAGTTCTAGCCTCGCCATGGCCAACATGTGTGTATCCTTGGCCAACATGTTTGTATCCTTGGGCAACATGTTTGTATCCTTGGGCAATGTACTTAGTCTCAATTGCCTCATCGACCCAAGCGAGATTGGGACGCTGTTAGGGGATATTACAATCTAAGTGCTGATGATACATTGTGCTAATTAGTGTGACAATTGTTTTTAAATAATTTATTCAAGCAAAGTTATTCATTTGAAATTGACATGGAGTCAAAACAAGTTTGATGAAATGTCCACTATCTGACCGACTGGTGTGCTAATAAAAATGTTGCGATGCAAATGATGAGCATGCTTGTAAAATGCAGTTCTGTTTTGTGAACTAGATGGATTTGGAATATTAGTAGACAACTGCTTTTCACACCCCTCTATTCTCTTTTCACACTCCCTCTACTCTCTTTTCACACTCCCTCTACTCTCTTTTCAGCCTACTTCATCAAAATAAATTTGAATCTTGGTCACTGATCTTGATAAACTTTGCATTCTTATGCCAGCATTGAAGCAGGTCCACCCTTCCTCTAAAACCCAACGTACTATATGAGCCACTTCAGTTGGAAAGGATCCCACATCAGATTTGGGGGCCACAACCCCTATACCCTCTTTAATGGTAGCCAAATGGCTGAAACCATAAAATCACTACTTAACATGCTTTATATGTTCACAATATATTACGCTTTCATCATCTTCATCCCTATTGATGAATTCTGTAGGATAGCCTTACCTCCCCCCTCATGTACGCATCCCTTTGAAGCTAGGTGGATAGGTCTCTCTGCCCACCCCACATCCGTACCACCCCACATCCGTACCACCCCATATCCGTATTATCACATTATATGGAAATGATAACCATTGGAAGTCATGCATGGATAGACCGAGCCCACGGATATTACATTAAGTATGCATAATGGGCCACCTGCAACAAGGAACTGGCCATACAATATATGCACCCCTCCCCCTTCACCTAACGCCATCATTATTTGGCCGCTAGCATCCATCTCGGTTGATAGTCGTGCTCACCATAGTCCTCTGTGGCCGGCTTCTAATGAGTTCATAACAACGGTGTTGTCTCTGCACCAACACATTATGTCTGTGGGTCAGGCGGTTTTTGGTCATTCATGATTTATAGCGGTTTGCATACCAAGTGTGTGTCTGTGCCGCCGCAGGCCCTCGTTTATTAGCCAAGAATGGTTCGTTGTAGAGGTGTCTGGCTGATAAAGAAAACTAGGCGTTACATACATTTTGCCCCAGATAATTTGGGAATTGTGTGTTGGAAAGCCAGGCATCAAATGTGAGATAAGCTTTTAGGCCTGCTGGAAACATTTGGGAATCAGGGAATCTTATTCCTGAAAAAATTTGAGAATTTGGAGGGAAACTTTGCTTTTCCAAATGAATCTCACTTTCGGGAGCTTGAAAATGAAAGGAAACATAGTTATTGCCGAAGCTTTGGAACCTGACTGTTTATTTTAACGGAATAAATTGTATTCAAAATTAGGAACCAACGGGATGCAGGGGGTAACTTTCAAGCTGCCGATAGTCAATTTCTTTCCAAATAAAGAAATACATGAGAAATGTTATTTGCTTCCTGTGAAGTCATATTGGGTTGAATACTGATATCTTGGTGACCATCGGATCCCAATCTAACATGAAATTTGAATATTTCAAAAGCATGATAATAACAATCCCAGAATTGCTTTATTTCACTTGAACCTCTTTTGTTGCCTTAACACTTTCCACGGGGCAGACGACATTCCAAAATTTCACAAAATGTTCAAATTATTGAATTTTATTACCATATTTGGAACACGATGAGAAATGCATTTAAAGAAGTACAAACACGCAGTGTTGTCACTAACCAAAATTTAGTGCTGGTTAATTTTACTGACGGTGAACGGAATAAGTGTCGCGAACGAAGTGCAGTGGATCATGGCATGGCCTTCTTAATGTTTTCCTAGGGTTTTTTAATGCACTTCGAGGGTTCCTGCCTCATAATTTCTTGTTTAATGAGGCAGTTTAATGATTTTATCCACAAATTGTGAAGAAAAAAAGGGCCGGTTTTTTTACCCTTTTTTTAAAAGAGTGCCGGTCAGCAATTGTGAGTGCCGGCTCCGCCTGACCGGCACCGACCGCCTTAGTGACAACTCTGCAAACATGCTTAGTATTGGTACAGTAAAACTAATAGCCGCGTGGAAAGTGTTAAGCTATTCATATTCAAACCTCCTTGTTCCTTAAGGCACCCAAATTAACAGTACATAGTATGGCCAGCCAGCCATCCCCCAGGGCACCGCTGATTAGCACTGATCTCCAGTGTTGAACTCTCATTACACTTCCACTGTTTAATGTTGCCTTATCATTTATTCAAATTCCTATAAATACGAAGCTGCTTTCGGGTTTTGCCCAAGTACGGAACTCAAAGCTTGCAGCAAATACATGAAATAATGATGTCTGTCCATCATTATCAAGGCATGAAGGTACGTGGCAATTAACTCGGACAAATACGCATCAGCAGTCAATGTTTGGTCACCGACGGTCACCCAGTCCGATCGCAGAGCCCCAATCTGAAATTTGACCGCTGGGGCCTGATCGCATGCCCCATCAGTACACCGAAAAAATGAATGCTAGCGAGCAAATACATCTTTGACAATAAGGGTATTATTGGCGCGAGGACCGGGTTTGCTATTAGCGTTGACAGGTCCACACGTAATGGCCAGAGCTTCAATTACACGAGACATGGCAGGGGCTACTTCATGAAAGAAGGGGGGAAACCAGAGCAAGTGGAAGATTTGTCGCACAATATTGCATATATTTTTGGTCAAATTTAAAATTACAGTTTGGATTAATGGCACAGATCAAATTGTATGGTGGTGAACATGTAAAAACAACCCTTGCATATAACTAAATTTTAGGATTTTTATCCATTTTAATGCATCGGTGTTCAGTGCAAATATAATTAGGGGTAGGGAAAAAATGAGATTGCATTTTTGCCATCCCCTATGTTATATAGGACTAGGAAAAAAACAAGATTGGGTTTATGTTATTTTGTGGTAGATCTGAGATTGCGTTTTATGTTATATAGGGTAGGAAAAAATGAGATTGTGTTTCGTCCACCACCTAAATATTTAGCACTTCTCTATCTTTATCCAAGATAACGTATTGAAACACCATGATACTAAATTATCATTAGGCCGGAAAATAAATAAATGTTGTGTTGCCCTCAGAGTCCGACTCAAAAACCTCAACAATTAGGGTCGCAATTTAAAAAAAATAAAAAAGTATTATCACACTAGTACAATTGACATTTACCAATTTTGTCTTGACCTGTACCATAACAGCCACGGTCTGTCAGTAATATTTGTCAGCAAAAAAATATGACCGACCGACCTGACCTCAAGATTTGTTGGCAATTACGGGCAACACAACAATTATTTTGTTTTGGCCTTTGGTGAAAATTGAATGTTACTCTTGTTTTGGTGTATAGGACATCAAATGTTGGGTGTTTTTGTGCATTAATTTCAATTGCAAATAACATTCACTTGACCATCTTTGTCTGTGTTGTGTAAGTGACGCTGCTTCATTTCATCATCGGCACCATAAGGCAATTACATTAATTGTTTGTCTTGTTTTCACTGTTGAGTGGTGTTGTCTGTTCTTCCCCACATCCATATATGGTGACTCTCTCTTATATGTTGCCTGCAATAATTGCTCGTGAACGGTCACTCACTAAATGGCGTAGTTAAAATATACAAAAGGCACAAATATGGGTGTATCCTTATGGCGGAAGTAATGTAAGGAAACTTACAAGAAACATTTTAGAATTTGGCATTTTAGGAATTGCATGTACCTTAACACTTTTCACACGACAGTTCCAAAATGTTTCAAAAATGTCAAATTTATTGGATTACATCACCATATTTGGAAACACCCTGAGAAACGCATTTCAATAAGTACAAACATGCCTAGTAAAACTAATACCCGTGTGGAAAGTGTTAAATACAAAATGTTTGATATTTACATGGGGAAATATTTTTGTTAAGCTCCACAACAAACATTTAACATTCTGATACTATACTTCAATTACACGCCACGCAGGAAATAATGATTGATTGTAAAAAGTTCACAAAATAGTTGTCGTTGATGGAATAATCTGATTAAAAGAAATTAATCCGCTGGTTTAGAAGTGTGTTGCATGCATTATAGTTGATTCGCAAACTTTGGGAATCAGTTATTAATTTGGACCTATTCCATTAAGTAACGTTAGAGGAACCACAATGGACCAATCCTGACAAATCGGCATTGTTTAGATGCTATTGGTTTACGCTGCGATATAATGGACTTCAAAGCGTAGAAGCAACGAACACATTCCCAAATATCATGCATCCGTGCATTAACTACCCAAGCAAATAGCGCTATTCAAACGTGCCATCTTAAACAAGTGACACATATTGATAATTATTTCTTATCCTTCTTGTATACTATACATGAGGATTAAATTAAGAAATAAATTCAATTTGAACACAGCACGAGAAAACTGTGTCACTTTTCTGGATATGAACTACCTACGATGTGATTCAAGACACATGGAAGCATATAACCATATATGATCAGATAAAGATTTCAAATCACCCCCTCAATTGGAAGGT
The DNA here is from genome assembly GCA_035610835.1 of Ophiura sarsii. Lineage (NCBI taxonomy): Eukaryota > Metazoa > Echinodermata > Ophiuroidea > Amphilepidida > Ophiuridae > Ophiura > Ophiura sarsii. Next base: position 78,520,604 of record CM069446.1, read on the forward strand.
ATTACCTATACTGAAATGGTACACCGGCCGAAGTCACTATAGACATGGGCAGGCAAACACCCACATGATATTCGCCAATAGTAATATGCTCTGATGTATTATGTGCACAATGACCACATGACCGGAGCGTCGTCATTGGCCAGTGTGTGCCACACTTCCCTGGTCGTGCTGCCGCTAGTATGCTCCTTGGACGTGTATGTCCAGTGTCCCGCCATCGCTTGCTGGTGATGTTACCACATTAGATAATTCATGCATTTTCATAAGAGGCCTGATTTTGGGTCAGGTTCAGCTAATACACTGGCTGCGCTGATACGGGGATACTGTACATTATACTCTGTATGGTGAATCTGATATTTTCGCTCCTATTAGTTCTAAACAAGTTGTTAGTAAGAGTGAAATGTTACGCGCTATAAAATCCCCCTTGATGAAGAATACAAATGTGAGGGATAGGTACTCTCTGTAGGTATTGATTTTGTACGCAGGAGCTCAATTTTCTTGATCACTGTTTGGTTACTGTAACCTTCGCACATATCATTTGAAAGTGACCATTTTAGTATCTATTTGTTTCATTCACGTTATAAAAGTTAAATCAAGATAATGAAGCACAATCCTCAACAAATGGGAACATTTTTAAATTATACAAAATGTTAAAATCCTGAGGTGAGTCAGTATGCACAAAACAACCTCGACCTGGTCTAAGTGAAGCATAGTCCTTCCCGAAAAGGATCTTTTTATGCTTTGATTAGCCTATTCTACATGTATAATGTAAAGTAGTTTACCAACCCACAGAGTTTACAATAGATAATAACAACAAATATTTATAAACACCGGCAAATGTCCCAACAAAAAATTAGCAAGGACATTCACCGGCGAGGACTCGAACCCGTCTCCTATTCTACATTATTAATGAACCTTATGAGGGAGGGGCAAGACATTTTAGTGTTATATTAGTCTAATTAGGCGAATCCCAATTTTAATTGTGGCCTTTGCTAAAGAGTATAAAAGAATCAAATTGTTTCCCCAGAAAGACTATTCATCATTTAGACCCGGTTTAACATGTTTTGTGCATAGCGACCTGAATGTTGATTACAGAGAAGGTGATTACTAGCATTTACAAAGTCATTGCCGGATGTTATAACACGAGTTCATCCCGGAAGACAAAGTTGATCAGACAAACAAATAGCTGGTAAAACGTTTATCTAGCGAGTGCTTAAGTCGGCAAATGTCAAGTCCAATATGCAAAATGCAGATCGGGAGTACATTGGTCAATGGTCATCAGGAGTAGGGGAGTACATTGGTCAATGGTCATCAGAAGTAGGCTTGAAGAGCCACTTTGCTATCATTTGGATCATAGTCGCAGAGTAAATTAAAAGCAACCGAGACGCGGGTATGTGTGTGTCCAAGAGTGGTGTGATATGCAAATAAGGTAGACAGCCGTCCACTCTCAGTTCGTAGAGGTGTGGACAGTGGTAACATATGTATGCATGGTTGGCTAGCAGCGGTCACTCAAGTAGTTTTGACCATCGCCACTTGAAGATTATTTTAGTGCAAGCTAATGTTTTTTCATGCGGACAGGAGAGAGCGAGTTGGTTTTTGGAAGATGTGTTCTAATGCTGTGTCGATGAGAGTGGAATGAATGATTGAGTGAAATGTGCTGACGATTTGATTAACCTTGAGTGTGCATGGTGTATATTTATCTTTAAATGTAGAAATGTTTACGCTACATTAATTTACATATTTCTCACACACAATAACATTTGTGCGAATATGTTCAAGTGTGCTATAATGGTTGCTTGAGTGTGTTGCCAAGACCAAAGGCTTTCTGTTTAAAACTGAAATTGCTCATTTTTACACCAATCATGTGAGAAAGAAGCATGTGAAAATTTTAGCACACAAAAATAATCACTTTTACTAGTAAGTGGTCGTATGATGCGCAGACTATGTAAGGGTCATGGCGGACTGACCCACTTCTTCATGAACACTAAACTAGTTGCATTTTGGCCATATCTATCTAGTGATGTCCTTTCACAAAAGTTGACCACGTTGAAATGATATCCAACATTATCCACTCTGAGCAACAACTTTCTTTGTTTACAGTGGCTGTGATTGGTTCATTTTACAGATATTTCTTACTTTCTTTGTTACAGTGGCTGTGATTAGTTCATTTTACAGATATTTCTTACCAAATTATCATGAGTCATTTATGGGCATTTCTTTGAGAATGACACATGGGCACATACAGTGAGCGATCAAAATGGTATCGTAGTGTGTGCTAAAAGATAACCAATGTGAACATGTAATAATCTAATTAACCAATCAAAATTTAGCAACAAATGGCTTAGTCTTTCTACTATAAAACTTAAAACAAGTAAGAAATATCAATCAAGTCTAAGGGAGTTGCAATCAAGATGCTTAGGATATTTGTCTACAACTGAGTATTCATCAAAGATGGCCGTCTTCATACAAGTTCAAATATTTCACATAAATATTTAATATAAATTAAACAATTGCATTTTATGTCAAAATAAGCAGACAATAATTCTCTTTCATGTCTGTATGAAATCAAGATGTACGCATTCATGCATGGCTGAGCACATTCATTAAGCAATGGTAAGGTTCATATTGTGTTCAATCATTCACATTAACATTTGAATGGAGGGATTATCCAATTTTTTGCAATCTTCTTCCACAGACCTTGCCATTGTCAAGTGAATGGGATCTGCCATGCATGAGTGATCATGTCTAAATTCCATGTTAAGCTGGTAGAGGATTATTTTCTGCTTATTTTGATATACAATTATATATATTCTATTAAATATTAATTTGAAATATTTGGACTTTACTAAGTGGCAAGGAACTTCTTTGGACGAGTGTACATTGAATTGCAATTTCCGTTATTTCTTCACATTCATAATTTGTCGTCTTTTGTTTCTACAGGGAGCAAGGTGACATCATCCTTTGAGGTAACAACGCTTGGTGGAAAGAAGAGAAAGACAGAAGATGAGCAAATATATACCATCTTTGTAAGTGAACATACAGGGTTGATAACTAGTAATCAGTATTATGCTGATAGTACGGTTGTGTAGAGGTTACTGTCAAGAATCAAAACATTTTCACTCTGGAACAGAGGAAACGCACGAGGTCCCAAAGTATTTGATTCTTCACAGTTTTACCAATTGATCAATTGATCAAAGTCATGAATATATTCCAAGTTACAGAGCGATACGATTCCTAATTACCTAAAAAATCATGGTTTTAGAGTGAATTTAGAGTAAAATAAGTTGTCGGCGCAGACTCCAACAGTTTATTTGCACTCTAAAACCATGATTTTGAAATAATTAAGAATTATATCGCCCTGTAACTTGGAATGTACGTGTACGATTTATGATCAGAAATGTAAATCTGCAAGAAAATCTGCTTTAATTTTTTTTCTCGAGGATTGAAGGCGTTCCCTGGAAAAGATTACATAATGTGCCTTTAATAAAGTTGTGTCAGATGAGCAGACAGTCATTACGTCATCTGCTTTGTGTCGCCTGCTTCATGGTATTATAGGGGTCAATAGCCGTGTCAATAGCCTCATATGTCCACTAATTCACCAGCTGCAACACAATTCTAAAATTATCATGTGGTGAGATTTTGTGATCGTAAATAATTGAATGTGTGTAAACGCTACCAGTTATTCCAACACCTACACGCTGATGCGTCCGTCCACCTTATGTGGCCTAGGGCACGGTCATTTTAAAAAACATTTCAATTTTTGAAACATTCCCAGATGACCAATGATAAATATTTTGGTGCGTTATGATAGCTGTTTCAGTTATTCATTTATCGCCCCGCGTGGGCTTTAAAGAGGGAGTTGGCAAATTCACTACCTGTGAAATAGAACTGTGTTGGGTATAATGTGACGTGATCAAGTGAAATGAGTTACATGTCGGCAGTTTTTAAAGTAAATATTTTGTTCATCATTTAAAAGCACATGGAAAATGCTCAAGTATGGTCCAAACTCCACTATCATGGAATGTCTAGTTTATAAGTTACAACAAATTAACTAACTGAGAAAACAAAGTAAAACATAAGAATTTGTGACTTCTTTTGCCTATAACTCAAAATAAATATTCCCGACATCCGACTCATTCCGGTTGATCGCGTTACATATGTATTATGTAATAGGCATTGCTACACACACCTTGCGCACTATTTTTTTTATTTTTAAAGCAGCACTCTCACTGTGAATGGGTTTATGTGCTGCTTTTCAGTTGATCCACAATATAGTGTATCCTTGGTGCAAGATATTTTTAAGTTAGACTAGTGTCCAGACCTATTATAATTCTTTAATCCCTCAATAGAGGATAATTATTTTGGGAAAAAGCATAACATTTGATAAGACAATTATCTTACAAATGGGTCCAAATGTAGAAAGAAATTGTTGTGCCATAAAGGACCACTCTGTCTGAGCCACAACCACCCAAGACGCCGAGAACCGCTGTCAATCTGAGAACTGCCCTGTGGATGTGACATGCAATTCAGTGTTTCTACGACTCAGTCCTTATATCTTTCTGTGAAGGCTGATGTTAATATGACAGCATAGTTAAGTCAATTTCAATTGCAAAGTTCACTCCATTGAAAAACTACAGCGCTCTCATCTTGGCTAAATCGCTAGCCTCGTTTTCAGTTCACTTTAACCCTCTCCGACGTAAATGTGCTAATTATTTAAGAATAACTTATATAGATACAAAAATTGGTTGAAATATGAAGGGTGTCCGGTGTTGATTCTACACATCCATACCTTGGAATGATATCAACATTTGTATATAAGTGCCACCCCCTGTGTCCTAGAATGCCACCCCTGTGTCCTAGAATAGTAACTTTTCTCTTTGGAGTTGTCCAGATCAAGTGATATGCTATAGTAAAGTACCATAGGTTTTCATGTCATTTGGTCTCTGCATGTGTTAACTCAAGTTTTCAAGAAGAAAAAGGTTGTGTTTTAAACTTGTACTGAACAGAGTTTAATTGATGGTCCGTTTTCTTTTTTTATATATATAATGCAGGTTAAAGGCAAGGAGAAATATGATCTTCTCATGAAGATCAAGGAGTCGCTGGACCTGATGGAGTACTTGACTCCGCAACAAGTGCAAGCCTATAAGGCCAACCAGAAGATAGAGTAAGTACCATGTGTCTCATCCCCTCCTTACCCGTGTGGCAAAGTTCTGTGAGTGTGTATGTGTGTCAGAGACAACCCGTGTTGTGATTGAGACTATATAGTCAGACCAGGTTGCAAGTTCACAGTCTGGGTTGTGAACTATGTATGTGTTTGAGAGTCAACCGGTGTTGCGATGGAGACTACAGTTTGATCAGGAGGGAAGTGTCCAATCCATTTCATGTATAGGAGGTAAAAGAATTATAATCTCATCTGTACCTGGCAAAGTTCACCACCTGGTACTCGCTAAATACATATCCCAGTGTATGTCTGCGAGTCACTTTCATTTGAGATTGAGGCTGCATCCAGACAGGTAGGTATTGAGACCAAGTTGCCACTTTTCCATCACTTAACAGTCTTAACTTGCTTGGAATTGAAGCTTCAACGCCAAATTTCTAGGATACCTATAGCTAAAATCAAAGTCTTAGTGAATGCCCAGATATACTAAGACAAGACAAAAGGAAGGATGTTACAGTGGAACTGTGTGTGTGTGAGATAAATACATTGTCATTTGCAATTGTGTGTATTTGTATCGTAGAAGTAAATTTGAGAAACCAGACTTCATTGCCTTTGGTGGCATCAAAATACTGTACCCTTACCATGCCTTATTTATCATTATCAAAACTTTTCATCATTGTGAATTTGTATGAAAGCAGTGACCTTATGAAATGGGATGATCTATGTGGTTATGCGCATCAAGATTCCCACTGTAAACCTGTGTGCATGCCACATTTGTCTGTCAATTTAAGATGTTTTTAACTGATCTTGGCAAATATTTGGGTTTCCTAAGGGGGCACTATATTTCATGCCATAGGATTGGCGCAGGTACATGTGACGGTATTGGTCTGGTTTCTCTCATTTATTTGTATGATATGATAGATCAGTGTTACCTAGGTATAAGTTCTGTTATGTGTTCTATGTTATGCATGCCTGCACTGTAGTATCATCCATTCTGCGACTTCCTCTGTACAGTCATGTCAGTGGTCATCATAGTGCTGAGATTCATCAGCATGATATGTGATAATTCAGTCATCCAGTAGTAAGTCATTGCCTGACGAGACTTAATGCTATGATCATTGGAACGTACACTGTATTGGCTGCACTGAGGAAGACGAACACAGTTAAGCACCCATACTTGATTAGAGTTGGCACTGACTGCTGTAGGTGATGTTTCTCCATTTGTTTAACCTGCATACAAATACAACTGATTCAATGGGTTGTATAGCCCGGGGGGACTCTCATACTTTTCATTTACCAGACGGGTGATAAATGGGACCCTATTTGGCAGCACATCCCCATGACCTCATATCCACTAAGAGCCCCCCCCCCCCCCCCCCCCCCCCCCCCCCCCGGTATGACCCTTGGGAAAGTTTTAAACCAAATATCCTCAGTCTGTCCCAACAAACTGATGAAGCCTGTTAACATGATGTATGCTGGACCTACCAAACAATATGCAACCCATATGCACAGGTGTGGGGTGCATCACCTAACAACATTCCTGACCAAACCCAGTATGTCTATTTACTTCAAGCGCAAATAAGAGGCGGGGCTGTCATTTGGCAGAACTTGTTTTGCTTTCCTGCCTCAGCAAGTGTGTGTCTATTTCTTCCTTATATTTGGCCAGCAATTTAGGTAACTTATGCATCGTAAGCCTCATATTGCATCCACTACCTGCCACAAATACCCCATCCATCCAAAATGACATCAACGGTGGTTGTTAATCCTTGTGATTCTAAAGTTGTCTGCTGATGAGAAAGAATGAATAAAGATGATTATTATCATAACATTAAACTTGTGTTGTCAGACTCATTATTCAATGCTTACTTTACACTTTTCCACGCGGCTATTGGTTTTACCTATACAATACAGATTTTTCAGAAACCTTTTCCAGCTTTTAATGTCTATCTGAAGGATCCCTAAACCAATACTAGGCAAGTTTGTACTTATTTTAATACATTTTTCATGGTGATTCCAAATATGGTAATGAAATTCCATAATTTTGACATTTTTGAAAACATTTTGTGAAATTTTGGAATGTTGTCTGCAGTGTCTGTCGCATGGAAAGTGTTAAGGAGTTTACACACCATTTCAAAATGAAGTTTACCATTTCAAAACTAAGAACAAACTGAAATGATGATGTATAAATAAAGACTAGCGGATAGCTAATACCTCATCGCATTCGTTTGACTGCTTGCTCTATAAACTTTCCCTAAAATTGCCTGAATACAAAGAGCTTCTTGTGACATTGCTGCTGTCAAATTGACATTTTTGTCGCCACCAAGAATTTCTAAGACGTATGTTAGAAAACGGCAAATAGAATTAACCAAACCGTTCCAGTTGAAGATTATTCCGGTTTGGGTCATCATATTAACACCATAAGGGGGGGGGGGGGGCCGCATTTTAACCAATCAATTATCGCAGTCTATGGCTATCAAGCAAAACTTTCCCAGAGAGTGTAAATGTAAATTATTTGCGCCACCATGTTCATTCAGTAGCCTCCGGAAAAGGCATATATTTCCCACAGGACTGTCTCACTGGTTATGTGATCCTTAGGGCTGTTGCCGCAAGTGCTTTAAAATGTGCGTATTAAAAATGTGTTATACTTATGAAATATGAATACTGCAGCTGTTTTAAGGTGATATACCAGTTTATTATGTATTAATCATACTTACTCTTATAGTTGGAACACTTGTATTATTTAGGGAAAGAGATAATGCAAGTTAACAAACTATAAGGGAAAGTATGATACTAATACTATAAAAACAAATGGGCACTTTAGTAGGTAGCCCTATGCAAGTAGAATGCCGCACACCCAAACCTGCATCCACACTCACGGGTATCATTGTTGTAAGCTGCATTGATTTGACCTCTGTATGCATAGCAGGTCAAAGGTCAAATCAGTAGTGTAAATAGTATAGTAACGCTTCTCTGTCTTCTCTTGCATGATGTTTTTTTCTTGAGTGATGACTGTCTGTAACCTGGAGGTAACGATATATCATTTTTCCCCTTAATTTAAAAAAACCACTCACCTGGCCTTGGCATAGCTGTAGCAACCACTAGGTTCAAAATGGCCGCCGTACCTGGTGTCTTATCATTTTTTTTGTTATTTTTTTGTTTGGTGTAAAGTTGTGGTTTTGTGAACATGTCCAGTAGGTGCACCCGTAATCTAATTGAGTCATATTTTTTTTGTCTTATCGCACTCCAGGTTACAGAAAGTACTCTTACTCAAGAAAAAAGTGCAAGAGTCGTCCAAGCTCAAACCCAAACCACCAAAGCCGAAGAAGTGTTAAGTTAATCGCTCTACTAGAGTGATGATAGCACAATCTACCAACAAACAGACTTTCAATAAATATGAAACATTCATTCATCTTGCATTGGCTACATTACAATTCTATACAATACTCTACGTTTTACCCCCTTATGTGAACTTTTGCTGGAATGGGGGGGACAGGCATGGTTCATGCTCGCTAGACAGCAGCGGTTAAATTTGAGGCCGGAAATATTGAATGCGAGGAAAATTGAGGACTATTTATGAAAGGGAAATCAACCAAATGGAAAGCTGTGTTTGACAAACTGCAATATGCAAATGAACTAATGACACAGCACTGGAAGAATGAGACGCTTGCACAACTCTCGACTCGGAACAGTCACGCGTTGTCTGAATATAGGATTCAATAGAATTTGGAGAAATTGTTGAAAAAGACAACGACTTATGAATCAAAATGTTAATTGATCGGTGCTGATTGTGAAATGATGGCGATGTTGATTTCAAACTGAATCAACTGAACCCCGTTGGTAATGATTTGGTTTTACTACAAAAACAATCGGGGCTAAAGTCAAAGTTAGCTCTCGACAATGGCATCGGTATGGTATAGATTGGTTGTGGTGCTAAACATTATGCAAGCCTAGTCAAAATGCTAGCATTTACACAACTTGCGTATCTGGAGATAATGAGCAGCAATATGATTGCATCAATGATGCAGTCACTGTCTGAAGGAAGCAAAGTAGACTTTTCAGGGAAAGTGAGATAGTCTTTAGCAGGGAAAGCAGTCATCAAATGAACTCCTGATGAGACTTAATGCTGCACACACATTGCCTATAATGCCTGTAGGCATCAACTAATTATGTACAATATTTTGCTTCCTGACCTTGATGGGCACGGAGTGGACAATCTATCGACTACATTAGTAGATGTCCAATGTGAGTGGTGTATTATGGGAAGGTGCATCAAGATCTTCAAGTCCCCCTCAGCAATACGTAACATCTATTCACGCAATGAGAGATATCTCAAAAACTGTTCAGCAAGAAGTCTTCAAATTTGGTAACACCTTGCATCCACATGTGTTATACCATATCCTGAAGGTGACGCATAGAAACCTGGCTTAACCAGAAGATTTAGTCTCATTAGGGATATATATCATGCAAAACCTGCAGAAGGTCAAAACAAATGGGACTCATCAAAACAGACCAGTTGTCAGCAAACAACATTTGCAGAAAATAGCAAAAGAAGATAGTAGAAAATAAAATGAGTTATAACCCTTCAAGCTGCAGAAAATCTTTATTTCATGTTCAATTTCAGTAAGTAAGGTGTCGTTTTAAAGATAAAGAATAACTAGGAAACATGAATGTTAAATCTCATTTTTTTCGTTTCTGGAGACAACTGGTCTGTTTTGTTGTGATGGGTCACAATTATTATCGATTAAATTAAATAACATAGTGGAATTAATCTAATCTATTGATGTAACTACTGATTACTATATAACTATTAGCATATTGATGTTGTTTGGTTTTGTGTAACTGTGAGTGTGCATTGCTGTATTAGTGCATCAGTACACGTAACTGAACGCTTCATTGTCACGCTCAAATCTCACTATTTGATCTCCTCCTACAATTTTAAACTAAATTACGTAAAGCACAAAATCATCATCACCTGTATTTCTGGTTATAAAAAAGAGGTTGATACCCTATTTAATAACTGAAGTGACTCAATACGACTGGAGACTCCATATCACCAAGGTTATACATTGACTAAATTTAACATGACTCGCTTTGCTTTTGTAAAATAAAGGACTCTGGAAGTGAGTTTCTTTAGGGCTTCAAGTACTACACTGCCCCTTCTGACAATCAGAAACACTGCCTCAGGTTTTAATGTTTATCTGTGAAAAAAGTAAGATATTGTATCGTTATTTTCAATATATGCAAAATGTATAAACAAGAACAAATCTGAAATGCGATGGATAATGATAATATGTTTGACTTTATGACATCACGACATTAGACAGTACTGGTTAAGTGGTATATTTTAGGGTGTGATTATTAGTACTTGATGCCTGAATAACAGATGCTTGACAAATATATCCTTACAAATAAGATTTGTATAAAGTAACTTTGTATTTAGAACAAAACACAAATGTTATCTTTGAAAGCATGTTGAATTGATTAATGGGACAGAAAGCGAGAATCTATCCGCCAAAATATGACAACCACTTTTACAGTGCTGAACTGATGGCGTATCATGCAATTTTCAGATTAAATATTTAAGCCTCACAATTAAAAGAGGGGGCTATCTATCAATGATGCATAGAATCTATGAAACCCTTGTTCGTAGACAGAACTGACTAAGACTTAATATTGATCACTTTCATTAGAAAACACTAACTATCTTTGTTAACATATAGACCATGATGCTCTCTGGTTTACCATTCTTATATCACATATTGTGATGACACAGTGCATTATTGCAACCTATGAGCCTTCTGGGTGGTGCTCATTTACTAGTTGGGGTTTATATACTAAAGTCTATTTGGCCATTGATACAGTGAGGTAACTGCGTATTCTACTAATTGCAGCATATAACGCGCGCACTTACTCGAGGCTCTGGCGTATACACACGAGCGTAGAAAGAAGGAAGATAGATACGCATGCGTAAATGCTGCGCCAGTAAAAGTATGCCACTGTCCAGAGGAAGACAAATAGAGTATAGATGTTCATGTTTGTGCCACTCTATCTATGCACATCTTCATGTGAATGAAATGCATATCTCTATTTTGAAGTAATTGGACCATACTTGCTGCACCTTTTACGAAGTTACTGTTTAGGGATCACTACAAATTAGTTTACCGCAGTTGACGATGTTTGTTATACGATAAGGCATCAATTTGCATGATAAATCTAACTGGGTGTATCAACATGGTAGCATACCATTACGAATAATGATGAAGTTACGTATGTGCAAAATAGAGTAGTATAATACCAGAGAATCCTAGTTAAACAGAGAGCATTATGAGTTATGTTAATGAGATATGAATATCATATTCATGGACAAAAGTCGGGTGATGCCATGCCAAACTCAAAACAGCAAGGTGCAGATGACCGCTGACCTTTATCAAGCAATGCATCCGTGGGAATTATTTACATGTAGCGCTCATAAATAGCGCAACCGGGATCGTCAATGCTTCAGTGTGCCTTTGTTTAATAGCTACGGGATGTTTTTCATGTAAACCTGGCCGCGAGTAAAGAACGATGAAATACTGGTTCGCTCTTTTACAAATGTGGCAGTGCATCGACCGTCAGATGACACTCTTGTGTCCTAAAGACGGTTGTTGTGTCATTTTCAATACTCGTTCCATGCAATGTTAGTGTGTGATCATGCCCGTTATTAAAAAAAAGTTACAAAGAAATTCTTCCCTTTTGATACGTCAAACATAAAAAGATTTGTGATTTGTATATTGGTAATTATGTACGGTATTTAAAGAAGTTATATATTCCATCTATCCTATTTGTCTATTCATACTCAATTCAGTGTATAGAGAGCTTGTGTCCCCTACCCCCTGCTGCACAGTAGTACTGCTGTCTAACACATACTATCATCTTTGTCATTTTACGCCAACTTTGGGTATGCACTTTGTAGGCCGACTATAGTATGGTATTGGCACGTAATGCAAGCTTTCATTCAGTCGGTTCGTTTAATGAGACAGAATTTAGGGCGCAACTGCGTAATGCAACATACATCCTAATCTAAATGTTCTTTCAATGTGAGCATAAAGCTAAGATAAGTCACTCTGGTATTATCTTGCAGGGAGGGCATACACCATATTAACACTAATCGGATCAGCTTTCTGATCTGTTGACCAAAGTCAAAGCGGGTTTATAGTTCAAAAGGTCATGTTAATTACTAGATTTGGGAACAGGACATTATGATATGCTGATAAAGGAGAGGAGAAAAGAGAAGCTGATCACTAAATAGATGTATAGTTAGTTTGGTACACCAGCACCATCCGAGCAATAATATTCCATGCATTGTGGATTAATTGTTAATCAGCAGATAATTTGAATAACACAAAAAAACCTTCGGTTGACCTCATTAAATATGGTGTTACACCCTCCCGCAGTTGACACCCAGTGATAGAAAGCATATGGAATCATTATGCTGGATTGTGATGTCAAGTGGTTGCTGAAGATGAAATTAATAGCATTATTTTGATGGAATGCAATGATCAAAATGGGGGTTGAACAACATGGTAATGTAGCCAATATAAGGAAGAGATAAAGGAACAGGAAGATGAAAATAGGGCGCTTGTACACAGAAACAGTGAATGGTTACCAGAAAATTATCAACTCTCAGGCACCAACTGTCAGTCAATGTGTTATTACTGTGGGTTTATCCCTGACATCATATTTGCTTATTCAGCACATGCGCTTGGAAATTTAGGCTTGGGCTTAGTATATTGGAGTACTCAAGAAAGTTACAGTTATTAAATCAAACACACAAATGGGGGAAAATGCTACAATAACCCTAATCGGGATCGTAATTTTGGAAGAGAAATCAACAAATAAATTGCCACTCCCCGACCGGGAATTGAACCGGTGTCCATCCGGACCAGAAACCCGGCCCCCATAGGCAAGCCACGGCTCTTAGCTACTCGTTCGCGTAGTATACTGTGCTCACTATATAGGCTCGGTTCATTACATCATCGAAAACCGTTCGCACATGCGCTTGGAGATAGGCTTGGACATAGTATTTTGGAGTACTTACGAGAGTTAGGGTTAAGGCCAGAGATTAGTTTGCAATTGCACAATCTGGTTAATTGCTAAGCCAAGTACAAGACACCCAGGAAATGTCCATGCAATAACTAAATGGGTTTGTAAAATACAGAGTTGACAACATTGATCATTATCCACAGTATAAGCCGCTAAGACAATTGTGAATTTGCTGGTAATCACTCGCCACCTCATTGATGTAAAGTTCTTTATGTGTAATATAGTAAACAGGTCAAAACTGGTCACAGTTCCCCGTTGTAGACAGCAACCTGTAGGTTGTAGACAGCAGCCTGTAGGCCAAAAGAAAAGTAAAGTTTGTTTGCCCTCACTGTTTATGGACAGCTTCTTTCTTTCTTTTTAAATTATTTTTTAATAAAAAGGCTTGACTACACTTATTTTTATATATTCAAGTACTAGGTATTTCAACGAATGCATTTACTTGCAATAAGGGCTAACAAACTTTGTTTCTCTGACTTAAAAAAAAAAGGAAATATGTATTTTATGAAAGTGTGTTAACGGACCGTGTAATAATTGTTTCTTCTTTTCTTAAGTAGTTGTATGTATGAGTACTCTGATGTAAGTTTATAAGTACTATAGTTAACTATAATTAAGGTTTAAAATGAGCAATACTGTAGCACACATTTCAATGATTGTGGACAAATATCGTGACATCAATTTTAAAAAAATCAAATAGTATGACAGGGTACTGTTGAAGTCTGCCATCACCTATCATTCAATTGTACACAATCATGTTATTGAAGCCAAGAAGCAAGGGGATGAAACACTAAATCCATAATCATTATGGCATCCATCATAAAAGGGTATCTCAAATGATGAACAGAGATAAGGGGAACTACTTCTTAAGTTACATCATATGATACGATCATAATTGGATAATGATGTGATCACTTTAATTAAGTACAGTGGTGAAATGAACAAATCTCCTGTTTTGCGTATAATATTCAAACATCACTGGTGTGGCCATTAATTTGACGATTTTCAGTGCCCCTGTGTATTTCGCTTGTTTACGCCAAGTCTTATCTGCTTAGTTTCTACACTTTGTGGGTATTCTTGTATAGGTTCAGTACAACAACTAAATGGACACATTGTTGTTTGCTGGTATCAGGTTGTGCTGTAATGTGATAAGGTGATAGCCAAGCTGATGGAGTACATATTTAAAACAATTTTCAAGCGACTGATTTGACACATATAAAAAGAAAAGTGTGCTGTGTATATTGAGTAGTGTTGTACGCTCATTTTGATTAACATTTTTGTGATTATATTGTATGATTGTTTATTCCTGTTGTGGTAGTGATTGTGTTTTTTCTGACTTCTATCAAATCTTACGTGTTTTATGACTTACATGTGTATGGTGATCGTCAGTGTATAACTAATCTTGTAGCTGTATGTGAGTGTCAAAGTCTTATTTCTAACATGTGTTGTTATTCGTCATATTTCTAAACTTTGCCATATGGCGACGGGGGAAAAAACGATCTGTTTTACGGGCGGACGGACCTGTCAAGTTGGGTCGGTCAGTCTGGTGGGTTTTTTAACCTAAAATGTCACCAAAATCTGCAAAAACAATTTCAACAGATTTTACCTGATTTGAGAAGAAGAAAAATCTTGAAATACGCAAAATGTGGGTCGGCCGGGCCCGTTAAACAGGGTGGTTTTTTGTCCTCGCCTAATGGCAGCCTTATTATATGAAATCAATACACTTAAGGAAAAGCACTATTTTGTCCCATAGATCTACATTAAGTCAATCAAGTCCATCATTACTTGACCATAATTGATCTTTAAAACAATAGCCCATTCAAAATGAATTAACAGACCTAAGGATTTGAACATTTGGAATACTAAGTGTTACTAAGTGATAGACTAGTCTTGTGTGCAGTCTGCAGAATGTACAGTTATCTCCTAGTCGCCGAATCAACTTGTGTTGAATTACGTCAGAGTGTAGCGGTTAATGAGGAATTGTCAAATTATGTAATTGAGATGAATTCAGGGAGAATACTATTTTTGCCATATTATACTTTTTAAGTGAAACTTTTAAAAAGTCTTTTATGAATCCCACTATATAAAAAATGCCTAATTTTTATATTAAAATAAATTTTAAAGTCTATTTGATGGCACCAAGTGCAATGAAAATCTACTGTTTTATTGTGAAATCCCTTTTTTTAATTTTAAATGCTAAGTTGCAGCCCTTTACTCTTGTGAGTAGTTTAAAATGTTACACCACTCTGGAGTTAATGAAATATTGCACCAAATTGAGTTGTTTTCTCGTATTGTATAAATGTTGAATGTGTTTGTATTGTGAGCGTCAACTGTTACCACGGTACAGTAGCGTATGTATATAATGCTATATGCCACAAGTCTCTATTTTTGAAGGGCCACTTATTTCAAGGTCATTGGGTTTGTGATCAAGGACTAGTAATGACATGCACAACATACCCTTTGAAATCAAGGATTGTCAGCAGACCGATTTTAGTGCCGGCTAAATGATCTAATGGGCCATTTGTTACGAGAGGCAAAAGGTACAATTTCTCAATTTTTACCCTCGAGTGCTGGTTGATCAGCCCGAGTGCTGGTTGCTGGTTAATCAGCCTGGTTGCTGTCTACGCTTTTCTTGAAATCAGAGTGATGTCTGTGGCTCTAATACCAATTCTATAGAAAAGCCTTTGAAGTTGGTGGCTCTTCCTAAAAATTTGAGGCATGTTATCACTTAATTTATGAGTTGTATATCGATAGATACTAATGAATTATTGTTGTTAATAATAATAATAATAATAATAATCGGTATTTATATAGCGCCTTTTTCCTAAGGGTTCTAAGCGCTGTAATTATGTTGAGTGAAGGAATGTAAAAGTCGCACAAGTGTGCTATCTGTGTTGATGAACTTAAAAAATAATAATAATAATAATGTTTAATGTAGGTATGTTTAAATTTACATAATCTTGTTATTTATTGAGTGAGTTTTGTAAAAATTTGCAACGGGAAACCATATTACATAGATTAGATTCTGAAGATCATTAACAGTATTTCTACATAGCAACCCAGCGACGTCACGCATTGTATCAGAACATTTAAATATCTTGTACATTTTGGATCATAACAGGTCACACAGTATGGAATGCGTCTGAATTCTAAAATTTGTAAAACTTGAAAAGGGAACAAATTGAATTTTTGCACAATGTTGAGAATTTTATAAAAAAAATACAGTTTTACTGAAAAAGGAATAGATGAATGATCAACAAGCCCTTCTTGAAAAGTCCATTCTCCCATATAACACAGTGGGGTTTTTTGTATTACATTTGAGCTATTCATGGGTGATAGTTCTTTATCCTGATACAAATTGGCGTTTTTTCCTTCAAATAGGTCGAAATATTTTAAAGATATATATATATATATATAGATGAGGTGACCGTTGTTTACAGCCAATGTTTATCAACAAACGCAACGGGCGAAGGGACTGTCGATACACGCTTGAGGGAACAGCATATGACTACAACACTGTCCGCTATGCAGTATTGCCCTTTATAATGCTTTGGCGCGAGTTTTAAAAGCACGGGTCCTAAACAAAACAGGATGCGCTCGCTAACTGCCGGGCAAAGAACAATAGCAACTAGCCACGTTTTGCCCGTTGTGACGTCACTTGTCGCCCCATCTATATATATAACAAAAATCGGTCCGTGTGTGGAAAGTTGTTTAGACAAGCTCTTTTTTCTTCACGACTCCTCATCTTTCAGATCCAACGTGATCCAAATAGGCTAGAACTGCTCAAATAAAAACCGCTGTATGTTTGTGCGACATGTAGTATCTGTGTATAGTGTTTGTGAATGGCAAGTTAATTTGATGAAAGTTCTTGATTAAATAAAATGAAAGCACTTGATAAGAAAAATTGGCAGCTTTGTTTTATGTCATTTCTTTGAAATGTAACTGGATGTAAAATGGGGTTCATTTGTGTGCTCAACTACAATTGAATGATTCAATGTGATGATATGAATCCAAATATCATTATGATAAGGCCATGGGGAGGGGGACCCTGTTCTCACAGGCAGTCAGGGGGAGGGGTCCTTCAACAACAACAACATTCGGGCATTTTTGGTGAATTTGTAACAATTTTCAAACATTTCAACAACAACAAAAAAATCAGTAAATTCAACAATTTGTTGGTGACAATTTGAAGAGAAAAAATGGATCGGTCTGGCCCGAAAAACAGGGGTGTGGGTGTCTTTGTGGCTTAGGGGTGTTGATAAACCTCCGTGGGAGGGGGCACTCAACTTTTTTTGGGTTAGGCAGTCAGTATGCAGCCCCGCTCAAAGCCGTTGTTTTTCTAACCCACTCACAGCGACCGGAAGTACTCACCCATAGAGATACCGCTTTGTTGTCTCGCCTGATGTAATCAGAAAGAGACTATGTTATCACTATTTCTGTCCGGCGTCCGGCGTATGCCGTATGCCGTATGCCGTCAGCCGTGTGCTAAGAAATACCTTTGTGACGCGATATCTGGAGATCCGTAAGGCCTATCGTGATGGGACTTGGTGGAGGGAAGGGGGTCGGTGCGTTCTGTTGCTGATTGATTTTTCAAGGTCATCGGGGGTCATACAAGGTCATCGGGGTCAAATATGCTTAAAACTTTTGAGACGCGTTGTGACGCGATATCTAGAGATCCGTAAGGCCTATCTTGATGGGACTTGATGTCAGGGAAGGGGGTGGGGTGTTCTTTTGCTGATTAGATTTTCAAGGTCATTGGAGGTCATTCAAGGTCAGCGGGGTCAAATATGGGGTCAAATAAGATCCGTAAGGCCGATCTTGATGGGATTTGGTGGAGGGAAGGGGGTGGTGTATTCTTTTTGCTGATTAAATTTTCAAGGTCATCGGAGGTCATTCAAGGTCATCGGGGGTCAAATATGGGGTCAAATAGATCAGTAAGGCCTATCTTGATGGGATTTGGTGGAGGGAAGGGGGGTGGTGTGTTCTTTTTGCTGATTAAATTTTCAAGGTCACCAGAGGTCATCGGGGTCAAATATGGGGTCAAATAGATCAGTTAGGCCTATATTGATGAGATTTGGTGGAGGGAAGGGGAGTGGTGTGTTCTTTTTGCTGAATAAATTTTCAAGGTCATCAGAGGTCATTCAAGGTCATCGGGGGTCAAATAAGATCCATAAGGCCTATCTTGATTGGATTTGGTGGAGGGAAGGGGGTGGTGTGTTCTTTTTGTTGATTAATTTTTCGGGGTCATCGGGGGTCAAATAGATCAGTAAGGCCTATCTTGATGGGATTTGGTGGAGGGAAGGGGGTGGTGTGTTCTTTTTGTTGATTAATTTTTCGGGGTCATCGGGGGTCAAATATGGGGTCAAATAGATCAGTAAGGCCTATCTTGATGGGATTTGATGGACGGAAGAGGGATGGTGTGTTCTTTTTGTTGATTAATTTTTCGGGGTCATTGGGGGTCAAATATGGGGTCAAATAGATCAGTAAGGCCTATCTTGATGGGATTTGGTGGAGGGAAGGGGGGGTGGTGTGTTCTTTTTGTTGATTAATTTTTCGGGGTCATTGGGGGTCAAATATGGGGTCAAATAGATCAGTAAGGCCTATCTTGATGGGATTTGGTGGAGGGAAGGGGGTGGTGTGTTCTTTTTGTTGATTAATTTTTCGGGGTCATCGGGGGTCAAATAGATCAGTAAGGCCTATTTTGATGGGATTTGGTGGACGGAAGAGGGATGGTGTGTTCTTTTTGTTGATTAATTTTTCGGGGTCATCGGGGGTCAAATATGGGGTCAAATAGATCAGTAAGGCCTATCTTGATGGGATTTGGTGGAGGGAAGGGGGTGGTGTGTTCTTTTTGTTGAGTAATTTTTCGGGGTCATCGGGGGTCAAATATGGGGTCAAATAGATCAGTAAGGCCTATCTTGATTGGATTTGGTGGAGGGAAGGGGGGTGGTGTATTCTTTTTGCTGATTAAATTTTCAAGGTTATCGGAGGTCATTCAAGGTCATCTGGGGTCAAATAAGATCCGTAAGGCATATCTTGATGGGATTTGGTGGACGGAAGAGGGATGGTGTGTTCTTTTTGTTGATTACTTTTTCGAGGTCATCAGAGGTCATCTGGGGTCAAATAAGATCCGTAAGGCCTATCTTGATGTGATTTGTTGGAGGGAAGGGGGTTGGTGTGTTCTTTTTGCTGATTAAATTTTCAAGGTCATCAGAGGTCATCTGGGGTCAAATAAGATCTGTAAGGCCTATCTTGATGTGATTTGGTGTAGGGAAGGGGGTTGGTGTGTTCTTTTTGTTGATTAAATTTTTCAAGGTATTACATCCCTTGCATTTACTACAATGCATACCTTTGTGACAGTGCTACATTGTATCATATGTTTCATCATCATTTCTTTCAAGTCACTTTTGATGAACAGGCGAGACGCGCCGTTCGAGAACCGCCTTGTTTTTACAGTTGACCTCATGATAGCACGATGTAAATGAGCTCTTTTCATGATTAATATAATCACACATTTCAAAAACATTTGCCATGAAATTGTAAAATAAAAAGGCATGTGATGCATATAATATATCTAATAATTATCTGTGAACTTCATGACATGTTGTATTTTCGGTGCAAATTATTGCAATCGCACAGACCGAATTCAAGAAAAACTTGACGAAATAAAGCCAAATCCACTGTAAAAAAGTCACTTCTGAAGAATCAGGCACCAATTTTATCCATGGTATCATAATATTCATAGTCTTTTTTAACTAGAAACATGCTTAAAATATTATAACATTATTTAGTCTGGTCAAGTGAATGATTATAATATAGCTCCTCGAATCTTGTCTCGAGCTAAATTCATTTTGTACCGTCGTTGGGTTGTTGATGAAGTGTTTAAATCTCACGGATATAACTAGTTTCGCTTGATAGCTCAGATGGTAAAGAGTTCGCTTGGAGAACGAGAGGTCCGGGGTTCGGAATCGATCCTTCTGCTCTACATTTTCATATTATATTTTTTTCTCGTCAAAATCATTTTTCACAATTTCATCACACAAAATGCATGAATTCGGACGTTTTCATTGCAAAAACTGTATTTTTCCCCAAAATTTCAATAATGAATTCAAACGCGGGCATGAAAATGAAGTGCGGGCGGGTTACAGGAAACTAAAAATCAAGTTGGCGAGGCCTAACGGGGGATCGTAAGTTTCGTTTTCTGATCGAAAATCTGTGAAAATCGGTTTTTCTTATAAAAAATGAAGTCGGGCATCAATGTTTTTGATATGAAATTAAAGCTTAAAATTCCGTTAGTACAGAAATTGCTCTTAAATATTGTACGAATTTTAGTACGGTCAAGTGAATGGTTACAAGAAGCAAAGTCACGAAAGTTGTTAAATTCTAAAATTAGCGATAAAATCACTGTTTGTGGACCAAATATGTCAGATTTGGCATCATATTATAGAGAAAATTACGAACAATCCACCTACTTCGCCATCATTTCTGCCAGCTAACCCTACCTCAATTAATTCAGGGAAAACAAACTTCTCGTAAGGTTTTAGCGCAAGGTTGACATCCTGAAACGATCTTTGCGTGGGTTAGAAATCGGCAAGGTCACTCATTGAAAGCGATACCTGCGTGCTGACTGTAGGGGTGTGCCGCCCAGGGAAAAAAGGGGGGCTACTGAACTGAGTGGATTTCATGATGAAAAATAGGGTCTTAGGAACTGATTTGTCCAAAAAGTAGGTCTTGAGAACTGGCCTATAGTTCAATTTTGATTAGCCAAAATGCTAATTTTCGATTTTTTTATTATTGATTTTTGGTTGTTGTTTTTTGTTTTAGAACGCAACATTTTTCGGATAATTGGGGCTTTAGAACGCAAAATTTCGTGATTTTTGAATTTTCAATAAAATTGGGGTCTTAAGAACTGATGCAGGCTCAAAAGGGGAGTCGAGAGCTAGCAGCAGAGGGTGGAAAAGGGGGTCTTCAGCGCGGCACATACCTATACCCTTTTCCAATGTCAGTACCCCCTGTTTGGTGAAAATTCACCAAGCAGTATCAAACTGCTTGGTGGAAATTAACCAAGCAGTTTTTTATATCGATAATATATGCCTCCCCCCCCCCCCCCCCCCCCGGATAAACCTTTACTCCATGGCCTCATACATAATCATGGCAAGGGTCCACTATCGATGTTCGCTGGGCTATAGATGCAGGTATGAGGGAATCAATGTCATCATCTTCATTTGCTGGCATAAAATGCATGCAGTGATGTAAATAATCCATGGATTTAATCAATAACAGATTCACGCTTAGAATGATAACAAATTTGCTGATTGGCACAAAATGCTCATGTATGGGGTAGTGCGCTCCTCATTACGCCTCATGTATGGGGTAGTGCGCTCCTCATTACGCCTCATGTATGGGGTAGTGCGCTCCTCATTACGCCTCATGTATGGGGTAGTGCGCTCCTCATTACGCCTCATGTATGGGGTAGTGCGCTCCTCATTACGCCTCATGTATGGGGTAGTGCGCTCCTCATTACGCCTCATGTATGGGGTAGTGCGCTCCTCATTACGCCTCATGTATGGGGTAGTGCGCTCCTCATTACGCCTCATGTATGGGGTAGTGCGCTCCTCATTACGCCTCATGTATGGGGTAGTGCGCTCCTCATTACGCCTCATGTATGGGGTAGTGCGCTCCTCATTACGCCTCATGTATGGGGTAGTGCGCTCCTCATTACGCCTCATGTATGGGGTAGTGCGCTCCTCATTACGCCTCATGTATGGGGTAGTGCGCTCCTCATTACGCCTCATGTATGGGGTAGTGCGCTCCTCATTACGCCTCATGTATGGGGTAGTGCGCTCCTCATTACGCCTCAGTCATGGAATGGTGACAATACATTCGCTATTCAATGCGTCACCTCATCTGCAATTTGTGTTGATCGTCATTTGCCGTATGTCACAACAGAGCGACAACCTGATGTTGCATAGAGTTGATTTTCTGTGGTCATAAAGAAGCTTAATACCTGCATCTATGGATAAGTTGGTGCAGGGTACCTGCATATGACCCAGCGTGCAGGGTACCTGCATAGGACCCAGCGTGCAGGATACCTGCATAGGACCCAGCGTGCAGGGTACCACATACCTGCCACTGGGGGACCTGGTTTCATTCCCTAGAAGCCGCAGCCATTTATGTGTCTCTGTCTGTACCCCCTCCATCCCCACCCAACCACCATCCCCACCCAACCACCATCCCCACCCAACCACCATCCCCACCCAACCACCATCCCCACCCAACCACCATCCCCACCCAACCACCATCCCCACCCAACCACCATCCCCACCCAACCACCATCCCCACCCAACCACCACAGAAGTTGGGGTAAATTTATTCCCCGCTTTGAGATTCCATCCCCACCCAACCACCACAGTTGGGTTAATTGAATTTTGTGGGGAGTTTTAAATTTTTATATGACATGATGCATTTTGTGCTTTAGACTGCAATCTGATTTAGAGGACCTATATGATATGAAAATATTGCAACACTATATTTGCCGGCCTCAAAATTTACACCCATAATGTATCTATTGTGAACTTTAGTCTTTTTCAAAATTGTTGCCAAAATCAAAATCGCACCCATGAAAAATAATGATTACATCACGTGTTGTCAACACCACAGCACCACAGTATGTGTGTGGTGTGGTGGGGTGCTGCCAAAAATGGGTGCCGTCGATTGAACAAAGTTGACATTTTAATGTAATTCTATGAGCACACCAACCATTTTTGGTTCATTTAGTCTTGGGTCTAGGCCTTGAAGTCACCTGCTCATCGCCATGGAGAATTTTCAATTTTGGCAACCTCTTCAGAAATGGTCATCGTTAGCAACAGACAATGAAACATTCATTTCAATACCGATTGTAACATTACATTGTTTATGTTGTTGTGTCATTTATTGTACTTTGTAATATTGGGGTGTTTTTTTTCTTTTTTTCTTCTATTATTTTGTTTGCTGACGATGCCTAATCAAAACAAATCAAAACAAACAAACATTGCATTAGACGCTGTTATAAACATAAGATAATACCAAACAAAATGAAAACGATGAGAAAAAAATGTTTGAGGTTTAACGTGAGGTGAGTTTTGAGTGTCGTTGGAAAGGGACCAAATATGCACTATATTAATGCATGGTGGCACATAGCTCATTCAATGAACCATCAATCATCTCCACCAGAGCATAATATCTTGTTTCAGAAATAAATTACTGTCAACAGAACAAAGAATGTTATGAGTTTGGGTATAGATGAGATGACACATTCCAAAGGACTGGTCTATATGTTTACATGTCTACTCTTCAATGAATACCAATTAGCAAACACTCTTCTCTGTCCTATTGTCTTGTTTTTCACAAGTTTTATAAATATGGTTTTCAATAACATGACGTGTGTAGCGGGCAAGGAATATTTGTCTCTATGGACCTAGGCACATATCCCCCTGGCACACTCCGATACAGCTCGCTGCTAACCAATCAGAGCCGTGAGGTCCAGCTGACATGTTGCGCACCACATGTCCGTTTACTTTTACGCGAGGTCAAACTCATGTGGCGTGCGTCTACCCTATAAGCCAATGGTCAGGCATTGGATGACACATGTCAACTCCTCAATAAAAAGTATAAGATCAAAGATACACATTTGGTGAGATTAGAGCACAAAAAAATGCATAATTTCAGCAAATTTACAGTAGTGATATCATCTCATTAACAATTCCCTTTTGTCTTCTGTATTTCGTCTTCACAGCACACCGCAGCTAGTAACACGCACTATACCCACCCCGACGCAGCCACATCATCACCAAGTACCGCAACACAGTCAATATGACCAATTTAATGCACATCAACAACAGGTAAGATGCATGGGCCGCCGTGATTTTGAAAATTACACAAATGAAATGTTTACTTCACATTGTACAAGATTACACAATTATTTATTCCCATAAATTATATCCAACACGTGGACATCATGTCGCTACTGGTTGCGAGGGTAAATTTCAATACCGTTACTCGACTCGGATTGGTAAATTTTATTGCGTGCGCTGTCACAAGTTGTCGCACTATAATTCATTGGTGGAGATCTGACGATTTTGCCGACCCGAGTGTTATTCAAAAATGGCTCCTTTCTAATTGACGAAAACATTATGATTACATTAACTTGGGACCAGCAAGTGCTTGCATGTGACCTTGTACGCAAGGCAATCGCAAGTTCCAATGCCTGCCCAACGAGTAGAACGGGGTCACTGCTACGTATGTTCACATGATCATAGATTCAGGCTATAGGAGAGGCACGAATCCAGTGCTATCTCAAATGTACCCTATTCATTAGTAAAGGCAGTCTAAAGGGGTATATTTGAAATGAAAATATTTAACATTTTTGATAACCACTTTTCAGTTAGGGAACAGGGCCTATCTCATGTTTAAAAAAAAATACTGCATTTCGCATCGCATTTTTAAGTAAAATGTTTTTTAAGCATTTCACATTTTTTCAGGTTTCTTCTGAGACAAATTTTTTTGTTTGTTTTTGGCCTCAAGTCATGAGCATCCAGAAACACAAATTAAAGGACTTAATAAAAGAATATATCAATCAGTCAATCAATCAAAGTTTGCTACTTCCTCTTTTTTTCAGCTCCACCTCCAAAACCTACAGCAGCAGCAGCAGCAGTCCAGCAGCATCAACCAAGGTGTACACATCCCTCCTCCTCCACCAAACTCTGCACCTCCACCCCTCAACCACCTTCCCTCAATGCCATCATTCCCTACCTTCCAGATCCCACAGCATCCACACAATGGAGACACCATTGGACATGACATGTTCCTACATCAGGTCGGGCATGGTAGTCAACAGCAGCCACATCATCTACAATCCAGGCCACAGGACATGTCAGACGGAGCATCCCCGCCCATGGACGTGGATAACATGCAGCAAGCTAGCCAAGGTTTTAGTCACATCATCTCATCAGAGGTAATAGCTTGAAACTATTTAATTCATAAAGTAGATATGTTAAACCTGTTCTATGAATAAATAAGTTCATCTGGATTGTTACTGAACATCTGAGATTTAATTTCTTTTTGAACAAATCCAATAAAAAGTGAATAAGATACTCACAATTTTAGTTATGTTTCACTGCTAAACTAGCAGCTTCGTCAGACTGGCAACTCTGTCTGGAGGCAACAGGAATTTAGGGATTTCCTGTTGCTGGGAACAGCCGTTGTAGAGGGCGTAGTTCCGACGAGTTGATCATGTCATTGCCACCATGTCATTTTTAAATAACAAGAATTGGACCGTGTAACTTGATATTTTTACCCTAACGTCAATGTTTTTGGCGTCATTTGTTCAGGATTGCAATAAAAGAACATTTTTAAATTCAATTAATAGATTTGATTTTATTGGTCAGTAGGAAAAGGATAAGTTTGTACAAACTATAATTGCATTAAGTCTTGATAACTGCAAGGGTGTCTTTCTGGAAACCTAGAATTATTCCCCAGTAATTCTTCCTCAAATTTCCCCCTACCTTGAATTCCACATGCTGCTGTATTTACACGGGACAATAAGCATGATAAGTACACTCTACTATTATAATCAGCGTTATAATGCAATGGACATATTCCAACCTGATAAACCCGGAAGTGCGTACCGGACACGTTGATGTGTCCAGATTGGGGAATCGTTGCATGCATGTACAGTTGTTTGCTCATTTCATTCATCTCGATGCACCTCCGCAAACAACGACAAAACACGCTCGCATGAAATGGCTTGAATTGTTCGCTCATTTCATGCATCTCGATGCACCTCCGCAAACAAGGACAAAACATGCTCGCATGAAATAGCTTGAATTTGGTGCATAGCATTATGACAGTGACTCTAGCCAGGGGAAACTTTCCTGCAAACAAACTGTTCATGCATATGTTCAAATAGATGTGATATCCGTTTTCTTATATCCAGGAAATCTCCTCGAGCCAACTCCAGAATGGAAATAGTTTATCCCCTGTACGTAGTCCACAAAATCAGCAAACATCTCCGCATCATTACACAGCTAGTCAGAACCCTTCCTGTAGTCAACTCAACCAGTCCTATGACAGAAGTATTTCAAGGTGAGATAGAGGCGGGCTGCAAAATCAGTAGATAAGCTCTAGAGTAAAAAGGACTTTTACTGTAGATGGGGGTGAAGTTTTTCCCCATTAAGGGTTAATTAAGTAGTCATAAACATTCAATTTTAGTTTAAGTGTATTCAACACAAACAAACATACAGCGATAATACTGTGGTAGGTTGACCAAATCAGAGCAAGATTTAGACAAATATTTGGCCATCCTTGAAAAAATTATTGACTGAATGGTTAAGTTGGTTGAGAGCATATTGGCAAAGGCGTGGATATCATACATTACAATAACAAACAGATCAGTAACTATGTGGATGATAGATAGTACATGACATTTTAAAAAGTGATTGCGAGGCAACAAACTTATGTAAATATCGTAGTATCACAAAGCTTTGTTATGTTTAACATTTTAGCAATTTAGTAATTTTGATAGTATATAATATATTTTTAATTTACTACAGCTGGTTGAATAGGCTGGGTGTTGGCCAGTATGCAGATGCTTTCCAGAGCAGGGGCATTGGTAACACAGATCAATTGGATGAGATACAGCTAGAGGTAGGTACCACCCAGATATATGGGGAGGATCAACACAATTCATGAAAGAATTAGGGGTTTTGGCAAGACCAATATCAGGTAGATGAAAAATGTAAGTTTTTTCAGAGCTGACAGTTTCGCTGGTCAACGATCAGCTTTCTCAAAGCTGCTTGCTGATCAACTGTTGATGTTTTACCGGGAAACTGACACAAATGGTCAGTTTTGTGATGCCCTGTCAGTTTTGTGACGCCCTGTCAGTTTTGTGACGCCCTTGTTGGTAGAGGGCGTATTCAGTGGACCGTATACTGTAAAAGTGGATACTTTCGCGCATGTAATTTTTCACGCTTTGTTTTTATTTTTGCGATTTTGAGCTTCCTTACATAGACCTACATACCAAATGAAAATAGATTCCCGTATCCAACGTGAAAGGCAGATATTGGTCTTGCTAAAAACCCAATCATTTCATTATTTTCTACAGACCTGATGAATCTATTTACAGTTCAATTCATATTGGTAAAACAAGTAATCGTGAATTTCTCTATATGTTTGTATTCATTTGATCGGGGACTTAAAAGTCGATATATATCGTCGTTGTTCTGACATATTGGCACATGTGCATTTACAATCTACAAATAAAACTCTTTTTTTCTCTAAAAGATTCAAGACAAAATTGTAATTAATTAATGAGATACAGCACTAATTAGTGTGATATGCCGAGGTTTTTACATACTACTGGCATGAAAACCTCATTTTGTGTTCTGACATACGGTACCGGCACGTCGCAATATTCTGCCATAAACCACTGTGTAACTGCAGTTCTGACATACAGGCACAACACTGGCATGTCTAAGAAGATTATTTCTTAATGTCCTTAGACAATGATAGTGACATTTGATGTAAATGCTCTCTAATGAGTCTTCAAAAATTGGACAATTTTCAAATGTGATTTTCTCAAAAGGCTGTTTCTCGTGATGTGCCGGTATGTCTGAACAGCAACGATATGATGTGCCGGTATGTCTGACCAGCAACGATATGCGACTCATTTTTTGTCTGCTGACAATATTCTTTTCTCTCAAAACAATTCTAATAATATAAATGTTACAATTGATTCTGCTGCAGGATTTCCAAGACATGCCGATACCACCCGATGCAAGGCAGACCATATGGAAAGCCATCTTAGACCTCCGCAATCCCATGACAAGCACCCCTAGCTTGCTGAAAAACAGTTCCAACGCATCCACCCTGAGCGTTCGTAGTCAATGTTCGTACGCCGGTCAACCCGCGCCTGTCTATCATGCTACTAGGTTTACATTGAAACAGACATTATCATTTAAAGTCAAAGTAGAAAATGGTCAACAAGAAGAAGATGGAATGGGAGAGAGCAGCAGAGAGGAGAAGCAAAACATCATGGACATGTAGTAATGAAATGGGAGAGAGCGGCGAAGAGGAAAAGCAAAACATCATGGACATGAAGTACATTATATCATTGATTGTATGTCTACTTAGGTACAGTTTAGCTTGTGGGGAGAATCTGAATGGAAACGATGCACACAAATGGTGTCACTTTTGTGTGCTTTTCGTATGAGTGGGGAAGAGAGACAGCATGAACACAGGGAGGTATATTCGGCGACCAAAATGGTTGATACAACCTTGGTGGAATCAAAGTTGAATGGTGAACAAAGGCAATCAAAATAAGCATTAGAATCAGAGAAATAGATCTAGGGTTAGGGTTGATGCCGTTATTTTGAGGCTTTATTCTCTTCAAATTAGAGATCATTCCGTTCAATTCTTAAACATTTTGTTACAAACTTATGAGTGTAAGAGACTGATTTCTGATCTCTTACACAGACTGGTATTACATGCTCTTAGTTGACAAACACTGATTCCACCACCATGGTTGAATCAACCATTCCGGTTGTAAAATATGGCTGTACAGGGTGTGAAACCTACCGGTTTGTAGATATTGTAAAGTAAAAAATGGCGTTATAACACCACCAACGGGACCAGGTGTAGATGTTGCAGTCCAATTGGCCAACGTCTCGCGACCTTTGACTGTTTGCAACTGTATGGTTGCAAATCTACAGAGAAACCAGTATTTTTGTAAGACTGTGATGTGTATGATTGGTAAGGGATACACTCAATGCAAGGAAATGATGTGAAGGCTGAACAGGTTTTGATATGTGTAGGTAAACCAGTGTTCAAATTAAGAACAAATATCAGGTTTTCCAGCGGATAACCTTGTTATTAAATTAGGTTTTTCACCAATGTTTTTGGTTGCCCGCCAAAGTCAATGGTTCTCCGAATTTTAGAAATAAATCACAAAACACATTTTATTGTTCAGTGGATATGGTCGATATAGTCGGTAACACAGTATATGAAGGCATACTATTATTGTTTTGACTGAAATACCTACATACTAATTCAATACTTGTGAAGAGAGCTGGAGACAAACAACATATTCTGTAAGCTTTGAAATTACTTGCCAGTTTATAGCTTAAAGAGTCGTGGATAAGTGATTGGCAAAATTAGAGACAGATATTATAGAAGAGACCCAACAAGTATTTTGTCCACTACACAGGATTGTCACTTAGTCCGTACTAACACACTACACATGATTATCACAATTTCCTTAGTCCGTACTAACACACCAACAATGGTAGTTCTTGCAAGCCGATGGCACTTCAGAATTCATTAATAATGTAAACACATGTGTTTCATGAGCATAAACTTGTTTGTTTTTAAGGCCTAAATGTTATACATTGAATTTGTTTGATCCTCTCCAAATTTTGTTAATTGAACTAATGTCCTGTAAAGATGAGGTTTCTTGAATTTGCATCTTAATGAGTCGCTTTCTTTTTCAATATTTAAGTGTTGTAGATAGAAAATATGTTGATCATAGAACAGAATACAGAGTAGTGCCCAATCGTAACATGCATCTTCACTTTGATCTTTTTGAAACCTTTTGGTAAAACAACCCACCAAAAAAACCCAATGACCCAGTTGTTATATGAGCAACTGACCTTATGTGAAAGTAAAGTTATAAGTAAAGCTATAAATAGCTGAAGTAAAAACTTCTATTTAAGCCCCGTATTAAAATAAATTATATATTGTACCATAAAGTGATGGTTAGAATCCCCTTCATAGAAATTATTGACTTTTTTTCATTAACATGTTTTTCTTTTTTTGTCCGTAAAGATTTATCACTGCATCTCTTATGTATTGATGAAGTTTGTTATAAAATGGCTCGATGTTGTTTCTAATAAAAACACATGAAATTAATTATTTTTAAAGTTACTTAAAATGTCCCTTGTGTTATGACTTGATGAGAATTTGAGTGATTAGCTATTAGAAACCTAACAGTCTTCCCCTTCTTACGTGGTAGAAAGACGTACACAATTGTGCATCCTGCCACTTGTATCAGATTTTAAAAAGAAATAAAATGACCCACATATGTTAGTTTTGTGAGTGTTGGATGTTCAGATTTGTGTGAATTTGCAAACAATTGATTGACAGAGGCAATTAAAATGGGTTGTTTGTAAGCTAAATTATCCCTTTGTATATCATTTAAAGATTTATGCTTTTTATGTATACAAACCATACCCTGGCAAGGGAGAAAGAAGAACTATATTTAATGTGCCTATAATAGTATTATTGTAATGTGTTGATTTAGTTGCATCTCCTTTGACATCAAGGTGTATGGGACAGATCACCATTTCATTTTTTCTTTATAATCGTTGGACTTACAACATTACACACAATGGTTATCACAAATGTTGTCATCAGGGGCCATTGTTGCAACTATTTACAAATATGATGTAAAATGTAGTAGCACATTAATTTTCTGGCCTCTGATTGGTCAAAATAATCTGTTAAGCTGTGATTGGGCCATATGTCTCTTTATCCGAGCTATGATTGGCTGATGTTTCTTAATCATAGTTTGATTGGCTGATATGGTCATTGATCCAATAATATTTAATCACTGCCAAATGATACATGAACACAAGTTTACTTTGATATATAAGAGAACATTATGCTGGAAATAATTGTGAATAATGACATAGATATTTTACTACTAGAAAGTAATTTGAAAGCATCTCTCTGCTTGTGGATCATATGATAATGAAACAATCAGAAATAGGGTTAGGAATCATCATCCAATCAGATTACATGTCAAACAATTGCCCATTTTACTTTATCCAATCGAATTACAATTCCAAGAAACTTGATATTTGACCAATGCTGAAACAATTGTGTCATTCAAATGGAGATTTGATATTTTGGGAAATGGCTCAAGCCAGCCCCTGCCTCATCGGCTATATTGTCCACAGAGTAACATGTCAATAGTAGAAAAATACCAAGAATTTGTAAGGGCTACAATACCATTCTTAATATTTGACTGTTAGTATATTACTTTCTTGTATCTAAATCAAGTCGGGCAAATGGTCAACAGTAACGTTTTATCCCATAGTACACACTAAAATCATCCAATTAGAAAATGTAACCCGTCACATCAAAACATGCCTCTTGGGGTCTTTTATTCAATGTCCGATTTTAACACCATCAAAACATGCAAAAATCAAGCTTTAAATTGATACCTCATAATTTAAATTTAGCCTTAAGAATTAGGAAAAACGATGGAAAGAAGCTTCGCATTTCCTTTTAATTTTTCATGACATTTTACTTCATATCTAGAAACTTGAAAAACTGACAAGAGGTATGTTTTGACCAACACAATTGGACCGTGAAAATAGTCCAGTAACTAGGTTTTGACTGATAAACTTAAAACAATGTGGTCCTACATTTATAATTATGGTCCATTTTTTAGGTCAACTTGTATTGAATATTCATTACTGGCCCTCACGTAAGTTGGAAAAGTGTGTCCCTTAAGATCTTTATGAATGATGTGCCCCATATCATTAAAATGTATTTTTTGTAAAGCCCTATTTGCAATAGTTATTGCAAAAAACATATATAGGAGATTTCATATAGTAGCCTTAAAGATAGGCCAATAATTATTATATCAGAAATAGCTGTCTCAAACTGTACATTCACTTGATAAATCTCGAAACTTTGAGAACAAAATGAATAAAACACAGACAACTATCGCAGAGAAAGAGCCTTCTGCCTCCAAATGTAGAAATTCCATCCTATTATCAAACAACATTCTGTCTGATAGAAAGGAGAGGGCAAAGGAGATTGTTTTTGTTCAAGAGTGTAAAACATTGATGTACATAATGTACAATGTGTCCTTAATGTACAGACTTGTGATATTGATAGTCCCTTTGTAAGAATATTGTTGTCAATTTTGTTGACTATCAATGTTGATGAGTAGATGCTAGAGTTCTAGCGATTTGCAATATGATGCAAACCCGCCACCAGTGGTTCTTGCCAGTTCAATTGTTGACCTCTAGTGTCGACATCACCGTTCTACCTACCATTGGAGTTTCACGCAAGTGCGATAATTATAACGTTAAACATGGACTGCTTCACGAACGATCTCATATGAGTAATACAAAGAAAATGAATCTACTATAATTGTAAATTGGTGTTGGGGTGTGCATTCCCATGTACAGGGTGAGTCAAAAAAAAGTTTACTCAACTTCAGCGATTTTTTTAGAAAAAAGTATTCGTTTGTTTTCAAACCAATTTACTACAATATAAAGACAAATTAATTAGCTTTAATATGAATTTTATCTGGTTTAGATTGGTTTAGGGAAACTTATTTTACGCTGTTTTGAATAAAAGTTTCCAATTTAACGTCCGAACACGCTTCCAGATCTTGACCATTATATTTCATAAGATACGACCAATAAAAAATTACAATACCGACAGCGAAAGGATCAATTCCTTTGTTATAAAATGATTAAAGTGTGGTAATTGTGTCATAAATAGGCCTTAAAGCTGTCTATTGTTTTAATCTATTAGGAGACAATTTTGAACAAGTCTATTGTCTACTTAATTCGTTTAATAAACAAGATGTGTAATACTTTACATCATAATCCTAGTAAACATTATTAAGCTCGTTAAGCTTGAAATTAAAAACCGTGTTTTTGGTGAAAAAACAGCTCCTGTACAGAAATAGTCATATTTACTTAACGGTATCATCAAATAGCGTGATTTTTTTCCAGATGGTAGCAAAGAAATGGCGCAATCATTTAAAGTTTTGTTTGCCTTGATTTTGTGGTCAGAATTTTTTTTTTTGATTTTGTCAATTAGGGTAAACTTTTTTTTGACTCGCCCTGTATAACGAATATAACCACTATATTGACATTTAAACACAATAATATGTTTTCCTGTGTTGTATATGTATTACGCAGGCTTTGGATGTTGACTTTTTCCCATGATGCACTGCATATATTTGCCTCTCCTGCGCAACCACTGGTGGCGCATCACATTGCAAATACAGTGAATTATTTTGTAGCATCCCTCTTTCTATCTTAGCTTTATCATGTTCATTGGTGCAGGACACTACAATATTAAGCAATCCAGTAGGTGATCATAGACGTTATCTGTCATACCAAATCAATCTCTTGCCGCCTTGAAATCAAACTGTGTCAGGAAAGTTATGTTTTGAAGTCCTAGTATCGGTAAATGTGGTAGTTTAATCATTTGAAATCCAGTGTTTGTGTCATCTGTTGTCAAATAAACACTGTTAGGACATTTAAGGATAGATGTCAACAGAGCTACTTTATTTTGTTAGATGTTGAAATAAAGATGAAATTGATGTGTCCCCCGTTCTCTCATCTGCTCAGTTAATGTAAACATCCAAGTCTGTGTGCCACATATTAGAAAAGGTAAAAGTCTCAGGTTATTTTACTTTTCAAAAAAGATATATGTGAAATGAAGTGAGGTATGGATGTCTTGTGTTATTGTACTAGGACCCATTTGTATGCACAACAAGAAAAAACTCTGAAATTTCAGTCATTATACAAAAAAAGAAACATGGTTTTAGAATTCTATGTGATCTCATATATATAACTATCTTCCTTTTTTTTTTAATTGTCCTGAAATTTGTATTTTGGAGATGTGACATGTGTGATTGTATAATATAGCAATAAGTGGGTGTATTTTTACCAGCATTTGGCATTGTTAAATTCTACCGCTTTTTGATGTGTGCAAATTATGATTTCCAAGATATATGATGCATAGATACAAGCATGAGGATCAATATAATATTTAAAGAGCTATGAAAATGTGTTTTTAAGTGATGTAGAACTGTAAATTAAGCTGGAGTTTCCATGAAATCTGTGCGATGTGCCAGGGCCGCCACATTACACATCACATTGCCTTACAACTGTTACTACTTATCCTGAATCTATAGTAGACATTGAACGTTTCAAGATAGTTAGCACTTTCCACGCGGCAGGCGGCTGCAGACGACATTCCAATATTTCATAAAATGTTTAAAAAATGTCAAAATTATTTAATTTCATTACCATATTTAGGATCACCATGAGAAATGCATTGACATAAGTACAAACATGCCTAGTATTGGGTCAGTAATCCTTGAGATAGACTTTATAAATTGTGAAAGGTTTCTGAAAAATCTGTTGTGTGTATGGTAAAAATAATAGCCGCGTGGAAAGTGTTAGGATATTTTGTCTTCACTCATTATCACCATGTATTACAAAAAGGGGAGGGGGTGTTAAATCCACAAACATTCATCTGAAAAGTGTTTTCCTGTATCGCAATCAATCCGTGCATAAATATTTACCAACAAGTAAAGCTTTTGATTGTTTGTGTAATCTTTTCTCCAGTAAATGTTCACTATACACAGTAAGTGTAATTTTGTGTTGTTTTATCTTTTCAATTTCATATATGTTTTGAAATGTTTCCTGTGTTCATGATTTTATACCTAGTATTTGTTGATGCACATTTGATATGGTTGTTATTACTAAGACAAAGATTGTTGAAATGCTTATTTGAACTGTCTGGGCCATATTCTTGTGCGTATTTAAACGCGGTTTTAAGCTAAACACATGTTTAACTTTGACTTAAAAGACATTGTTTAACTAACCGCAATTCTCGAAATTTTGTTTAACTTAAACATGTGTCTAACTCACTGTAAAGTGTCTAACTTTAAACATGGG
Source organism: Ophiura sarsii (assembly GCA_035610835.1). Lineage (NCBI taxonomy): Eukaryota > Metazoa > Echinodermata > Ophiuroidea > Amphilepidida > Ophiuridae > Ophiura > Ophiura sarsii. The sequence continues at coordinate 78,555,587 of CM069446.1, forward strand.
TATGGGGGTAGTTTAACTCGCGTATGATATAACTTGTGCACCAATTGTATGCCTTGAATGATTACTCAACCGCGCCTGGTGCAAGCTGACGCACTGATTGAGTTGTCTTTAAAATACAAGTGCATTTGAGGAATTCGGTCGATATCTGTATACCTGTATACAGTGAATGCACGACCACTCTGGGGACGAGATTTGCGGAGTTTAAAATTGGGTTTTGTTAAACACGTCATAAAGATAAACTCAAGTTTAATTTAGACACAAGTTTAGTTAGACATGGTTTTAAGCTAAAACCATGTTTAGTACGAGAATACGGCCCTATATGTTTGCACCAAAGAATGCTCCATCCATCTGAGCAAACATGACATCAGTGTGCATTATGGTGTAACACATATTTTGTATGCGCCAATGCTAAGGTCGTGTCTTGGTTCACATACACCAGTCAATAATAAACTCATGTCTGATAAGGCCAAATAACAAAACAAGTTTGTCTCAGAAGACTGCTCATGTATCTTTTAAAATTCACATTTTCCCCTTGAACTTTTTGAAAATAATGGTGTGAGCCAAGTTGTGACTGTATGGAATGTTATTTTCCAATATTAAAACAGGAGTTAAACTTAAGAAAAACAACCGACTCCAGTGATTTATTGGACTACGCTTCTTCAAATTTTAATTTCACATTGTGAAGTACCATATCAGCTTTTTTTTTTTTTAAAAGATACTGCATTTTGCATAGTATTTTTTACTAAAAAAAAAAAAATGTTTTGCTTAGCATTTGTTCAGGTTTCTTCTAAAACAAAGTTGTTATTTTATTTTAGCTAATAATCTCCTCACTGGAATATATGCGCTGATGTCACATGTGTACTTCAGATGGGATCAAGTCCTGTAGCACAACAGCTACATGATGTCACATGTGTAGTTCAGATGGGATCAAGTCCTGTAGCACAACAGCTACATGATGTCACATGTGTAGTTCAGATGGGATCAAGTCCTGTAGCACAACAGCTACATGATGTCACATGTGTAGTTCAGATGGGATCAAGTCCTGTAGCACAACAGCTACATGATGTCACATGTGTACTTCAGATGGGATCAAGTCCTGTAGCACAACAGCTACATGATGTCACATCTGTACTTCAGATGGGATCAAGTCCTGTAGCACAACAGCTACTTGATGTCACATGTGTACTTCAGATGGGATCAAGTCCTGTAGCACAACAGCTACATGATGTCACATGTGTACTTCAGATGGGATCAAGTCCTGTAGCACAACAGCTACGCGCAAAATTATAATACGTGAATATATTTCCTTTGCGTTTAGGTCTATGTGATGAAGCTACAAATTGTGAATTCAGAAACACGTAAAATAGTTTAAAATCGGCGAAGCGTAAACAATTAATCGCGCAAAAATTCTCCCTTTTACAGTATTAGTCCCCATAGCATCACCTCATCAGCAAGCAATTCAACAAACTGATGGTTGCAAGGCTTATAGTTCAATCAGTTCCAAATTGGCGAGAAATATTTGGTTTTTATCTATCCACGCGCTAAAGTAATCCAAGGGTTTAAGCGCGCTGTTGGCATACTCATGCATACAATGACAATGCGACATTGCCCGCCATATTGCGCCATGCAAGCGTTTTGCGCGCGATGCTCTTCTGAATTCATTTGCTGCTGTAAACAGGTTTCACCAATTTGGAACTGACTGAACTATAGCAGGGATGCACTCAAGTATGAAACTGATGCAAGGCTGGTACTTTCAAATCAATGTGATCATTTAAACACAATGGGTTAGGCCAAACAAAGAAGAAGGTCTGTCTCAGAAGCCCGCCTGCATAGGTCTATGTGCTGAGGGCTAAACAAAAATGGATTTTTTGGGGGGGATTTAAAAAAAAAAAGGTTAAAGTTCTCTGTAAGCTCGGATAAGCAACAACAAAAATAGCAAAAAAAATAGAAATCGCATACCTCGTAGCCTATTTTCTAAAAAAAAAAATCACCCAACCCTTAGCTTATTTTCAAAATGTTTCTGAGACGGACTTTCTCCTTTGTTTGGCCTTACTGATTTGTTTGATTTTTAGGGACAATATTATTCCTATGGATTTTGTTAGGTATCAGTATTTGCTATTTTTAAATCTTTTTTAAATACACTTTTGAAATGAGTAATATACAGCTTAGAATACAATTGCTAATGGCTTATGAGTTTCACCAGTGGTGTTTGTCAAGTGGATAAGTGAATCGCTGTGTGTTATACCAGTGAGAGGGACACAGTGTATCGCTGTGTGTTATACCAGTGAGAGGGACACAGTGTATCGCTGTGTGTTATACCAGTGAGAGGGACACAGTGTATCGCTGTGTGTTATACCAGTGAGAGGGACACAGTGTATCGCTGTGTGTTATACCAGTGAGAGGGGGGACACAGTGTATCGCTGTGTGTTATACCAGTGAAAGGGGGGACACAGTGTATCGCTGTGTGTTATACCAGTGAGAGGGACACAGTGTATCGCTGTGTGTTATACCAGTGAGAGGGACACAGTGTATCGCTGTGTGTTATACCAGTGAGAGGGACACAGTGTATCGCTGTGTGTTATACCAGTGAGAGGGACACAGTGTATCGCTGTGTGTTATACCAGTGAGAGGGACACAGTGTATCGCTGTGTGTTATACCAGTGAGAGGGGGGACACAGTGTATCGCTGTGTGTTATACCAGTGAGAGGGGGGACACAGTGTATCGCTGTGTGTTATACCAGTGAGAGGGACACAGTGTATCGCTGTGTGTTATACCAGTGAGAGGGGGGACACAGTGTATCGCTGTGTGTTATACCAGTGAGAGGGGGGACACAGTGTATCGCTGTGTGTTATACCAGTGAGAGGGGGGACACAGTGTATCGCTGTGTGTTATACCAGTGAGAGGGGGGACACAGTGTATCGCTGTGTGTTATACCAGTGAGAGGGACACAGTGTATCGCTGTGTGTTATACCAGTGAGAGGGACACAGTGTATCGCTGTGTGTTATACCAGTGAGAGGGACACAGTGTATCGCTGTGTGTTATACCAGTGAGAGGGACACAGTGTATCGCTGTGTGTTATACCAGTGAGAGGGACACAGTGTATCGCTGTGTGTTATACCAGTGAGAGGGACACAGTGTATCGCTGTGTGTTATACCAGTGAGAGGGACACAGTGTATCGCTGTGTGTTATACCAGTGATAGGGGGGACACACTCCCATTTTAGAGGTGACTCATACATCACTGATAAGACCTCAATTTTCAAAATCACTCCATCCAAAATATTGCATATTTTAAACTTTAAATACACTTTTATTGGTGAAAGTGTATTTTAAATACACTTTCACCAATAAAGACCCAAGACACTCTCATTGGGGGGGGGGGGGGGGGGGGGGGGTGCATTTGAACTTCTCCCTCCCCCCCCCCCCCTAAATGACCCCATGTATTATGTTCTCACTAACCCCATATTGGTTTGTTGTTTCTTACATTCGACTTGTCTTGAATTTTGTTATTGTGAAAATGACAGCCTTCTATCTATAACCATTTTTGTGACGTACCCAAAACCTGATTTAGTGTTCCTTAACATAAACATGTGTGTACTGTCGTGGCAAAAAGGTGTAGTTGTTGGTAAAATGCATTTTGGGATATTGATGGAATTAGGCATGGAAATAACTGTAAAATTGTTTCATATTCTTTTTCTTTGTATAATCAGAAAGCAGTATCCAATCTTAACCACAAAAGTGTCATTTTGAAGCTCTTTTGTTGGTAATCTCAAGATCTCAACTTTTTCTTTGAAAGATAACTATAAGCTTTTGCTGTGGCTGTACGCATATACGCACATTTAAAAGGAATATTTGTTTGTTACAATAAGCTGCACAAAAAGTGTGAAATATAATTTAACACTGAGCTTTCCACTTTATTACATAGTATCGTTCGCCAATTCAATGATTTTCCTCAAAATTGATTGATGTTTCATGCAAGACTAAGCTAAAAGGATTTTGTCTCTAATGCAATCTATGATTTTATAGAATTTTGATATAAATATACGTCGTCAGCTGCATAAGCTTTGTTGTTTTGATTTCATTGCAAATATTGCATGGAAAAGTGTTTGAAATGAAAAAAAGATTGTGCCAAAAGTATTTTAAAATAGTATCATGCTGCAATGGTTGAAAGCTACCAGATGAAACAATGGAGTCATCTTAAATATATACTCTGTGTCACACAGAGGTAACATCATAATGAAGTTATCCTTGCTGCGCGCGGTTCAGTCAAAACCTTGTATCTCCATCTGGCCCGTCAGCATGTATAAAGTAGTACTTTCTATATATAACCTTTGTTCAAGGGCCAAAAAAACATTTATTAAAACCTTGTAAGTGCTCTTGCCCTTGAACATGTATAAATCAACCCTATGCATAACTGTTGGGCAGTTTTTCTTTATACGTGTTGAAATACCAGAAAAACATATGGGGTTTTGACCGACCAGTTTTAACTGTGGAACTGCAATTGCTAGAATATGCACTGATTTGACCCTTGAACTCCAGATAATTAATATCTTAATGCCTAATTAAAACACACCTATCAACATAATCAGTGTAAAATAAGGCAATTTAATGATCCGTTACGATACAGGTTTTACAATATATGTGTCAAAAAATGATGTTTATTGAAAATCAAGAGTTTAGTGCCAGAAAGTAGTACATGTGCATTGCTGCCCTGTGCTAGGTTGAGTTCTCAAAGTCTATAACATATGGCGGCTATTACAGATTGTGCCTTTTCACATCACAAAATGTTAGTCAAAAAGACAATATCTGTAAAAGCTTCTCTGTGTTATATTGGAAATGCTCAGCATTAAATCTACCCTATACAGGGTAAGTCAGAAAGAATGGGCATTTTTTTCAACCAGGGCATTACTCAATTAGTGAAACATGATAATACAATGGTTGATTAAAAAAATGAATAAAAATATAAAAAAACAAATTATCGGTCTTCTTAGCACTGCCATTGGTTTTGAAAATACATGCCTAGTATTTTTGAGACGCGTTTGCAAATTTAGTACACCCATTTTGTCGGACTCGCCATGTATATAACACCTCACGGATATTGGCGATGTGATCTTATGATATTTAAACAATCGATATACAAATCCATAACAATAACCTGTATGGTATCAAATCTATCATATCATTTGAAATTGAAGTTGAAATGCCGAATTGACCAGTATTACACTTGCTTCAAATGTTCACAATGGTTGCGACAGTTAAGAGAGGTTTAAAGCCAATTGGAGATGGTTTTAAAAATTGGCATTAAAGGCCAATGGAAAATCAGCTTATAATGGTAAGAGCTCGGTTTTGATTGGTTACTTGGGTATTGAAACATTATAAACAGCCAATCAGAAACCACTGTCTGCAAGTCAGATTCTGTTGCCATGTTGTTTATTGTCTATATCAAGTCCTTATCCCAAAAGTATGATGTTGAGTTTGGGGTTTGAAAACTGTGCCTTGTGTAAAGATTTAATAATGTGAAATGGAAAAAGTGAGCATCTTTTAAAATGGGTTAGGATGACTTTGGATAAGAAATGGTAAACCAAGTTGATTTCAGGCTCCGTGTAACCTGCTGAATGACCAAACTAGTTGAGATATTGCTTATTTATTACTATTTGAATTGTGTAAGCCTAGTTACTAGTATGATTTGCCTCATATTATGGAAATGACTAAGTTTGGCCTTGTGTGATATAGTTGCTTACTACCAATTGATTACCATAGATACTTGATAAAAGAGGTAATTCATTTACTATTATGCAACACCGACCAACCCATTTTTTCCCCGCACAAAAATCTGAATTTTTTCCGAAAACTTTTTGGGAGAATTTTGAGGTTTTTTTTTTAAAATTAACATTTCAATTTTTGTTGTTGAAATTCTCTGAAAATTTCAGACATTTTGACAAAAAGAAAGGGGAAAATTGCCCGACCGACCCTATCTGAGAGGTCCGTTTGCCCGCATAACTTTTTTTAATTTTTTAGTCGGCCCTATTTTGTGGCTAACCTGTATCCACTGAGCGACTAGTCTTCGGGTGGAATTTTTGAGCCAAATATCTGACCTCATAAAATAATATTTTCTAGGTACCAGTCTTTGTCTTCTACTCCTACGTACAGTGTTATATGCAAACTTGTAAGTCATGAAGAGTGTGAATGTGGTGAAGCTTGTCATTCTTAATCCTATGCATTGTGTTGCTACCAACAAGTAAATCTTTGTCTCAAAACACCTGCTAATATTTGGCAACCTGTGTGCAGCTTTTCGGTGCCATAAAAAAATTACCATATGAAGGAAAAAATTACCATATGGAGGGAAAATTACCATATGGAGGGAAAAAATTACCATATGGAGGGCAAATTACCATATGGAGGGAAAAAATTACCATATGGAGGGAAAAAATTACCATATGGAGGGGAAAAATTACCATATGGAGGGAAAAATTACCATATGGAGGAAAAAATTACCATATGGAGGGAAAATTACCATATGGAGGGAAAAAATTACCATATGGAGGGCAAATTACCATATGGAGGGAAAAAATTACCATATGGAGGGAAAAAATTACCATATGGAGGGAAAAAATTACCATATGGAGGGGAAAAATTACCATATGGAGGGGAAAAATTACCATATGGAGGGAAAAAATTACCATATGGAGGGCAAATTACCATATGGAGGGAAAAAATTACCATATGGAGGGGAAAAATTACCATATGGAGGGAAAAAATTACCATATGGAGGGGAAAATGGGTTGCCCTCAGTGACTGACCCCAAATTCTCATTTTTTTAAGATTTAAATTTTACCCAAATTGTCAAAATTTTACTATTTTCTGCTTGAAGTGAATAAGTTTGCTTGAATAAATTGTTTTAAACTATTATCACACTAGAAACATCAGTCAAATTGACATTTACCAATACATGTACCACAATCTATCCTACTATCAGTAGTATTTGTCAGCAATAAGAAAAGAAAGAAAAATCGACAAACCGACCTGACTTCAAGATTTTGATGGTAACTCAACAACAACAAAATGTTGGCCTAACTGTAAAGAGCCAAGGACAAAAGGGCATAGACCCAATAAACAATGAAACCCAACATTTTCAAGTCCCTTTTCACAGTTTGGTCTCGTTTTTCTGTCTGAGACCAGCAGTACTTCAGTGTGTTATTTTGCCTAATAAATATTTTGTAATTTGTCCTTCATTTCCGTTGCTTTTTTCACTTTGAAGCAAGAGGAGTCTTGATTGATTACATGTGCAAAAAGTTTGGTCTAAAAATTGCTGCAATTTAATATGATAATGTGCCATAAAGCAGTTGTATACTTATATAAATATCAGAATAATTTGTTAGGCTGCTAGAGACTCTCAACAAAGGCTTTGTATACATAAGTGCTCGTTCTTCTGGTGCCCATGTAAACACAGTCCCCTTTGCCTCTAGTGGGTAATCCGATTGCCTGGAATGCAAGAGGGACCGGGTTCGAGACAGTGTATTTTTAAGGTCTTTGTTAATTTAATTATTCACGCCAGTTTGGTCAGAGTCTATATATATTATTTATCAGCATAATAACGGAATAATGTTGACTTCATCCTTTGCATATCCCTTAAACCCAATGTCCATTTGATGTAATTGTATGGAATACTGACAAAGTGCTCAATTTCGCATGATTCATTTTAAAGTTTTTTTGCTTGTTTGTAATAAATCCATGATTTGTAGCTTCACCAAATGAATGTATACGCAAAAGAAATATATTTGTTTTGGATACCCTGGATAACCTACCCAAAAGTAAGTTGAGTGCCCCCTGAGCTACAATGTGCTTATTGAATTCCATATTTGTGATGCATTGTGTATCAGGGAATGATAGTCTATAGATTTGAATGAGACCATTTTGAAATGTATGCTATACATTTATTTGTAATAAATATAAGAGGACCTGACGTTTCGATTCGAACAGAATCTTTATCGAAGGTAAAATGACAGAATACAACATACACACCATATATATAGACAGAGGAACAATGGGCAGGAAGTAAAGTGACAGATGGATGAATTTGGTGTGTATGTTGTATTCTGTCATTTTACCTTCGATAAAGATTCTGTTAGAATCGAAACGTCAGGTCCTCTTATATTTATTACATTTACTTACACAGGCTATTTTTGTGGATAAGCAGTTTGCATTCAGCTTTTATATTATATACATTTATTTGGTAAACATAGGAACTGTAAGAAAAATCATTGTATATAAGTCTTGACTGTGAAGATTTTTTTTTTTATTACTGTAAAAGTGGAAATTTTTGCGCTACGTTTACTATATTTGAGCTTTTCACACTTGAAGCAACTACTACAACACATAAATATTTGTGTATAGATCTATGTGATGAAGTTATAAATCGCAAATTAAAAAACTGCTCAATATAGGCAAAGCGCGAAAAATTAATTGCGCAAAAGCTAGCACTTTTACAGTATAGCAGTGTGATATTTTGAGTAACAGCTTCACTCATCATTGTTGTGATAAACTGGTTAATTTTCACCTCTAAACTCTCATGTGATTGGTTGTAATGTTTGGCCAAATTCATGTAATAATATTTTTAAAAATCCCTTAAAAAGCATTTGTTTTTAAAGGTAGATGACCCGATCACATTCCGATTTTCAACTTGAAGTTTTCTATTCTACATGAAAGGTCATCCTTAAAAAAGTTGTGTTTCAAAGTTTGAGTTGCATAGCTCTAATGGTTCTTATTTTAGACGCACAAGATGCTGTGAACTGTACCCATTATGTAGTACACAAACTATATCGGTGGTTACCACCATTCGCGATAATTCGACGTTATTTCATCGATTTCTCCGTAATTGTACTGATTTAGGCCGTCAAATTTCAGTATGATGATGAGAAAAATACGAGCTTTCATATGATATGAAAATCTCCGTATGTTTGAAATAATTTTGTGTTACAAAAATGTGATCGGGTCATCTACCTTTAAAAGGTACTAGAAAGGTTTTAAATTGAAAGAAAAAAGGTGTTGACAAGTTTTGAAATGATGAGTCAAACTTCATGGGTGCGATGGACTGATAGATTGTGAATTTTTCACATTTTCAGTTTGAGGGCAGAGTTCCCTATGTATAATACATATATCTAGATTTCAGTGAACTTAGCATGTGGGTACCAACAGTATTTGCACTGACGAATATGGTCGCTGTGTTAAATGTGCATTTTGTGTATAAAGAAAGGAGAAACGTCTTCATATACTGTTTATTACTGTTTTATTTTGCTAAGTTTTTTTTCTCATTTTTATCATTAAAAGAAATGTTGCTATATTGATTTTGTTTAAAAAAAGAAATACCTTTTCAGCTTTGAGGGTAACTTCTATACCCAAATAAATGCTATAAAACTTGATTAGAATGTATTTTGTGTGGTTATTATGAAAGTGTGTCTGGAAACGTACTTTGTTTGATGATTGTATTTACACCCCCCCCATCCCTGTCTGCCCTGTAAGTTGGCCTCTCAACAAATAAAAAACACCTATTTATAGCCTTTCATCCAGTGGTATCTTGAAAGACATCATTCTCAGTGGAAAGAGTTATAGTTATGCGAAGGGGTTATTAATTCACATGTTATCTATCATATTTCAATTTCATTTCAATTCATTTTCAGACGTAGCAGAAGACTTTTCGCAAGGGCACTTGGGAGATACTTCAGGGATATCGTTAAATTTGTGACATATGCGTAGCTCTGCTATTATCTGTGCTGCGCATACGTCACGATTCTATCTCCCAAGTGCCCTTGCGAAAAGTCTTCTGCTACGTCTGATAATTAGTTCATAAATTGTTTCTTATTTCATATCTTGAATGATAATGAAACTGAAATATGGTAGATAACATGTGAATTGATAACCCCCTTCACATATTTAGAACTCTTTCCACCGGGAATGATGTCCTTTAACATGCATGCATGTGAGATTTTGTCCAACAAGGAGCAGCTACAGAATAAAGCTGTGTCAAAGATATATGGCCTTTATTCCGTTGATAGCATAAGCTAGTAGGATATCAGATATGGGTTTCACCTCTTTTTTCCAGCCTGCCCAAGCCTCAACTCCCCGAGTTTGTTTCATTTAATACTTTTTGTACATACCAATTCCATGGTGTCATAATGCTAACAATTACTACAGTAGCGGCTCCTGTAAGGGGGCCGCAATCACACGTACATCTTATAACAATTACTACTGTAGCGGCTCCTGTAAGGGGGCCGCAATCACACGTATATCAGATGGGTCGGGAATGCCATTGTTACTATTAAATTTGGGATAGGAAAGTCCTATACTGCAAGTATGTAGAAAACAAGTCCCGTTTGCATAAATTAAAAAATGCAACAGCGCTATTTTATTATTATTACCGGAATGTAAGGAATTTATAGACTTGCATCAAGTCCATAGGACACAAACAATGACGGTATGGTGCAAGTGACAACATGAATTCAAATACATCAAATAAACAATGAAATGTGAGGTATCAGATATTTCAGGCTTGTAAAAACCTAGCCAGACGTTTTATCATTACTTTCAAAACCGCACAATTTGTTGGGAATTTTTCTAACAATTCCGTGTAAACTTCAGTTAAGTCTATACCTAAAGCAGACGACGCAAACAGTGACCCCTACAATGAGTACAGCCGAAGTTAAACTTAAAGTAGCTTCAGTTCAGCAAGTTGAGTAGCATACCCCTGATCCGATGGATCGGGAATGCCATTGTGGATCCGGACTTTGATGGAGGAGATGTTGTCCCCCAGCGGACCATCCTTCGCCGCCAATGACCCTACCTCCAGCGGACCATCCTTCGCCTCCAATGACCCGGCCTTGGTAGCTTCTTCTTCAGCAGCTATTCTAGCCTCTTCCTCAACCTCCCACTCTGCCTTGTAAATTGCCTCCTGTTTGGCTAGACTGTGGAATTGATAGAAGAGGTGGAAAATTACAAATCATTATAATGCAGGGTTGTACCATTATTATATTCAATATTATTATGTATACTACTACTAGCAAGCAGCCCAGGGATAAGAGGGATTGCACTAGTGTCAGAGTCCATAACTTAGGACTCCAAGGACTCTGACTCTTACTCTGTCTTTGGTTATGGTTCAGAGCTCTCTATAATTATGGTTCAGAGCTCTCTATGGTTTGGGTTCAGAGCTCTCTATGGTTATGGTTCAGAGCTCTCTATGGTTATTGTTCAGAGCTCTTTATGGTTATGGTTTAGAGCTCTCTATGGTTATGGTTCAGAGCTCTCTATATTTATGGTATAGAGCTCTCTATGGTTTTGGTTCAGCGCTCTCTATGGTTATGGTTCAGAGCTCTCTATGGTTATGGTTCAGAGCTATCTATGGTTATGGTTCAGAGCTCTCTATGATTATGGTTCAGAGCTCTCTATGGTTATGGTTCAGAGCTCTCTATGAATATGGTTCAGAGCTATCTATGGTTATGGTTCAGAGCTCTGTATGGTTATGGTTCAGAGCTCACTATGGTTATGGTTCAGAGCTCTCTATGGTTATGGTTCAGAGCTCTCTATGGTTATGGTTCAGAGCTCTCTATGGTTATGGTTCAGAGCTCTATGGTTTTGGTTCAGAGCTCTCTATGGTTATGGTTCAGAGCACTCTCTATGGTTTTGGTTCAGAGCTCTCTATGGTTATGGTTCAGAGCTCTCTATGGTTATGGTTCAGAGCTCTCTATGGTTATGGTTCAGAGCTCTCTATGGTTATGGTTCAGAGCTCTCTATGGTTATGGTTCAGAGATCTTTATGGTTATGGTTCAGAGCTCTCTGGTTATGGTTCAGAGCTCTCTATGGTTATGGTTCAGAGCTCTCTATGGTTATGGTTCAAAGCTCTGTATGGTTATGGTTCAGAGCTCATTATAGTTATGGTTCCGAGCTCTCTATGGTTATGGTTCAGAGCTCTCTGGTTATGGTTCAGAGCTCTCTATGGTTATGGTTCAGAGCTCTCTATGGTTATGGTTCAAAGCTCTGTATGGTTATGGTTCAGAGCTCTCTATGAATATGGTTCAGAGCTATCTATGGTTATGGTTCAGAGCTCTGTATGGTTATGGTTCAGAGCTCTCTATGGTTATGGTTCAGAGCTCTCTATGGTTTTGGTTCAGAGCTCTCTATGGTTATGGTTCAAAGCTCTGTATGGTTATGGTTCAGAGCTCATTATGGTTATGGTTCCGAGCTCTCTATGGTTATGGTTCAGAGCTCTCTATAGTTATGGTTTAGAGCTCTTTATGGTTATGGTTCAGAGATCTTTATGGTTATGGTTCCGAGCTCTCTATGGTTATGGTTCAGAGCTCTCTATAGTTATGGTTTAGAGCTCTTTATGGTTATGGTTCAGAGATCTTTATGGTTATGGTTCAGAGCTCTCTATGGTTATGGTTCAGAGCTCTCTATGGTTATGGTTCAAAGCTCTGTATGGTTATGGTTCAGAGCTCATTATGGTTATGGTTCCGAGCTCTCTATGGTTATGGTTCAGAGCTCTCTATAGTTATGGTTTAGAGCTCTTTATGGTTATGGTTCAGAGATCATTATGGTTATGGTTCAGAGCTCTCTATGGTTATGGTTCAGAGCTCTCTATGGTTATGGTTCAGAGCTCTCTATGGTTATGGTTCAGAGCTCTCTATGGTTATGGTTCAGAGCTCTCTATGGTTATGGTTCAGAGCTCTCTATGGTTATGGTTCAGAGCTCTCTATGGTTATGGTTCAGAGCTCTCTATGGTTATGGTTCAGAGCTCTCTATGGTTATGGTTCAGAGTTCTTTATGGTTATGGTTCAGAGCTCTTTGTGGTTATGGTTCAGAGTTCTGTATGGTTCAGAGCTCTGTATGGTTATGGTTCAGAGCTATCTATGGTTATGATTCAGAGCTCTCTATGAATATGGTTCAGAGCTATCTATGGTTATGGTTCAGAGCTCTGTATGGTTATGGTTCAGAGCTCTCTATGGTTATGGTTCAGAGCTCTTTATGATTATGGTTCAGATCTCTCTATGGTTATGGTTCAGAGCTCTTTATGATTATGGTTCAGAGCTCTCTATGGTTATGGTTCAGAGCTCTCTATGGTTATGGTTCAGAGTTCTTTATGGTTATGGTTCAGAGCTCTTTGTGGTTATGGTTCAGAGTTCTGTATGGTTCAGAGCTCTGTATGGTTCAGAGCTCTGTATGGTTCAGAGCTCTGTATGGTTCAGAGCTCTGTATGGTTCAGAGCTCTGTATGGTTATGGTTCAGAGCTATCTATGGTTATGATTCAGAGCTCTCTATGAATATGGTTCAGAGCTCTCTATGGTTATGGTTCAGAGCTCTTTATGATTATAGTTCAGAGCTCTCTATGGTTATGGTTCAGAGCTCTTTATGATTATGGTTCAGAGCTCTCTGTGGTTATGGTTCAGAGCTCTTTATGATTATGGTTCAGAGCTCTCTATGGTTATGGTTCAGAGCTCTTTATGATTATGGTTCAGAGCTATCTATGGTTATGGTTCAGAGCTCTGTATGGTTATGGTTCAGAGCTCTTTATGGTTATGGTTCAGAGCTCTCTATGGTTATGGTTCAGAGCTCTGTATGGTTATGGTTCAGAGCTCTTTATGATTATGGTTCAGAGCTCTCTATGGTTATGGTTCAGAGCTCTCTATGGTTATGGTTCAGAGCTCTGTATGGTTATGGTTCAGAGCTCTTTATGATTATGGTTCAGAGCTCTCTATGGTTATGGTTCAGAGCTCTGTATGGTTATGGTTCAGAGCTCTCTATGGTTATGGTTCAGAGATCTTTATGGTTATGGTTCAGAGCTCTGTATGGTTATGGTTCAGAGCTCTTTATGATTATGGTTCAGAGCTCTCTATGGTTATGGTTCAGAGCTCTGTATGGTTATGGTTCAGAGCTCTCTATGGTTATGGTTCAGAGATCTTTATGGTTATGGTTCAGAGCTCTGTATGGTTATGGTTCAGAGCTCTTTATGATTATGGTTCAGAGCTCTTTATGGTTATGGTTTCTCTATGGATATGATTCAAATTACTAATACAACATTGTTTACAGCACAGATCATCAAACCTGTGTTAAAGTGAGCAAGCCGCCCTCGAGGACACTGGATTGGGCCGGGTAGTCAGAGGATCTATTATTCGATCTGACTGTGTCTTATATTTACTGGCACGGTCTTGAACTTAGAGAGCTGGATTCGGGGTATCAGTTCCTAGATAGACGCCATTTGCCTTGCATAAATGTCAGTCTGTTTTCTCAAGATACACTTGCACTTATAAAGACATGAATTACATGGACAGGATAAAATGAGAGCAAAGGAGATTAGGGACCCCTTAATTTTCTTTTACTTATTTTATTCTATGTTTAGGAAACAAGAAACAAAATAATTAAAGACACACTGAATAATTTGTTAGTAACATGGCCTAATTTTCTATACAATTGGTGTTCTGTGCTTTTTGTATTGCTTTACATAGACACTCAAAGCACAAAGGAAAGAACCTTCTATGTTGTGTCGTTTGGCAAACAATGAGTTAGGCAAATAAATGAGTTGTATTTGCAATATTTTAAAATATGTATTCCTTGTTTGAAGAAAAATCCGGAAAGAAAAAATTGCTTCAAAATCCCTGAATGCACCTTTAATTTGAATGAGACTGAGGTTTTACTTACCGCCTGGAACAAAGCTGTAAAAGTCCTATTGCTATAGCCAAACACACCACTATAGACGGGATGACAGTCATCAGGAACATTCTGGTCTCTTTCTCTTCACGGGCGATGATTTCTGGGTCAATGGTACTTTCTGATTCAAAGAATGAAAAGAGAAGTAGTTACATTATTATAGTAGTGGGAGGGGTATGATTTGGGGGTGCCCCCTTTGTCTCAACACCATGTAAGTTATTTGTTCCTCCTCTCCTTCATCTTATTTCACCCTCCTTCCCTAGGTCAGCCTTCACCATCCCCTCTGTCAGCCTTCACCCTCCCCTCTGTCAGCCTTCACCCTCCTTCCCACAGTCAGCCTTCACCGTCCTTCCATCAGTCAGCCTTCAATTCAACCTCTTTCCCTCAGTCAGCCTTCACCCTCCTTCCCTCAGTCAGCCTTCACCCTCCTTTCCTCAGTCAGCCTTCACCCTCCTTCCATCAGTCAGCCTTCACCCTCCTTCCCTCAGTCAGCTTTCATCCTCCTTCCCTCAGTCAGCCTTCACCCTCCTTCCCTCAGTCAGCCTTCACCCTCCTTCCCTCAGTCAGCCTTCACCCTCCTTCCCTCAGTCAGCCTTCACCCTCCTTCCCTCAGACAGCTTTCAACCTCCTTCCCTCAGTCAGCCTTCACCCTCCTTCCCTCAGTCAGCCTTCACCCTCCTTCCCTCAGTCAGCCTTCACCCTCCTTCCCTCAGTCAGCCTTCACCCTCCTTCCCTCAGTCAGCCTTCACCCTCCTTCTCTCAGTCAGCCTTCATCTTCCTTCCCTCAGTCAGCTTTCAACCTCCTTCCCTCAGTCAGCCTTCACCCTTCTTCCCTCAGTCAGCCTTCACCCTCCTTCCCTCAGTCAACCTTCACCCTCCTTCCCTTAGTCAGCCTTTACCCTCCCCTCAGTCAGCCTTCACCCTCCTTCCCTCAGTCAGACTTCACCCTCCTTCCCTCAGTCAGCCTGCACCCTCCTTCCCTCAGCCAACCTTCACTCTCCTTGTCTCAAGTCAGCCTTCACTCTCCTTGTCTCAGTCAGCCTTCACCCCTCCTTCCCTCAGTCAGCCTGCACCCTCCTTCCCTCAGTCAACCTTCACCCTCCTTCCCTCAGTCAGCCTTTACCCTCCCCTCAGTCAGCCTTCACCCTCCTTCCCTCAGTCAGACTTCACCCTCCTTCCCTCAGTCAGCCTTTACCCTCCCCTCAGTCAGCCTTCATCCTTCTTCCCTCAGTCAGCCTTCACCCTCCTTCCCTCAGTCAGCCTTCACCCTCCTTCCCTCAGTCAGCCTTCACCCTCCTTCCCTCAGTCAGCCTTCACCCTCCTTCCCTCAGTCAGCTTTCACCATCCTTTCCTCAGTCAGCCTTCACCCTCCTTCCCTCAGTCAGCCTGCACCCTCCTTCCCTCAGTCAACCTTCACCCTCCTTCCCTCAGTCAGCCTTCACCTTCCTTCCCTCAGTCAGACTTCACCCTCCTTCCCTCAGTCAGCCTGCACCCTCCTTCCCTCAGCCAACCTTCACTCTCCTTGTCTCAAGTCAGCCTTCACTCTCCTTGTCTCAAGTCAGCCTTCACCCTCCTTCCCACAGTCAGCCTTCACCGTCCTTCCATCAGTCAGCCTCCCCCTTCCTTTCCTCAGTCAGCCTTCACCCTCCTTCCCTCAGTCAGACTTCACCCTCCTTCCCTCAGTCAGTCTTCGCCCTCCTTCCCTCAGTCAGTCTTCACCCTCCTTCCCTCAGTTAGCCTTCACCCTCCTTCCCTCAGTCAGCCTTCACCATCCTTCCCTCAGTCAGCCTTCACCCTCCTTCTCTCAGTCAGCCTTCACCCTCCTTCCCTCAGTCAGCCTTCACCCCTTCTCTCAGTCAGCCTTCAACCTCCTTCTCTCAGTCAGCCTTCAACCTCATTCCCCGTCAACCTTCATCTTCATTCAGTCAGTCAGCCTTCACCCTCCTTCTCTCAGTCAGCCTTCACCAAATTTAGTTCAATCTAAGACAATACTGTGACCAAGTGAAAGGCATCCACCCACCAGACTGCTGATTTAAAACGCATACCTGGTGTTTCCACACAAGTAGGAATTTGATCCCTCCATTCTCTATCAAAAGTACACTGTGTCTCCTTGACTCCGATGAGATCATACCCTGGTAGGCAGGAAAAGAAGAGCAATTGTCCGATGTAGAATGGTCCAATAACCGGTGACACCACACCGTTTGCAGGTGTAACGTCTTCAGTGCACACTGGAGATAGAAGAAAGACAATATTCAATACGTTTCCCCTATACAAGAGACTTTATTTAATTTCTCACATCTCGAAACAGCATATTTACTTATTTATATATTCATAAATAATGGGCAATCCGGGTTTTAATAAGTTTTCTCTATAACATTTTCCTTTATTTATCAAAACCGGGCGAAAATGGTCATTTTTAAATAGTTATAACGCATATAAGCACTACATCCGAGAGTGGGCCGGGGGAACAAAGGGGGGGGGGGGGGGGGGGGACAACAAATTCTATCAGGGGGGAGCCCCCCCCCCCCCCCCCCCCCCCCGAGCTACGCCACTGAACGTAATCCACACATTTGATGCATGAATATTTCTGTGCAATTGTTCAATATTGGTCAGTGTTCTTTGTGAAAAAGTTTTAGTAGAAGAAATGTAGACAAGTTATGGTATTAAACCACCAATCATGTCCAGTACGTTTAATATCATTCATTCATCAACGTCGACTTGTAAATCAACATCAATGTTGTCATAAGCATGAAAAGAAATAAAATTTCCCTGTAGCATTAGGCTATTCATGGACTTGCCTAATTGCCCGGCCCCAACTCAACACAAAAGTTGGTAACCATGACTGTTCTAAAAATCACGGAAAAAGGGGTATATTTTCAATTGTCAGCGCTGACAGCGAAATCATGAAAATAGGGGGCATTTCATGAATTGGTCTCCACGAAATTTACAAAGAGGAAATAACAAAAAACATCACAGTATGGATTTAATAATTTGATTAAAACATAGTAACAACCCAAATACACCATTTGGGGTACACCAGTTTATAACCCATAAACGCCTGTTACTGTTGGGAGCAACAAGTTTTTATCTATTTAATGTACCGTATGTATAAAGTGTCTTTGAAAAGGGGTGTTTGAAATGATAGTCACTGATAACCAAAAAAGGGTTATTTTTCACCCCAATTTTGTCCTCGTTTTTGCCAAAAAAGGGGGTTTAAATTGTTGAAAAATCCTTGCAAAGGGGTACTTTGACAAAATGAATGAAGTGTGTAAGACCCCTCATCTTTGTTGAGTGTGTTCTCCCCCCTTCTCCGAATCCAAATAGCTTCTTTAACATGCCATCTTGTTGTTCTGTCCGATTCGCGGTCTATAGTTGTGGCCTTGTCCCAATCGATGGTGTGATTTGTAGCCGCTATAATACTCGTACATGGTCGGTAATTGCTGATTTGTGTTGTACCGTAGTAGAGCCTTTCCTTGTGGAACGAGTGATTGGTTTCTTTTCACATTTCTGAACCTCTTTCTTGTGTTCTTGTAAGCGGGTTCCGAAAGCACGACCAGTTTCGCCAATGTATGATTTAGGGCAACCAGAGCAAGGGATCTCGTAGACAGTTTCAACTTTTTGTTGGAGGTCTATCTTGTCCTTGGGGTACACAAGTAAATTGCGTAATGTCTGGTGTGGGTTTGAAACAAGTCGAAAAACCATGTTTTTTGTAGACTCTAGTGATGCGTTCAGAAACACCTGCCACATAGTGAACAACAACTAAACCCTTGCTAGGATTATCGATGTCCTTTTTCTTTTTGGTAGGCTCCTTCTTAGATTGCTTTATGTGTCTGTCTTTTTTCACTTTGTCAATGGTCCACTCGGGATAACCGCAAGTTGCAAAGCTTTTTTGATGTGTTGCTCCTCCAGAACGCGATCTTCCTCCTCTGTCACAATTGACTCACTCCTGTCTAACAAAGTCCTGATCACTTCCAATTTCTGATGTAACGGATGATGAGATGAGAATTGGAGATATTGGTCGGTGTGGGTTTTCTTGCGATAGATGCAGAGTTTTACCGACTAACCGTCAGGTTTGCGCATAATGAGAGTGTCAAGAAAAGGAATGCAACTGTTCTGTTCCTGCTCATAAGTGATAATATCAACTCGTCGGAACTACGCCCTCTACAACGGCGGTTCCCAGCAACAGGAAATCCCTAATTCCTGTTGCCTCCAGACAGAGTTGCCAGTCTGACGAAGCTGCTAGTTTAGCGGTGAAACGTAACTAAATTGTGAGTATCTTATTCACATTTTATTGGATTTGTACATAAAGAAATCATATCTCAGATTTTCAATAACAATCCAGATGAACTTATTCAAAGAAGAAAAAAAATTTACGTCAGTTAAAATAGACTAATAAAACCCATAAACCTACGAGGCAACGTTTCTGCTGGATCTGTATAGGCCTATCTTGTACGGTAACTTCATCAAGTCTCTTCGCAAAATACGGTAACTTGGAGCTCAGTTCTCTTCTGAAAGTCGGTAAACAGATCGCGTGGACTTTCACTTTTACGGCCACCGCGAATTGCTCAGATTACAGATCCTGTTTTGAAAATGTGTCCACCAAATTTCAAAAAGACAACTTTGCCGGTGCGCCTTTAACATTAAAATGTTCTCTGAACTCTTCTTGAGTAGGCCTAAGCTTGATTGATTTGGTTTCAGCTTAAAACAAAACAATTCGAATACGTACGTTTATTTATGCTGTAACGTATCCTGAAAATGTGTAATAAGTCTATTAATGTCGTGCACTATGTGCTGAATGAATGCATTTTGTACCAGCCACGTGCCCACATGCATGAGGAATGTGCAACTTCAGTTTCCAGCACGTGTTTACAGCTACGCACAGCCGGGTTAGGTGGCGTCGAGAAAGTGTAACAATGTCAGGGTATTGCGCGTTATGTAAAGAAACATTTCCGCTTGTGTAAAATATTAAGGGGCCTAAAAAAAGCGGGTCAAAAAGGTTACACATTTGGTATCAAAATAATTGTACAAGTGTTCTCTATCCATATATATTTTCAGATTTATAGTGCGAATTATTTTACCGAAGATATAAAGATTTGAAATGGTTTCGAAACGTTTGGGACACCCTGTACCTGCCTGGATGGAGTGCAGGCAGGGTCAGAGTTACTTTTTGGGACCCTGGGCCAGGCTAGGGCCAGGCTAGGGCCAGGCTAGGGCCAGGCTAGGGCCAGGCTAGGGCCAGGCTAGGGCCAGGTTAGGGCCAGGCTAGGGCCAGGCTAGGGCCAGGCTAGGGCCAGGCCAACATTTGGAGGCCCCAACTCACACCGTGAGGAACCATGTGCTATCAAGTGGCCAAGGAGCGAGAACAATAGGGGACACTCAGTGGTGTACCCAGGATTTAAAGTAGGGTTCCCCGAAAATTTGCTGACAAAAGCACGGTAACTTAACTGACCAAAATGAGCGCGTAATTTGCTATTTGACACTAATTTGTCCATATTTGACTATGTGGGGAGGTACCTTTTCAATTCCCTCATGTTGATCAATACTCTTCCTAAGACAATTTCATGTCCAACCTCAAGTACAATCTTGTCTTGCCCTTCTAACCCCAGGATGGCACACCTGCAAAGGATCAGCAAGGCAGTGGGGTAGGCCTGTAATTAAGGTCTTCAATGTTAGGAGTGCACGAGGAGGGACAGGCCTGTGATCAGGGGAGGGGTATTTATAACCGACTATTTTTTGTTAATATGCATAGAGTTTGTGTCATTTCATCGGGGGAGGACATCACGGGGAGACGAGTATTCTGGTATGGGGTAAAACCCCCCTGCCCCCTCCTTATACGCCCCCTCCCTCCTGCAGGGAGGAATCACTAGCATGTTCCTCTTCCCTAACACCATAAGTGCAGTGACCTATATCTCATCAAGGCAATACATCCCCTAATTCTTTCATACATAAGAATAATTGTGGGTGGCGGTGTATTTAAGGGACGAGTAGGGTGCATATTATTATAAGATACTCGTCCCTTAAATACACCGGCACCCACAATTACCTGGAATAATTTCCTTGCCCTTCAAATGTATAGGTTATACCTCTAGGCTATACCCGAGAGCTGATTGACGTCACAAAGTTTATTGCCATTGCTTTGCAAAGCTGATCCTCAGCACTGAAACTGGTATTTCTTTTAAAGCAGTTACAACACACTCCTCGGAAGCCGTTAGGGCGAGTATTATTACGCACTAATAGCACTCAGAGTCATGATGCCTCTGCTCAGAGATCTTTGATACTCACTATCACAATCATATTCATCGGATTCATCAGGGCATGTGTAGACATCATCACATTTATGGTCACCAGAAACACATATCAGAGCAACTTGAGCATCCTCACGATTACACTGGAAGTCATCGGCGGCGTCACAGATTCCTAGAATGATGAATTACAATGAAAGCACTGTCTTTGACTGGATTTATTATTCTGGATCTGGATCTGGATTAGTTACTCCAGCAAAACGGAATATATCTGCATCACGCTAGAGTTGATGACATGACGTAATGATTATTGTGGCTGGGTAGACTGTTTCCATTTGTTGATGCTGTGTGCTCATTGAAGTGGTTCCGGATCATAGTTTTGAAGGGGTTATGGTTGGCAGTGTCCAGAATTGTATGAGGGAGATTGTTCCAGTGAGTGGTCGTCCAGGGGAAGAATGTGTTGGAATAGGTCGTGGTCTTGGTCAGAAGTCTTTGGTAGGATAAGTCATGGGTCTTTTTGAGTTGTCTATTAGGCTTGATTAGGTGGTTATTCATATGTTTTTCTCTGGTTTTCTCTATCGAGGGAGTTAGTAGCTAGAGGCTGGGATAAAGAGACGCACAGACCAACACACAGCAAACAGACAGCAAGAAACACTGCCAGACAGTCACCGAAACAAACAAACAATTCAATAATAAAAATCAATCAAATCAAATCAAATCAAATCAAATCAAATCAAATCAAATCAAATCAAATCAAACATGATTGGGTGTCTTACCCACTGTTGTAGAAACCCACATTATTTCCAATATGAATCCTCGATGTCCCGTATCTACATCACGACGTTTCCGCTTCTTTCTCTTCGCCGTGCTGTCATAGTAGCTAAAACTCAATAAATCCCCTCCATTTTCGTCATTGCCGTTACCCTGTTCGCCGCCTCCACCGCCTCCGTTGTTCCCTATGTTCGAAACACCGTCGTCTTCTGAGGTCAATGAATTGTCGTTGGACGTTATCTCTGAACCGCGCCTGTCGGGTAGCTGAGATCCACCACCATTACTAGATCCCTGTAAGGACCACGACCAATCTGTCGTGTCTGTGGGAACAGGAGGTTCCGGCATCCTTGCTTGAAATGTAATGGTGATATTTGGGGATTTCATTGTGACGGTTTTAGGGAATTTTGTAACACCCGAAAAATGTACGACTTGTTTTTCATCAGTGGTTCGTTTTATCTCCACCGTGTCGGGGGTCCGTGAAGGTCCTCCAAGGTGCACATCGATAACTGATATCAATACAAACCCTCCCTCTTTCGCCTCTATGTCTAGAGAGCAAACTAAGCCATTCTCTTCGACAACGCTCCGATACGATAAATAACTTGGTGAGCTGATGTTGAAACTGTCATCACCAGGATGCAATAAGATTGGTCCATTCAGCCACCTACATATATCTGTGAGAAAAAATGACGTTTATCATCAAATTGTGAACAAATATTTATTGTGCGTTTGTTTTACCATTGATCATTCCCGTCGCAGCCTGCCCATTTCTCCCTTACCTTCTTCCCTCTCCTTGTTCTTTCTCAGACTCGTCCTCATTCAAGCACTGAGCCCTTTGCCGTCGTCCCTACTTTATTCGACGAGGGGGCTGTATCCCCCCCCCCCCCCACTGCATTCCCCCCCCCCCCCCCATTACCCCGTCGGTAACGCATGCCATCGGTGCATTCGTTATTTTTACCATGCGAAATTTTTCGCGTGCTACGCGCGCACATGTCCCCAAAAGGCACTATTTGTTGGTACAAGCTTGTTTAGAGCCAAAATGTACCTCAATCATAGCAAAAATAAATTTAAAGTCAAAGGATTTCGCGCGCTATCTTGTCGGTACACTTTCATTTCTTGCCCCCCCCCCCCCCCCCCCCCCCCCCCAATATGAAAAACCTGGCTACGCCACTGGCAGGCCATCATGTGAACATCCACTCGATGACTCGATTCGGCATTCCAAGTAATCCATAAAGTGATCTTTACGAAGATACTTCAATTGACCCAATGAGATAAGTTTAGTGATCGACTTCGACTACTGATATGAGATGGAGGTTGGGTAAGTATAGGATGAGACGTCCAAATTTGTGGTTAAATTTCACAACTTTCCCTGATTTTAACGAAGACATAATTATTAAACACCGACTGTCAGACATGACCCCGATATGTCAAGCATGACCCAAAAACGTAACACCCTAATCGTAATGCAATGGGAATGCACCAGTTATATACAATGGCAGTAGCTCCATGAAGAGTTGTTAATGTCGTTTTTTAATTACGGCGATACGAAATAACCTGATCGGCCACCTCCTGGTTACCATGGTAACCGCGACAAAAATCAGACTTTCATGGTCCTGTGCGTATTGTCCATACGTACCCTTCCCCAAAATGGTAATTATGCGTCATTTATTTTTGTCAACGTCCCTTAGGACGTTGACATTTGAATTCAGATTCAGGTTTTGTGGTGGAGTCTATGAATTGCTTTCATGTATTTTAAATCGGTATTTGTACCCAGATGTCTTTAAAATGTATATAAGATCTCGATACAAGAATATGAACATGTCATTAGCTTATCATGTTGTAATTGTGGAGAAAAAATTAAAATAGTATTAAAACATTGCACAGTGTTACTACGAATTGACAAGATTTGGCCAACTCTACTAATACTATGCAGAAGGGACCACATGCAGCCACAGGGACCACCCAGTTCAATCAGCCTTACATTGCCAAGGCATATGCATAATAGTGTATAGGCATTACTTCATTGAGATTAGAATTTACAACCTAATTGCTTGCAGTTAATATACTGTATTGCTATAGTCAGCCCTATACAACCACCTGTGAGATGCGAGATATTTATAAACTGTATAGTATAAAATGGAAATGTTCCAACTCAAAAGAGTGAATGATCATCGTGACTATAAAGTAGAATTTGTGGAGGTAAATGGGAGATTAATGTGTTATGTAAATTATAAAGGGGATTGTCTGTAGTGTTAAGTTTTCCATGAAGTTAATGTTATCAATACTTTTATTATATCTTTCAGCTCATTTCATGTAAATATTAATGTTCGACGATTCAATATGTTAGATATTTAGTTATTTCCAAGCAAACTGTAATGCAGATCATATTAATTTAATCAACCTAGACTTATGTTTATTTAATATTCATAACCTTAAAATATTCTTATTTTTTAAAATTTTTAACCAAAAGTGATTGATTTATTACCACAACAATGATGTTGGTGCAACCATTTTTTACCAAAAACTGATTTTAAAAAAAAGAAGATATATTACATATGGTTTTAATTTAAAGGGGCACTAAGAGATGTGTTGGAGGATGCGCCCTCAATTATGATAAAAACTGGGATTAGTATATTTTTATAATTGTATTACATGTATGAACTTACACCAATAAGGATTAAGAAAAATCAGCCCTCTATGTACAAGAAAACGTCGATTTTAAAAATGTTCGACCCGTGGGACGAGCATTTTACGTCCGACAGTATCCCCCTGCAGTACGCGTGATACATAACGCGAACCATATTTGCATAGAGGGCGTTTTTCAATAAATAGCGATGATATTGTTTTAATCAAGTTTTGCTGTGTTTTTGCTAGTAGAAACAACAGTAATGGCCATTTTTAATGTTCATCTTGAATTCTGAAGTAAATTTTTAAACATTTAAAATTTTCAACACCACTTAATGTGCCTTTAAGTGTTTTTGTTAAAATACATCATACACTGTCTAAATCTTCTTTTTCAAATTTTCTTTTTCAAATTTCCTTTGTCCTCTGTTAATTTCATTCTAGGACGTTGACCAATTTTTTTTAAATATCTTGTTTGAGTTATATTTGTTCCGCTGTTTTTAGCCAATCAGCATCAGAGGCCCTTCTTGGTTTCCATATATATGTTAACCAGAATAAAATGAAACACGATTTTCAAAACTATGGGCCATATTTGACGTATTGATATAACGTATTGTTTGAAGTCAGGGAAAGTTATGAATTTGAATTTGGACAATTCATACGGGAATCCTCCAGGCGGGAAATCAAATATATTCACTTGTTTGACAGCAAAGTCATTCACTTCACCATACAAAACAAGTGGCCGCCGCCGTCATATTATTAGTAGCTTGACATGGGTCATAATCTTGGATTCCGTGACCATTTTCTCAGTACCTTGGTTTCTTGGTGAACTAGAACCATTTTAGAAGAAATTGAGCTCCTATGTCCCTCTCAAAAGTGACGGGAACCTTGTTTATACGGCAAATTCCAAAATGGCCGCCATGCAGGGGCCCGAAAATTCAAATGGCTTCAATTAAGCTAAAAAGCATACCAAATTGTTCGGCTGTGCGCAAGGATTCCGAAAAGTATAGTTTGCTCTACTTCCGATTTTTGGTTAACGAGTTATCGGGTAAAAACGTAAAAAGGTCGATGACCGTTGCAAATTTGGTCTAAAATGAAGCAAAACCCCTAAAAACCACCCTTAGAAATGGGTCTGAGTTTGTCTTAGAAATGGGTAGGGGTTTTGAATCTCCAGCGGCACAGCCCCGACCAAACCAAATCCGAGTACCACCCCCCCCCCCCCCCCCGGATCTTTCCAGGGGACGCCCTTAACATCGAAAAAAAAATGAAAGCAGATTTTCTTGCAGATTTACATTTCTATCGTGCATACATTGTACATTCCAAGTTACAGGGCGATACGTTTCTTAATTTCTTCAAAATCTTGGTTTTAGCCTTAGTGAAAATAAACTGTCGGGATAACACGACAGTTTATATTTTCACTCTAAATTCACTCTAAAACCATGATTTTGAGGTAATTAGGAATCGTATCGCTCTGTAATTTGGAATGTATGTACGATTTATGATCAGAAATTTAAATCTGCAAGAAAATCTACTTTCAAAAAAAAACATTGAAGAAAAGATCACATAATATGCCTTTAATTACTTTATTACATTCTACCTGAGACCATAATAACTAGTCTCAGATTCTACCTACCAAGATCCGTAGCCTTTGCAGTCCTCAAAGTTTCAAACAATGAAGTTGCGAGATATAGTGCTACTGCAATGTTGCTCCTCATGACGAAATTAATTAAGTACCGTCATTAATTAAAATAACACAAACAAAATAGATCCGATTTTCTTTATATTTCCATAGCTCTACGAGTTGTTACTGCTATGACATTGACAAAAGTAACTGTGTGGACAAAGGTGCATAGATTACGAGTGTTATTATTAATATCATTATACTATTTTCTGATATATGATTTTATTATGATTTATTATTATTGACACCAATCGATGAAATGAAGGGTGTAAATATCTGCAACAAAATCTGCAAAGAGCTAATGGGTTTGAATCAATGTTGAGATGAGGCTATGGTGCTAGCGCTTTTCCCCTTCCCAGTTTTTGATGATATAACAGAGCAATAATTTCAATGTATTCTATGATTTTCAAGGAAATTAAACATCGGGAAAAAAACAATTAAACAATAATTAGATACAGAGTGACACACACAACTTTATACAATTTTAAAAAGCGGAAACCGATCAAATTAAACATGGCCGATAAAAATCAATAGCCAATTCTCAATTGCGGAAAGGCGATTCATTTTTTATATCACGTTTTACCATTTATTCCTGTTTATTTTCTTTCAGTATTCGACTGATTACGTGTGCTGGATATGGGAATTGATTTGACGTGTGATCGGCGGTGAAGATCCAATATAATACTGACTGCTTTGAATATTGGGAACATTGAGGAGCACATATGATTTTAAAGAATTGGTGGCAACTGGGTGCCCCACAATTTTGTCATTACCCGCGCCTCTAGTACATTCTTTTGATTTTTGAGCATCGGTAAATGTTGTATATCCTTATGTACCAAACCTTTTAAATTGCCACAAAGATGCTAAATTCTTCCCATTTAATCAATGGTGTGCATTTGTTTCAAACTGCTAATCAAATTTCCCGCCGATTTTATTCGATGATATTTAATTTTAGAAACGCGCTCGTGATTATTTTTTGAGTCGTATTCAGATTAATTCATTCTTAATCCAAGTTCTCAGTCAATGCGTTATCAGTCAAGATAAAAAGAAATTATAGGCCTACATAATGTACTAGATATTATCACTATACTACCCGTAACCCTTCATTCACTCACTACTAACAGATTTGGGGTTGCACTATCATTTATTGGGTAAAAGTGTATGCAGAGCTTGGTCATCATGCATGCCTCTGATGCCTGAACTCTGCTGCCACTGAAGGGTAGTAGATAATATCTAGATTATGGAATTCAAGAAGTTGAAAGAGAAATGAGAACGAATTCCCCACCATCCATATCGGAATACTTCCAATCAAAGACGGATACGATTCAAAAAGTATTTGTATTAAATTGCTTTTCGGATAAAATTATATCAATGTAAACAAATGCCATATTTATCAACTGGCAAATATCATCAGCCAAATTGTTCAAACATCATAATCCAGATTTCTGTATCAGATTAAATAAGTTGACATAAACATTTAATACTTGAATGTATACTTAAGACAGGGTTTTATTAGCATGTTATATTCTTTATTAAAAGCATGAATCCCTTGTGTGTGTCCTTTATTATGCGTCTTTAATTAAAATACCTGTTTTGTAATGAAAAAGGATTTTTTAAATATATTTTATTCAAATTTATGTTAGCATAATCCGAATTTGCATATCAAGATCATTCAATATAATATACGAGGGTCATTCAATGAGTTCTACCTCCTACCTCATAACTTTGCGAGTCGTATGAAATATTCCACAATTGAAGCTTTGAATCTCAGCTACAAAATCATAGTAAATTGGTATGAATACTCATTGTACTTTTCTGGATATGCAGTAAAAACCAAGCTTCCATTTAGTGCGCCGGAAACGGGTAAAAACAGCCAAACGTCTCCTAAGTGCTCTTCATTTGGCCAATTCTAAGAGACGAAATGTACCTATCGGTCAATTACAATCGTTCTAAGTTACAAATATCTCTTGAACAGACTTCAAACAATCAAGTGTTCTTGGCCTCTAATTAGCCAGAACCAGACCAGGACAGACATCCATTGTTTTCTATTTTCAGTATTTAAATCGGGCGGTTATACCTAATCATACAATATGGAGAGAACTGAAAAAACATGTATTTATCTTTGGGGTAATTGTCCGTGTCCGTTGTCCAAAATCTCTATCTGGCTTTGTGAAATAGGTATCAATTAGCATTAACTATAAATGTGTAGCTATGATTCAGAGCTATAATCATGACAAATATCATGAGGCTGACATTCATATTAGTGATGTTATGAGTGAGGAGGTAGAACTTATTGAATTAATGACTCTCGTATTATTATGCAATTGATTGAATAATCCGTACATATGAATGACTAACATCCATACATGCATTTTAATATTATTATTAATAATCCGGATTTTGATATTTGCTTAATTCAGATTAGTCGAATTTATATAATAGCATAATCCAAATATATATTACTATTATATTACAAATGAGAGTAATCCGGTTTATCCTAATATAAATTAGAATAATCCGGATTATGCTAATATGAATTAGAATAATGCGGATTATACAAATTTGAATAATGAGGACAATAAATATTAATAATCCGGATTATGCGAATATATATTGAAATTTTAATCATGGAAATAACTTAATTTGAATAAACCGGATATGAAAATATAAATGTGAAATCAGAATTTGTAAATTTGAATAATCCGGATAATCCATTCATTATTTGTGTAATCCGGATTATTCAATTTTATATTACCATAATCCGGATTATTCAAATTTATACCGGCTTATTCAAATTTATATTAGCATAATCCTCATTAATCAAATTTGTATAATCCGGATTATTCATATTTGCATACACCGGTTTATTCAAATTGGGATGATACAGCCTTTTATTTCAGAGGGAGTAAGTTTATTTGATGGAATAGCCATTTCAGAGGGGGTAAGTTTATTTGATGGAATAGCCATTTCAGAGGGGTTAAATGTATTTGATGGAACAGCCTTTCAGAGGGGTAAGTTTATTTGATGGAACAGCCTTTTATTTCAGAGGGAGTAAGTTTATTTGATGGAATAGCCATTTCAAGTGTATTTGATGGAACAGCCTTTTATTTCAGAGTAAGTTTATTTGATGGAATAGCCTTTTATTTCAGAGGGAGTAAGTTTATTTGACGGAATAGCCATTTCAGAGGGGTAAGTTTATTTGATGGAACAGCCTTTTATTTCAGAGGGGTATGTTAATTTGATGGAATAGCCATTTCAGAGGGGTTAAGTGTATTTGATGGAACCGCCTTTTATTTCAGAGGGAGTAAGTTTATTTGATGGAATAGCCATTTCATATGGGCAAGTTTATTTGATGGAATAGCCATTTCAGAGGGGTTCAGTGTATTTGATGGAACCGCCTTTTATTTCAGAGGGAGTAAGTTTATTTGATGGAATAGCCATCTCAGAGGGGTTAAGTGTATTTGTTGGAACAGCCTTTATTTCAGAGGGGTAAGTTTATTTGATGGAACAGCCTTTACAGAGGGAGTAAGTTTATTTGATGGAACAGCCTTTTATTTCAGAGGGAGTAAGTTTATTTGATGGAATAGCCATTTCAGAGGGGGTAAGTTTATTTGATGGAATAGCCATTTCAGAGGGGTAAGTTTATTTGATGGAACAGCCTTTTATTTCAGAGGGAGTAAGTTTATTTGATGGAATAGCCATTTCCGAGGGGTAAGTTTATTTGATGGAACAACCGAATTATTCAAATGATTATTACCATAATCCGGATTATTCAAATTTAATTTTTGCATAATCCGTATTATTCAAATTTATATTTGCATAATCCGGCTTATTCAAATTCGCATAATCCGAATTATTCTAATTCATATTTGCATAATCCGGCTTATTCAAATTTATATTAGCATAATCTGGATTATTCAAATGTTAATTTGCATTATCCAGATTATTCAAATTACCATAATCTCGATTATTCAAATCCAGTTTTCCATAATCAGGATTACTCAAATTAATATTTGCATAATCCGGATTATTCAAATTAGCATAAGCTCGATTATTCAAATCCATTTTTGCATAATCCAAATTTATATTCAGATTTATATTTGCATAATCCGGCTTATTCAAATATATTTTTGCATAATCCGGATTATTCAAATGTATATTTGCATAATCCGGCTTATTCAAATTGCATAATCAGGCGTATTCAAATTTATATTTGCATAATCCGAATTATTCAAATTCATATTTGCATAATCCGAATTATTCAAATTCATATTTGCATAATCCGGGTTATTCAAATTTATATTAGCATAATCTGGATTATTCAAATGTTTATTTACATAATCCGGAGTATTCAAATTAGCATAATTCCGATTATTCAAATCCATTTTACCATAATCCGGATTACCAAATAAGCTCGATTATTCAAATCCATTTTTGCATAATCCGGATTATTCAAATCTATATCACCATAATCCGGATTATTCAAATTTATATTTGCATAATCCAGATTATTCAAATTAGCATCTCGATCATTCATTTTTGCATAATCCGGATTATTCAGATTTATATTTTCATAATCCAAATTTTAAATATATATTTGTATAATCCGGAACATTCAAATTTGTTTAATCCGGATTATGCTAATATAAATTATTCAAATCTATATTAGCATAATTCGGATTATTCAAATTATTTATATTGCAAATTTAAATATATAAATTTAAATATATATTAACATACTCCGGATTATTCAAATGTATGGATTGTTGATTATGCAAATTTGGAATATTCCGATATGCATTCTGATTATAAAAATGCTAATATAAATGTGAATGAAAATAATATTTACATTACAAAACGGGTATTTTAATTATAGACACATAATAAAGGACACGCACAAGTGATTCATGCTTTTAATAAAGAATATAACATATGCTAATAAAACACCTCTTATGCATACATATAATTATTAAATGTTTATGCCAACTTATTTAATTCGAAACAGAAACAGAAATATGGATTATGCATGTAAAATCTCAATAACCCGTATTATGTTTGAAAAATGTGGTTGATGATATTATGCTATTTGTTTACATTGATATAATTTTAACCGAGAATCTATCAATCAATTTTTAATACAAATACTTTTTGAATCGTATCCATCTGGTGGGGAATTTTCTCAATTTTGTTCTTTCTTTCACAATGTCTTGAACTCTATCTAGAAATTATCGACTACCCTGCAGAGTTCAGGCATCAGAGGCATGCATGATGACCAATCTCTGCATACATTTTAACCCAATAAATGATAGTGCAACCCCAAATCTGTTAGTAGTGAATGAAGGGTTAGTGAATGAAGAGTTAAGGGTAGTATAGCGATAATTTCTAGAACATTATGTAGGCCTATAATGATGATTTCTTTTTATCTTGCCTGATAACGCATTGCTTGAGCTGAGAACTTGGAGTAAGTATTGATCTTGTTTGAGAAAATTAGTTATCGTTTTTGAATACGACTCAAAAAATAATCACGAGCGCGTTCTTAAAATTAAATATCATAGAATAAAATTAAATATGTAATAAATATAAGAGGACCTGACGTTTCGATTCTAACAGAATCTTTATCGAAGGTAAAATGACAGAATACAACATACACTAACATACACTAATATAAAATTAAATATCATAGAATAAAATGCCAAATCAGCGGAAAATTTGATTAGAATTTGAAACTCGTGCACAACATTGATTAAATTGGAAAAATTAGCAACTTTGTGGTAATTTAAAAGGTTTGATACGTACATGAGGGAATACAACATTTACCGATGCTCAAAAGAACAACCTACAGGCGCGGCTAATGACAAAATGGTGGGGCACCCAGTTGCCACCAATTAAAAAGTATGTGTCGAGGGTTTAGTGCAACAAAGGGCTATCTGCATTTCGGTCATGTAAAGATTTGTACCATCATTGTCACCTTATGGTTTTGACAAGTTAAAAGAACTGCTATTCAAACCTTTTTGATTAGGTGAATTTACTATTTTCTCATAATTAGGTTCCTGATCTTGTTGGGATCATTTTGATACCAAAATCTCATTTTGACCAAAAATGAAGATAGCCCTTTGTTGCACTAAACCCTCAATCTGTTCCATAATGTTCCCAATATTCAAAGCAGTCGGTATTATGTTGGATCTTCACAGGCAATCACACGTCAAATCATTTTCCATTCAAAATGCCCAGCAACCAACACACGTTATTAGTCGAATACTGAAAGAAAAGAACCAGGAATAAAAATAGTCAACGTGAGGAAATAAATCAATCACATTTTCGCAATTAGGGGAATATTAATGTCATTGTCATTACAGAATAGTTAAAACACGTTTTAGCGCTCGGTACAGGTATTCTTAGATGTTTTTTCATAGAGCACTTTTGTCAAGGAATTTGCTGAATCTACCATTATAAAATGCATTTATTTCATTAGTTAATTAATTCGTTTTTTTATCTATTATAAACAGACTGCAACAATCAAAAGTATGCAATTACATTATGTCTCCAAGAAAAGAATAAATGATACAATGACTTGTTATTTCTTAGTACAAAATAATTGGTTAGGCACAACAACAAAAAGGTTTGTCTCAGAAACATTTGGCAAAAAAGTTAAGTGATGTGCGATTGTTTTAATTTCTATTTTATTTTAGAGAATTGGGTATGAGGTATGCGATTTTTAATAACAAAAAAACATCGCCAACGCGTAGAGCTACGCGCTAAAGCCTATTTCACATACCAATGCGCGCGGGTTTCTGACACAAACTTCTTTTTCCCCCAGCAAAACCAATTTAGTTGGA
Source organism: Ophiura sarsii (assembly GCA_035610835.1). Lineage (NCBI taxonomy): Eukaryota > Metazoa > Echinodermata > Ophiuroidea > Amphilepidida > Ophiuridae > Ophiura > Ophiura sarsii. The sequence goes on from CM069446.1 coordinate 78,588,431, forward strand.
GTTTAGAATTATAGGTCAATATAAATGCGTATTGTGTTGTTTCAAGATAAATTGGAAAAGTCAATGCATACGCGCTGATGTTGATGGGTGAAAATGGCACGACCCGCAGGGGGAGTGCTGTTGTGAGCATATCAACATTTCCGCAAGTGCATTTATTTTGTTCATTTTTTTTTAATGTCAAATTTGCCTGAAATGAGCTAAATGTTGTCCGAAATTAAACAATATCAGATCAATTTTAAGCTAACAACATTTTCAATTGTTTGGGGAGGAGGAAATGGAAAATTGTTACAGTCTGTATATAATTATCGTTTCCGTCCATTTCCTTCAAAATCATAGAATAGGGGAGAGCGGGGAGTGTACTCCATATGGGCAGGTTCGCCCACCACGTGATTCTCATCTTTGCGGCCACTGGTTGAATTTGGCGAACAAAAAATAGATCACCGTAACATGTTTGTCAACTTATCATCCAAAAACCAGTTTTGCCTCGCAAAAGTGAATTTACTGAGATCATGGTCGTATGTAGCCAAGATATCAATCTTTCATGATATCAATAGATCCATTTAATCTTTAAAATTGGCGTCTCTAGACCTCTTCAAATGAAAATGGGGTGAACACTCCCCGCTCTCCCCTACATTGAAATTATTACTCTGTTATTTCATCAAAAAACGGGGGAGGGAAAGCGCCAGCACCATAACTTGATGTCGAACATTTGGAACGTCTGCTCAGAACTCCGCGCGCATTCATTACTAAGAGCAATGAAACTTAAAAACACTCTTGCTGGTTTCATTAATCATTATTACGTACAATCAATGCTTTGCTATGGGATTTAAATTTTAAAAAGTATGTATAAAGCATAGCAATTGGTGGATATAATAGGTCAACTGGTATTGCAGAATGCAAAAGCACATAATGGAAATTATGTTTAATTCATCAATTGCGCCCATTTGAATGTTCTATTTATAGTCATATGAAATCGGTCAAATCGATAGGAAAGTCACCGCTTTCCACGGTTTTTTTTGTGCATCCGATTAAAACTGACATATAAGGATACCAGATATTTATATTTCAAGTTGTAATTTATACAGGAAGTATGAGAATTTATATAGAGTGTAACGTAATAAAATTTTCCGATTCACCCGTACCAGAGTCGGCTTTTGTCTTTGTAATGTATTAAATTAAAAACGTTTGTGGTAAAAAAAGGTATAATATAGGACTTTCAGTAAAAATCAGTCAGCCAATAATAAGCGTTAAACATGTATCAAAATAATGTATACAATTATTGTAAACTGTTTTGGAAGACAATAAGCGCTTATATCATTTAATACAAGTTCTAAATTTTATCTGAGAAAACTGAAGAAAAGCAATAGTTCAAGATTTGTTGCTTAAAAGCCAACAATTCTTCATATAGGATGATCAAAGTGCATATTTCTATATGAACTTACTTATCTGTATGATTTTTTCTAATTTGTTTTGTAGATCTATAATTAAGTTCGTGACATTTACATGGACGATTGCAAATTAAGCTTTATGATTTCAGATGGTTACCTACTACAGCGGGTATCAATATATATGAATATTTCTATAAAGGAAAATTGAAATTCTATTCGATTTAATGTTACATGTAGTGGTTCTTAATTCCCCACGTAGGATTAGATGACTTGATTTCATGTTAACAGTAATTCTATCTTTAAAATTAATAAATTCTTTATTTATTATGCTTGGTATGATGACTGTAGTTTGTTAAATAACTTGTCTGTGTGATATAATGGTATACTTAGAACCCTATATCAGGTTAATGTGGTTCTTAATGCCCCACATATTTTTTTCTATGACAAAGGTGACCAAAATTCGTCATCTCTCACAATGGTATGTCATCAAACATTGTCAAACTAAGTACAGAAAAAGAATGGAGTTCGGGGGGAAGCTGAATATATTAAGACTGTAGAAAAAAAAGGAAATCAATAAACACTGTATCAGGTCATTTGTGCAAGGAATGCCGAGGGCAAGGAGATTGGATGATGCTGGATCCATTGTGTCATTTACAAACTGTTTTTGACATTTGCTATGTGCGGGAGGCCCGGGATTCCTGGATCAAAAGATGGGGATTTTGGAACACATTCACTGCCTTTAGATGGCCTAGAATAACTCATTGTGTCAACAAATGCAGACTAGACAATCTTTAAGAACTTCGAAAACTAAAAAAAGGTTCTGATGATCGCTTAAGTCAGTCTAACATGGAGGCTCTTAACACTTTCCACGCGGCAGGCAGGCAGCTGCAGCCGACATTCCAAAATGTCACAAAATGTTTCAAATATGTCAAAATTATTTAATTTTATTACCATATTTGGAATCAAATGCATTAAAAGTACAAACATGACTAGTATTGGTTCAGTAATCCTTCAGATAGACCTTGACATTTGAGAAAGGTTTCTGAAAAATCTGTTTTGTATTTGGTAAAACCAACAGCCGCGTGGAAAGTGTTAATGCCCCGCCAGTGGGGTATTATGAACCTTTTGACATCACTGAATATAAACCAAGGTATCACAAGTAGAATAGATTGTTATAATTTTCTGACATACAGCTGAACATATTTACCAGTAACCCAATTTACATATCCCCTTGATATGATTGACAACTGAAAAAGGGGGTTCTTAATGCCCCCGCTTTACCCTACATTTATGTGAAATAAACAACTTCTCAAAAGAATTTAAGGCTCTCTTCCTGGAGGATCTACGAGGGTCATTCAATAAGTTCTACCTCCTCACTCATAACATCGCTATTATAAATGTCAGCCTCATGACATTTGTCAGGATTGTAGCTCTGATTCATAGCTACACATCTATAGTAAATAATATATGATATCTGTTTCATTTTGTTATGATTCGAACAAAACCATAAGAGAGATTTTGGACAACGGACACGGAAAATTAGCCTAAAGATAAAAATATGCTTTTTTCGTTTTCTCTCCGTATTGTATGATCAGATATAACAGCCCGATTTAAATACTGAAAATAGAAAACAATAGTTGATTTCTGAATGCAATACTGTATTTTCATGTATAAATCAGATTGTAGGCAATATCAACCTTTGTAGGCTTGCAAATAGTATAATATCAACTCGAACGTATTGCTATGTCTTTAGCATACCGGAATACTGCTATTCAGTCAAAATTTCGTTGTAACAAGTCAATCCACAGTGATGCCTCTAGTGTTAAACCTTAATATGATAGTCACTTTATGAGTTTTCCTTATATGCAACCTTTAGAATAGTCAATCAGGTAGTCAATGGTGGACAATTATCTCTTCGAGAGACTTGAAATATATCCATTTAGTCCTGTGTATTGAAGATCTCTTATTTCTTATGAAAAGCAAATATGAGTTTTTGCAGCAGTTCTCTAGGGTAGGGTTAAAATGAGTGGCTTTTCTGGTCTGGTTCTGGCTAATTAGAGGGAATTTTCCCCTAAGAAATCAGTCACTTTTATTGTTTATAGTCTGTTAAAGATATATCTGTAATTTAGAACGGTTTTAATGACCGATGGGTACGTTTTGTCTCTTAGAATTAGCCAAATAAATAGCACTTATAGGAGATATTATGCTGTTTTTTATCCGTTTCCGTTGCACTAAATGGATGTTTGGTTTTTACTGCATCTCCAGAAAAGTAAAACTAGTACTCATACCAATTTACTGTGGATTTGTAGCTGAAGTTCAATGCTACAATTGTAGTATATTTCATACGACTGGCTTATATAACAGTGAAGTTATGAGGTAGGAGGTAGAACTTATTGAATGACCCTCGTATATCAGTGTGCCTTTTTTGAGGAGGTATACCGGCTGTCCAAAAGGTTGGGGCCTTAACAATGTGTTATTGAATGTGCTTAACCAGTATAATTTGATATTTCTGAAACTATTATAGGGGAGAGCGGGGAGTGTACGCCCTATGGGCAGGTTCGCCCACCACGTGATTCTCATTTTTGCCGCCACTGGTTAAATTTTGCGAACACACAATAGATACAGAGTAGTATGTTGCAAGCTTCACACATTAACGTGACCGATCACCGTAACATGTTTGTCTACTTATCATCCAAAAACCAGTTTTGCCTCGCAAAGTGAATTTTCTTCCATTTTAGATATTGATTTTTATCCAAAGATATTCGCAGAAAAGATTTTAATGTAAATTATCATTAGATAGGTATGGGACAACCGTGGTATAGGTCAATGTACTAATTGCGCTGTATGGGGCGGGCACATACGCCCTATGATGATGGGGCAGGTTCGCCAATAGTAATTTATATAGTTATTGGTTTGCCTAATTTCAAAATTGTAATTTTCCTCTAACAGGATAATTGTAAATTTAACAAAATAGTTACCAGGAATGGAGTAACACTATATTAGAGGAGAATATTTCAAAATGTGGTATTTCTTATTACTTTTAAATTTTTAATGAGTATGTTCCGCAAAAGTGCCCCACCCTTATATTTTGGACCCCTACATTTTATTTTGGAATCAAATAACGAAGAATATCGAAGCTATATATTGGATATTATGGTACTTTGTGTAGCCTAATTCTGAGCCTAGGGCGAACTTGCCCCGGCCTATGGGCGAACCTACCCCGGCGTCGGGCAAGTTCGCCCTTTTGAGACACCTGTCTTTATCATTTACTTTTGCCTTTACAGTAAGGCACAGTAAGGCCTAGAGTACTGAGATCATGATCATGGTCGTATGTAGCCAATATATCAATCTTTCACATGATAACAATAGGTCGGTCCATTCAATCTTAAAAATTGGCGTCTCTAGACCTCGTCAAATGAAAACGAGGCGAACATTCCCCGCTCCCTACATATAATATATATAATTGTATTGTTCTACCTGATACTCATTTCCTACCTCTAATGTTGGTCTGGTCTCTCTAACACCTTTGTAGGGGTCACATGTGTGCAGGTTCATGGTGCGTTATTGTTGGTTGATGAACAGCTTTGCCTTCTTTTAGTGATATTGCTATGAGGAGAATCTTCTAGTTGATGCGACCATGGAATCAAACCATACAGCTAGAGCAGTTGTTGTTGGTTGGTATTTGTGAAGAACCAATGGGTGCAGGTTCATGGTGCGTTATCGTTGGTTGATGAACAGCTTTGCCTTCTTTTAGTGATATTTCTATGAGGAGAATGTTCTAGTTGATGCGACCATGGAATCAAACCATGAGCTAGAGCAGTTGTTATTGGTTGGTATTTGTGAAGAACCAAATTACTAACGTGTCGTATAGAATGTTCTCGTCATTAGCATAGCATTAATTCTGGAATGATAAAGGATTTGAATACGGTTTCAGTCGCATTTGTACTAATCCATAGAATGTATATGAAAGCCATCGACTTTAACCAAACTGTAATTTATTGCATGACGCTATTTCGATACAATGCTACCAGCTTATACATTAAAAACAAATTTGACACAATATTGAAATTGCACTCCTACTTTCCATACTAATATTCATTTTGTCAACTCATTATAAACGCGCATATGGGAAGAACGTTACACTTTAAATGTTCTGAATAAGATATCTCATCATTTGATATTTCCATTAATATATTTTGAACGATGTGTGCACCCAACCCTCAAAATATATAATTTTGATATCTATTGATGAAACATCTTAATTAGAACATTTAAAGCGTAATGTTTTCCCCATTTGAGCGTTTATAATGGGTCGACAAATTAAGGGGTATTTGCGCTTTTTTGGATTCCGTTATTTCCCGCGATCTTTGCGTACCGCCGGGTAACGTTTATCATGATGTTTTTTCTCAAAATCGTGTCTCACAGATCAACTAGAGCCACAGCGCCAAGATTGTAAAAACAATACGATACAATATCAGAAACAAAATGTACTTAGCTTGTCAATCAAGTTGCTGCTGGTCCATGTTCTGAAGTTCAGATTCTGCTGCTGGTGCTATATTGTGTGGTTGGCAGCTTTTGACATTAGGTGAAGTCTCTCCGTGACATGAAAGGGTAGAGACCATAGCAGATTTGTTGATTGGTCAGTATCCCATAGCAAGTTTTCAAAGGTTTTCTGACACACCAAAAGTGTTCATCCAGGGACGATAATGATAAGAATTCTGTAGGCAGCCATTAGATTTTGTCGAGCATGAAATGTCTGCGGATTTGCTGCGATTCATAGTTTGTTCCATTAGGGTCTTGTTCCAAATGAAGGCCGGCTGCACTGCAAATGTTGTGCAAAAGTGATGACCCGTCGCTTTCGCTCACTAGTACTTAGTAGAAGTGTTCATTATCTGCTTAGTTCCATCTGAAAAAAATCATATAAATTGACTTCGGTTACTTTACAGGTGAGTCAAATTCAGGAAAAATACTTATTTTCAAAAAAATTGGTCAATTTCCACATTGATCATAAAGAGTAGACACACATCTTCAATCTTCATGCTTAATGAAGTTTTCAAGACAATGATTAATTGCACGCTACAATAATTACAACATATTCACCAAAAAGCGCGTAGTTTTAAAGTGTTCCACACATGAATGAAGCTAAGGCCAAAAAAAAAAAATGGTTATATTGGCGTAACCCGCCCGACCCTAAAAATACGCCCGACCCTACACTTTTTTTTTTTTTCAGTGAAAAAAAAACAAAAAAACCAACCGACCGACCCTAAAAAATAAAAAAATGAAAAAAATAAATGTTTTTTCTCGAACGAAGTACGACGGTACTTCTAACAAACAATAGGGAATGTTTAAACTCGGTTAACATTGTTCAAAAACAGCTGCTAAAAAAAAAAAAAAAAAAAAAAAAAAAAAAAAAAAATCCCTACCTACCTACCCTATTTTTGTTCAGCCCGTTACGCCAATATAACAATTTTTTTTTTGGCCTAAGTTGATGGATGTTAGCTCTACTGCCAGGGGCGGACTGGGACCTGAAAGCGGTCGTGGCAAAATTATTAAAGCGGCCCTTTTTGACCATGTCAGCGTATCGAGCGGGGAGGGGAGGGGGGCAAAATTATTAGAGCGGCCCTTTTTGACCATGTCAGCGTATCGAGGGGGGGGGGGGGGGGGGGGGGGGGGGGGGCGGGGGGGGGGGGGGGGGGTTAGGACAAATGTTAGTCCAAAACGGCCCGAAAAAATGCTTTACACAATGGGAAAGGGGGGAGTTTTCGAAAACTTTGTGAGTAACCGGCCCTGAGAGGCCCAGAACCAAGCGGCTCATGTGGCGATCGCCACAACGCCACAGTGGCCAGTCCGCCCCGGTCTACTGCAGTATAACATAACAGGCTTGATACCTGTTAACATTTATGAATATAACAATATTTGTATATTAATAGACCTAATTTACATATTTGTGTTAAATCTCTGATAATTAAAACGACAAAAATATTGATGTTGTGATAAAAATATTGCAAAACTATTGATAAAGTACGGACATTTAGTTAATTTAGTCAACATTTCTTTAACACCAAAAGCATGTAATTATTAAGCGCTGTAACGTTTGAACTATTATTGTGACTAGCGGAACGCCCGTCCTTCGGACGGGCTCTCCCGCTAGGGAGTAGGGCCTACCAGATAGAACACCTACAAATGAAACAACACATAGGCCTAAGTGTTGGAAAATTTATAACGAAACACACAGGAATAGAACCCCCGCCCGCCCACGCCCCGTGGCATATTTCAACTCCAAGGCCTAAACCCGAACCATCTCCCGTAGCCCACCAGTCACTACCCGGCGCCCTGCCCCGCCCGCTCCCGCCCGCTCCCGCCCGCTGCATATCCGTTACGCAATTTAGCATCACATTTCTTCATTAACCCCCTGCCTCCCAAACCACATTATACCCCCCACCCCTATTCGTCACCGCCCCCGCCCCGCCCGTGGCATATCTCAACCCAAGGCCTAAAGTTCCCGTCCCGCGGCTTATATATCTCAACGCCAAGGCCTAACCTTAACCATCTCCCGTAGCGCGGCGTATTTCTACAATATTTGTCCGCCAGCGTGTCGCATACAGTATCAAATCACACATCCGACACCATGTTACGTAATTTAGATTCACCATATCATGTTTTGTTTTATCAGAAACCACATTATTATACCTTATACATTTTTTCATTAACCCCTGTCTCCCAAACCACATTACATCATTACGCACAACCCCCATTCGTCACCGCCCCGCCCGCGATTTTTTTTTTACTAGTAAACATTTGTATGGGCTCACATGTAAAATCAGTTAGAATTTTTTTAATTTTTTTTAAAAATCATTTTATTCATTGAGTTTTGCTTTATTCCGTATTAAAACGAAATAAATAAATTTTTCAAATGTTTACTAGTAAAAAAAAAATCGCGTCCCGCCCGCCCCTCCCCGTGGCATACCTCAACCCCAAAGCCCAAAGTTCCCCGCTCGCAATTTATCTCAACGCCAAGGCCTAACCTTAACTATCTCCCGTAGCGCGGCGTACTTCTCCAATATTTGTCCGCCCGCGTGTCACATACAGTATCAAATCCCACATCTGACACCATCGTTACGCAATTTAATAATACATTTCTTTATTAACCCCATCCCAAACTACATAACCATAACATAACCTAGGCCCTAAAGAGATCATTACACACAACCCCTAACCGCCCCGCCCCCGCCCCGTGGCTTATGCAACCCCAAGGCCTAAACCGAAACCAACTCCCGGCCGTGTGGCGCAGCGTATTTCTCCAATATTTGCCCGCCCGCGTGTGTAGGGGTGCGTGGGTGTAGTGCGTGTTCGCGTTTATTTTGCATGGCGCACTGCTGCGCGCTATGTGTAACTCGCGCCGACTGCATGGTTACAGTGTACGCAGAGAAAAACAAACATGGCCCGTAGAAATTAGTCTCAAAAGCCGGGCTGAAAAGGCCTAAATTGGACATAATTTTGCTCATATCTCGGTCAATTCTGTACGGTTTTCGGCCATTTATAGCTTATAACCCGTGTCCGGTCATTATTTAGTATCAGTGAAATATTCACGGCTTTAAAATGCAAAATGAGAAAGCCTCATAACACTAGCTTTAACATGGTATAGGACTACGGAGGTGTTAAATAAATACTCAGAAAAAAACAGTGGCGTAAAAAGTATCAACGACCTGGATCCCCTATTTTTCTATGGCGGAGGACAGGATCTCCACTCCTGGCCGAATGCTCAGATATTTAGCCAAGGCGTAAATATCATTTGAACATTAAAACATGATATTTGTAGCAAAATATTGACTTATCTTATTGAGAAAAGTTGCAAAATATTGATGAAAATATCCGACAGAGAGAGTTTCCTCTCAAACAGAAAGCTATGATTCAGAGCGCAATGGCTAGAGCATCAGAGCGCAATGGCTAGAGCATCAGACTTGCAATCGAAAGGTTGTGGGTTCGAATCCCATCTCAAGCGATTGTCACAAACTCCAAGAGCAATCATTGTAACGTCCAAAAAAGGAGCATCCTTTATGATGTTTCCAAATAGACGTAAAATGTGTATGTAAAGAAACTGACCAGTAATGGTCAGCTTGGCGAAATAGCGACGAAGGTCGTTCCTGCCAAGTTCCTTAGGGAGGATCAATCAAACAAAAGAGCTAGCTTAAAATGATATTCCTGGATTCCCGAACGTCTTAAAATTGGATAGAAATGGAGTAAAACCCCACCTCCTTTGGTCACGCCACTGGTAAGATCTGATCGAGGACCTGGTCTTATCAGATGGTATTCTTGTTGCAAGGTTTCAACATTTACACTTAGCCTAGGTAGATGTTCCGATTGCTGGCCCTATTTTCAACTTGATGTTTTCTATTTTACATGGAAGGTCCGGTCATTCTTAAAATTGTCACATTCCAAAGTTTGAGTTGCATATTAACTCCAATGGTTCTTTTTTCAGAAGGACAAGGTCACACTAAACAATTGCCCATTGAGTAGTACACAAACTAGCTGGTGGTTAACCACCTTTGGCAGTTCACCACATATTTTAGCGTATAACTTCTAAATGGAACTTTTCTGGCCCCTAAGATTTTACAAACACAATGCGAAAAATATGGGCATTCTTTTGATATCAAAATATCTGGATGTGAAAATAAAATCATAGCCCCAAAAAATATCTGGATGTGAAAATAAAATCATAGCCCCAAAAAATATCTGGATGTGAAAATAAAATCATAGCCCCAAAAAGTGATCGGAACACACGTACACCTTTAACATGTATAATGGAAACCGTTGTGGGGATGGGAAGCAAGCTTTTCTTGGTCTCTACGAGAGAGAAAAAGGACAAGGCAGTAATTGTTTTGCCGTCAATTTACATTGTACAAATAATGGCTGCCCCTGTGCTTTATTCCGTATGCATATATGACATTGCCGATTTTGGCTCCAATCACGTACTGATTGATGACTCTCAGCGAAAAGAGATCTACTTCTTGAAAATAAAATGGCATTATAAGTATTGGCCAGTATTTCTCTGTAAAATTAAGGCTATATCTTGCCTCACGTCCCGTACGGAATAAACCGTGTATTATAGCTACAACGTATTTTAATTGGTTTGAGCATGCGCACTTGAGTTACGGGACGTCTAGCAAGACATTGCCAAAATTAATACTTACGGATAAATGCTCCAGTTGATCATACCAAAAAAATCAATCAGTTACAGCGTTGATCCACCAGCTTTGCAACAGTAAAAACACTATACATAACAAATTGATCAAACGGTATTCGATGAGATGTTATTGAAAATTCGCGCCAAATTGAAGTAGCGGATCAGACAATGCGTAGGTCATGACACGTAATTTCCGGGTTGTGATCAATATCTAGGCAGGTCACGCATCATGTACAAAGAACACGCGATTTGCACTCATTCACATTTGTAACTGTGACCCAGCTAAAGGGGCTGTGACAATTATCAATTCATCAATATTTCAATATTACGGATTTACGATATTTTGACATTGTTTATTATATAAAAAAGGACAAGGCAGTAATTGTTAGGACAAGGCAGTAATTGTTTTGGCATTGGGGGGGGGGGGGGGGGAGTTGGCCTGTGAGTGACGGCACCATCATCAAAATGTTTGGGTGGAAAACGGGGGGGGGGGGGCTAGAAAAACTAACAATTGGGGAGGGGAAATGCATGCGAAGCCAGGCGCGGATACAGGGGACCGACGCCCCCCCCCCTACCAAGAAAAGGGGGAAACAAAGGGCGGGGGAAGGGGGAAAAGGGAAAGAGAGAGGAACAAGAGGGGACAAATGAAAGAAAAAGTAAAAAAGGGTGGGTGAGGGGGTACGAAAAGGCGGACGGAGAGGCATGCGAGGGACATAAGAATGTATGAAGTTTTTTGGAAGTTGATACGCGTACGTACGTTGCCGAGAAATCTGATATTTTGAAGGTAACTATATAGTATAACTTCTTTCTGGCATAGGCCTATATAAAAAGCCAATATTGATCGGAAATAAATAAAGTGATTGCTTTTCAATTGCTCAGAAGTACATACGAAATCGCACCAAATGGGTTCGGAAATAAATTCCAATTATGAGGGGGGGGGGGGGGGGGGGGGGGGGCACATCACCCCTCAGACTCCCCCTGTTCGAGCTTTTAAAGAATCTATACTTAAATTAAGAAAATATCAGTATATATGGTCCACTTCTTTCTTGCATTGATAAAAAATATATATTGATTGGAAATGAAAGAGGTGGCTTTTCGATCAAATGTTTGCCAAAGTATACACCAGATCGCACCAAATGAGTTCGAAAATTAAAAAAATTCTACTTCTGAGGGGGCACAACCCCCCTCAGACTCCCCCCCCCCCCCCTCCTGTTCGAGCTTTTAAACAATCTATGCTCAACTTCTTTCTTATCTTGCATTAAAAAAAATATATATTGATTGGAAATGAAGAGGTGGCTTTTCGATAAAATGTTGGTCAAAAGTATACACCAGATCGCACCAAATGAGTTCGAAAATTGAGAAAAAAAAATCCAATTCTGAGGGGGGGGGGGGGGGGGGCACATCCCCTCAGACTCCCCCCTGTTTGAGCTTTTAAACCATCTATACTGAAATCAAGAATATATCAGTATAATAATATGCTCAACTTCTTTCGTGCATTGATAAAAAACAAAATATTTATTGGAAATGAAGACGTGGCTTTTCGATAAGGGTGTGCCTCCCAGGGCCTCAAAAACGGGGGCTTCGGAACTGAACTGAGATAATTTTATGACGAAAAATAGGTGTATCCTTGGCGTAATTCATTCATGAGTTAGACTAGTGTTGAGACTCTATTACTGAATAAAGCTGTCTAATTCTTTAATCCTTTAACACAGTTTAACACAGATTTCGTGCTAGGTTAATTCCGTGCAGAATTACATGAAAGATAAACCGAAAAATAGGGTCTTAAGAACTGTTTTTCTCGAAAAAGTAAGTCTTAAGAAAAATGTGGGTTTTAAAACGCACATTTTCAATAAAATGGGGGTCTTAAAAGCGGATGCAGGCTCAAAAAGGGGGTCTTAAGGGCTAGCAGAAGAGGGTGAAAAGGGGGTCTTCAGGGTGGCGCACATATACCTATAGCACCTTTCCAATGTCATCAGTGCCCCTCTTTCCCCTGGGACTCTTATCAAAGTGCACTGTAACTGTTTTAAATTTAGAAACAGAGATGAGATCATTTCAGTAAAGGTATTATCTTCCAATTGAGGGAGGCAGTGATTTTGAACTTATGTTGTGCAAATGCTCTTATGAAGACAGTGTTTGGTGTGAATTTTATGAAATGAAATGAAATTGGAAAACAGGTGTTCTTCAATTTTCAATGTTGTGCCATATCGGAACGAATAAAGATATATTGATGAATCAGGAAAAATACTTTTTGTTAAAAAATAACCAATTTTTCATTGTTTATTGGAGAATAAATACATCATACTTGGTGAAATTTCCAAGACAATACCTTATTCCACGCCATAATTACAATATTAACGAAAAAGCGCAAAATCTAAAGTGTTCCAAATAAACCCGCATTTTCCATCGTAGGCATTGTGAATACCAAGACGCCATTGATTGACATATTCAAAATGTGTGCATTAAACCTTTGCATTCATAGGTGCCTTGGAAGATTAAATTTCACAGAATTTGGAAAAATGCACATATCTCCCGTTTAGAATAACCAATTTGAATGAAATAAAATGTACGTTATATAATAGCTAACAATGCGTTCTGTGCATATCAATAAATATGTGAATTTTTGCATATTAAAGGGGCACTAAGAGATGTGTTGGAGACTGCGCCCTCAATTATGATAAAAACTGGGATTAGTATATTTTTATAATTGTATTCAGCCCTCTTTGTACAAGAAAACGTCGATTCAAAAATGCTCGTACAGCCGCGACGAGCATTTTACGTCCGACAGTATTCCCCTGCAGTATGCGTGATACATAACGCGAACCATATTTGCATAGAGGGCGTTTTTCAATAAATAGCGATGATATTGTTTTAATTAAGTTTGCTGTGTTTTTGTAAAAGTGAAGAATATACTCTTGAAAAATGATCTTCATAAACCCATATTTATTGCAGTCGCCTTCTTTTTGACTAGCACTGTATAATGATAAAATACAAGGGTAATTCAATAAATTACCTCTACACCCCAAAAGTAACTCTGCTTTTTTCAACGGCAATTGAAATCTGTCACGCTAACGACCAAGAAGTTTGACCCAACGTGACTCATCCGTTGAAAACGGCAGACATACAAGCATGGGGATAAATCTTTTGATATTTTTACAATGATATTACTCAAAATGGGATAGAGGCCGACTTTTTTTCATAAAACCTACAGATACCATTACAACGTATGCGATCAGTTTAGTAGATAGCATTACATACCGTATTTAAGATGCTATCAGCATCAGTGGCGAGGGGGGCCGGGGCGACCGCCCCTCCAATATTGACGTCGTGTCGGTTGAGATTGGACACTGTCGGTTCATTGACCAAAGGAATCATGGTCAAAAGTACACAGATCTTCCCAAAATGCAATATTCTTTGGTACAAGCTTGTTTAGAGCCAAAATGTAGCTAAATCGTGCACAATATATAGGTGTAAAGTCGAAAATTCAATTTTCGCGCGCTACGAGCGCATTTCTTCACTCACAAAATCTTGTCGGTTCATTTTCATTTCTCGCCCCCCCCCCCACCCCCAATATGAATAAACTAGCTACGCCACTGAGGAAGGAATAGTGTAGATAGTTGATAAGGAAGGGAAAATAGTGGAAAGAAGTGAAACTCGAAAAGAAACATGGAGAAGAGAAGAGATTTAACCATTCCAAACACTAAGTTGTGTAAGCGTGCATTACGTAACTTCAGTGACTTTCATCAAGGTAATCAAGAACCCCCCCTTTTTTTTTTGACTTTGTGTGAATTGCGCGTATTTGAAAAATCTAAGGGATTTGATGATCTGCAACTTTAGTATAATAAAAGTGACACATTTTCGCGATGCGCGCGCATTTGTCCAGGAATATCATTATAGAAGCCCGTTTAAAAGAAAAATGTAGGCCTACCTTAATAATGTCCAGATTCGTCGTATAAATATGTTGTTAAAATTTCTCGCGCTACGCACGCATCAAGTTTAGGAGGCGTCGTCATTCGGTGGAATAAACAATTTAGCTGCGCCATTCCCCCTGACAAAGACCCCCGATACGCCACTGATATTAACAAGAAGCTTTAATTACTAATTTTACTTAAATAACTGTAATCGAACTCATCATGCTGAGAAGTAAATGTCAACTCAAGATATGTATGGACTAGTATCTCATTATCAAAATCTGATGATGCGAAAGGAGAATTGTGACCGTTTATTATATATAGTATGATTCATTTGTTACATACACTATCTCGTGTACCCAGTCAGTCGTTAGCACACACAAAAAGCGTTCACTGTGAAATGAAAAATATGCACGATTTCTTGCGGAAGACACGCACTCCGATTGGATGTGCATACTAATTAGTTTAGGAGCGGCTTATTTCAAACCCTTCTCATTTCGTCATGGTATTGTCTAATGGGCGAAAATTTGAACTGTGGTTTAGAAAACCCATGAACTCCAGGTAATAAAAAGGATAAAGGATATAACAATATATTTCTTATATAATAACAGTATTTCCTGCCTTTCGATAAACCGGCACAATTACCACATATTATCATCGTGTTTGATAGCAAATTTCTCCCAAAGAAAAAATAACACATTTGTAAAATGTAAACTCGTCAAAGGTTATAAGGTTCCCGACATTAAAATGTGAAACATCTTGGAAATAATGCAGTAATATACTCTGGAGGTAGACGATTACATCCATGAATGAAAATTTGCGGAGTAAAAATATACGCCATTTTCCAATACACACCAAATCGCTTATTGTAACAAAATTTCGTCAGGCAGGATTCGAACCGGCGCGGGGAGAATCCAATAGATTTATAGTCTATAGTCTTAACCGCTCGGCCATGACTACTCATTGAAACGACCGTCGTGTTCAATAGATAATGAGCCAGTGGTGAACTATCGATTTATTCGACCAAAAATGAGTTATTTGGGGGAATTTGGGGGACTCATATGTTATTTGAAATAAAAATAACACATACACTGAAAGCTAACAATCAAATTAATATTGTCTAAACCTGTCAAAACTGTTGGAACCTTTGCCCCATATACAGTAAGATGGGCTAGAGGTAGACAACTATTAAGTCAAGTGTTCTGGGTTCTATCATTTCGATCATCATTCACTAACGTCACCACACCTAAATATTTCGAATCTCCGAATGATCGAGCATCTAATGTAACAGAATGAACTACGAGAATCTACGGGATCCTCATAACAGAAAGAGCTCATCATCTCTCTCATTAGTGATCGCGCTAACGACTGACTGTATGGCAGCATCATTATCATCACTCATTCTCAGTTTACCTTTGACCTTTGGACGTTGCTATGGCTAAATGGCAAACATATTATACACGCATTGATTAAATTGACATGGTTTCATGTGGAGCACAAATGAATAGCCAGAAAATATGTTAGTTGTTCAAATATAATTCAACCAGCATGCTTATATAGGCTTTTTAAGCCTGGCCCGAGCAATTTGCTTGAGTCTGGTCCCTTCAGGACCCAAGCGTGTGTCTGTACGGACCGACCGTGTAAACAAACAAACAAACAAACAAACAAACAAACAAATGAAAAGAAAGAGTTTGGGTTAAAACAAAAGTACTATGAACCTCCTGTTCTAAAGAATTGTAAAGAATTGTAACAGTGCGCAGTCAGACTGTACATAGGGGATTGCTTTTTTAAAGAAAATCACAAGAAACCCACCAAATAACAATTTTGAAGATAAAAATTCTTAAATTGGGAATCTTTTTTCTTTTCTTTCCAAGAATATTTTTGGAAATAAGGAACTAATTAAAGGCCACGTGTCCGTCACCAATATTTTGTTGCAAAATTATGTCATAATTTTAAAGTTACTATTTTATTCTTCTGCTGAAACTGTTGTAAGAAACCAGAAATTTCCTATCATGTTTTAATCCTGAGGGAGTCCATATTTTACTCGCTTACCTCTTGGAAGCAAAATTGTAGGCCCGAGATGATAAGTATTTATATATGTACATGTCGGCTATATGTACAGAAGATAGCAATACACAATATTGTATCAGAGGGTACTTGTTTTATGTGAGCATGTCTGCTATCCGTGAAAATGGTAATTTACAACATTGTTTTAGAGGATAATTGTTTTGTATCTGAGCATGTCTGCTATCTACTGAAGATAGCAATTTGCAACATTGTATTAGAGGATAATTATTTTATCTGAGCTTGTCTGCTATCTACTGAAGATAGCAATACACAACATTGTATTAGAGGGAAATTATTTTATCTGAGCTTGTCTGCTATCTACTGAAGATAGCAATTTACAACACTGTATCAGCGGATAATTGTTTTATACCTGAGCATGTCTGCTATCTATTGTATATAGCAATTTACAACATTATATTAGAGGATAATTGTTTTATCTGAGCTTGTCTGCTATCTACTGAAGATAGCAATACACAACATTGTATTAGAGGGAAATTATTTTATCTGAGCTTGTCTGCTATCTACTGAAGATAGCAATTTACAACACTGTATCAGCGGATAATTGTTTTATATCTGAGCATGTCTGCTATCTACTGTAGATACAATTTACAACACTGTATCAGCGGATAATTGTTTTATATCTGAGCATGTCTGCTATCTACTGAAGATAGCAATACACAACATTGTATTAGAGGGAAATTATTTTATCTGAGCTTGTCTGCTATCTACTAAAGATAGCAATTTACAACACTGTATCAGCGGATAATTGTTTTATATCTGAGCATGTCTGCTATCTATTGCAGATAGCAATTTACAACATTGTATTAGAGGATAATTGTTTTATATCTGAGCATGTCTGCTATCTACTGTAGATAGCAATTTACAACATTGTATTAGAGGGTAATTGTTTAATATCTGAGCATGTCTGCTATCTACTGAAGATAGCAATTTACAACATTGTATTAGAGGATAATTGTTTTATCTGAGCTTGTCTATTATCTACTGAAGATAGCAATACACAACATTGCATTAGAGGGAAATTATTTTATCTGAGCTTGTCTGCTATCTACTGAAGATAGCAATTTACAACACTGTATCAGCGGATAATTGTTTTATATCTGAGCATGTCTGCTATCTATTGTAGATAGCAAATAGCAATTTACAACATTGTATTAGAGGATAATTGTTTTATATCTGAGCATGTCTGCTATCTACTGTAGATAGCAATTTACAACATTGTATTAGAGGGTAATTGTTTTATATCTGAGCATGTCTGCTATCTTCTGAAGATAGCAATACACAACATTGTATTAGAGGGAAATTATTTTATCTGAGCTTGTCTGCTATCTACTGAAGATAGCAATTTACAACACTGTATCAGCGGATAATTGTTTTATATCTGAGCATGTCTGCTATCTATTGTAGATAGCAATTTACAACATTGTAGATAGAGGATAATTGTTTTATATCTGAGCATGTCTGCTATCTACTGTAGATAGCAATTTACAACATTGTATTAGAGGGTAATTGTTTTATATCTGAGCATGTCTGCTATCTACTGAAGATAGCAATTTACAACATTTTATTAGAGGATAATTGTTTTATCTGAGCTTGTCTGCTATCTACTGAAGATAGCAATACACAACATTGTATTAGAGGGAAATTATTTTATCTGAGCTTGTCTGCTATCTACTGAAGATAGCAATTTACAACACTGTATCAGCGGATAATTGTTTTATATCTGAGCATGTCTGCTATCTACTGTAGATACAATTTACAACACTGTATCAGCGGATAATTGTTTTATATCTGAGCATGTCTGCTATCTACTGAAGATAGCAATACACAACATTGTATTAGAGGGAAATTATTTTATCTGAGCTCGTCTGCTATCTACTGAAGATAGCAATTTACAACACTGTATCAGCGGATAATTGTTTTATATCTGAGCATGTCTGCTATCTACTGTAGATAGCAATTTACAACATTGTATTAGAGGGTAATTGTTTTATATCTGAGCATGTCTGCTATCTACTGAAGATAGCAACACACAACATTGTATTAGAGGGAAATTATTTTATCTGAGCTTGTCTGCTATCTACTAAAGATAGCAATTTACAACACTGTATCAGCGGATAATTGTTTTATATCTGAGCATGTCTGCTATCTATTGCAGATAGCAATTTACAACATTGTATTAGAGGATAATTGTTTTATATCTGAGCATGTCTGCTATCTACTGTAGATAGCAATTTACAACATTGTATTAGAGGGTAATTGTTTTATATCTGAGCATGTCTGCTATCTTCTGAAGATAGCAATACACAACATTGTATTAGAGGGAAATTATTTTATCTGAGCTTGTCTGCTATCTACTGAAGATAGCAATTTACAACACTGTATCAGCGGATAATTGTTTTATATCTGAGCATGTCTGCTATCTATTGTAGATAGCAATTTACAACATTGTAGATAGAGGATAATTGTTTTATATCTGAGCATGTCTGCTATCTACTGTAGATAGCAATTTACAACATTGTATTAGAGGGTAATTGTTTTATATCTGAGCATGTCTGCTATCTACTGAAGATAGCAATTTACAACATTTTATTAGAGGATAATTGTTTTATCTGAGCTTGTCTGCTATCTACTGAAGATAGCAATTTACAACACTGTATCAGCGGATAATTGTTTTATATCTGAGCTTGTCTGCTATCTACTGATGATAGCAATACATACCAACATTGTATTAGAGGGAAATTATTTTATCTGAGCTTGTCTGCTATCTACTGAAGATAGCAATTAACAATACTGTATCAGCGGATAATTGTTTTATATCTGAGCATGTCAGCAAATAACTGTTTTATCTGAGATTGTCTGCTATCTACTGAAGATAGCAATTTACAACATTGCATTAGAGGATAATTGTTTTATATCTGAGCATGTCTGCTATCTACTGGATATAGCAATTTACAACATTGTATTAGAGGGTAATTGTTTTATCTGAGATTGTCTGCTACCTACTGAAGATAACAATTTACAACATTGTATTCGAGGATAATTGTTTTATCTGAGCTTGTCTACTACCTACTGAAGATAACAATTTACAACACTGTATCAGCGGATAATTGTTTTAGATTTGAGCATGTCTACTATCTATTGAAGATAGCAATATACAACACTGTATCAGCAAATAATTGTTTCATATTTTGAGCATGTCTGCTATCTACTAAAGACAGCGTTATATTATATTACCTTAAGGTTCAGAAGATAGCAATTACAACATTGTATCATAGGTTGACTGCTATCCACTTAAGATAGCAATTTATTCTCAGAGGATAATTGTGTTTTTTCTGAGGATGTCTGCTATCTACTGATAGGCCTATAGCAATTTACAACATTGTATAGGGTAGGGTAAAGTCGCTAGTTTTCGGTCAGCGCCTATTTTCGGTCACTTCGCCAAAATCATGTAATTACATCGGTCGTCACCATTTGAAAGCAATACCGGGCATCAACGATGCAGCAGGTTTTTAGCCGTTAGTTTATAACGACGAGGTTATTTTCATTACATGATATGGGCCAAGTGACCAAAAATAGGCGCTGACCGAAAACTGGCAACTAATTGTTTTATATCTGAGCATGTCTGCTATCTACTGAAGATAGCAAAGCCATAAATTATATTACCAAGAGGATCAGTTTTAAGGTAATTTTTATGAGAAAAAATGGGTTTTAATATATGGTATTCCATTGATGGAATAGTTTCATCAGGAATTCAGAAGAACATGATAATAATTTTCGTTAGAAAATTCCAATTAGGAAACTTACTAAATTTTCCATACAGGTTTCAACAACACATCGGTTGTCTTCCTCAGTGGATTGTGTTTAATACAGAGCTGGTGTTTCTAGTCCGTTTCTTGATGACATCATCGGATGATGACGCCCTCTGGATCACTGAGTCATAAAGATGACTGAGTTGGTAAGCCCCCTCGTCGCCATTCATTAGGTGCCATCTGTCATCAAGAAACAGACTAGAAATACTAGCTCTGGATCAAACACAATCCACTGTGTAAGACAACCGATGCGTTGTTGAAACCCGTATGGAAAAAAAGGTAAGTTTCCTAATTGGATTTTTCTAACGAAAATTATTATCATGTATTCCATTGAGTTGTGTGAACAAATGAAATGTGCTTTGTGGGGCTATTTTTTACTATTGGGTAAGTCTTTTCCGTATTTAGATATTTTTAGTACCAATATCTCAAAATGACCGAAAAGCGGGTTACGTCTTTCTGGTTGTCAACTCTCAAAGTGTTTTTGAGCAGTTCTGCTATCTACTGAAGATAGCAATTACAACATTGCATCAGAGGGTAGTTGTTTTGTTTCTGAGCAGTTTTTGCTATCTACTGAAGATAGCCATTTACAACATTATATCAGCGGGTAATTCTTTTGTATGAATATATCTGCTATCCACTAAAGATAACTATAAATTCTATAGAGGATCAGTTTCTAAATGTCCATGCCCTATTTTCTGAAAATGACAATTTACAACATTGTATCAGAGGGAAATTGTTTTATTTGACTGCTATCTACTTTTTTACTCTATTATCTACTGAAGATAGCGATTTAAACATTGTATCGGAAGATAATTGTTTTATATTTGACCATGTCTGCTATCTACTGAATATAAATTATACTACCTATAGAGGATCATTATTGAATAGATTCATCAGGATCGGTAGACATAACTGATAAGATAAGGTTCTTATACGGATCCAAATAGTATACTCACAACTGTGGACGTTTCTGGAGTCGTCTCTGGAGTCGTCTGTCTTGGAGACTGGGCCATTTGAGGGTGTTTAGCATGTCAGAAACTGAACTGGTTTGACGGTAGTCACCAGTCACAAACCGTGCTGCTCCTCTCTGTACCTTCTCTATCTTCTGTATGTTTCTCTTGGTGTGTGGATCCCATACTGAGGAGGCAAACTCGACAGACGGCCTGATGAACGTGGTGTAGGCAACTTCCTTCACTTTCGGGCCGCAGTGGCTAAGGTTGCGTGACAGGAAGGCTCTTGTACCATTGGCTTTTTTGGTGATGGCATCAACGTGGGAGTTGAAGTTGAGTTTGCTGTCCAAGTGAACACCAAGGTATTTGGCGGACGTGACCACATCTAAGACTTGTCCATGCACAGTGTAATCAGATGTTATAGGATTCCTCTTGTTAGTGATGTGAATGACCTGGCATTTGCTGGCGTTGAACTTCATGAGCCATTTCCTTTCCCAGACTTGGAGGGCGTCAAGATCTTCTTGGAGTTTACTGCAATCAGCAGTGGAGGAGATCTGGCGGTATAGGACACTGTCGTCAGCAAATAATCTGGTAGTGGAAGATTTGACACATTGGGGTAAGTCATTAATGTAGATAAGGGACAGTAAGGGTCCTAAGACACTGCCTTGCGGAACTCCAGATGTCACTGAAGATTGGGAGCTTTTTTGTCCGTCAACGAGCACTATCCCAAGTGGCGTAGCTAGGTTATTCATATTGGGGGGGGGGGCGAGAAATGAAAATGAACCGACAAGACTTTGTGAGTCAAGAAATGCGCGCTTTAGCGCGTGAATTTTTTTAAATCTTTACACCTATTTTTGGCACGACCGAGGTACATTTTGGCTCTAAACAAGCTTGTAGCAAAGAATGTTGCATTTTGGGGACACATGCGCGCGTAGCGTGCAATTTTTTTTCATCTGTGTACTTTTGACCATCATTATTCCATATTTCCTATGGTTAAAATAAACCGACAGTGCCAATCTCAACCGACACGACTGTCAATATTGCGATCGCCCCCCCCCCCCTCCCCCCGTCGCTCTGTCATTGAATATGTTGTTATGGTGAAAGGCAGGGCCGTCAGCAACTTTTGCCCAAGGGGGGTGCGTTTTCACGATTTTTTACCGGAAAGGGGGGGGGTGCGTTTTCACGCTTTTTTACCGGAAAGGGGGGTGCGTTTTCACGATTTTTTACCGGAAGTAGTAGTATGACGTCAGAGTGTTAGTGCTGCAGCACGCTGACGATGCGAGCGCCTTGGCGCGATGCCTCGAGGGCCTCTGGCGTGATGCCTCGAGCGCCTCTGGCGCGAAGCCAATAACGGGTGGGGTCCAGGGGCCCGCCGTATTAGGGCCCCTGGTGGGGGTCCAGGGGCGAAGCCTCCGGAAGCTCTGAGCATTACAGCGAAGTTAGGACACAATTTTCATGTATCTTGCCATCGTTGACCCCATTTTCCATTCATAAAACAACATGTTACCCTAAAAATAAAAAAAATAAAAAAAAGAGATTTTCAAGGGGGGTGCGTCCGCACCCAACGCACACACCCCCTTCTGACGGCCCTGTGAAAGGTGTACAAAATGACCTTTTACGAATAGAGGTACCATAACAACAGTCACATCGAGAAAAAGCCATTGATTTACTTGTTTATTTTATTTTATTCTTGAAAAGGGATACTTTATTAGCATTTTTCAATGTAAGTTGAAAGAAAACAAAAAATGTTTACTTTTAATGTCCAATTATTCGCCGATATTTGTTTACGGGAGTGCTTACTGCTTACCTCCATCTTAATAATTTAATGTCAGTCATGATGAAAAATATTTCTTGAATTAAGCTGTAGAAGTAATATTTGAGTCCAAAACGGATAGAAAAGTTACTTTGGGAGAACAGAAAGGCAAAGTATGGGGCAATTGTATTTGTATTTGAATCATTTTATTTACCATTTTTGGTGATTGTATTTTTTTTCAGCAAGCAGCAACAAAAATGTGTTCAAATTAAAAAGCAATTAACACTGAGAATCACCCACCCGATCCACTGTGTGATATAATATTCTGAGTTAGCGGCGTTGTACATGTTCTGTAAGATTTTAGCTCCTGCTAAATGATATTATATTATAAAGGGTTCAACAAAAGAAAGTATACCACTTCAATTTGAGTAACATTCATTTTTTTTTGGATCAAACAGGCTAAATAGACATTTAGATGAATCTTTTAGGCATAATTTGATACCAAATTTGCCCCCTAACGCACGCATGCCGCAAGAAAATGCTGTGCGTGGCACTTTGAATGGCCGGGAATGAAATGGATATTGATCACACAGTGCAACTGCGTTGGGTTGTGCCTGAGCGAGCGGGCTATTTGATTATGAACAGGTAACATGTGGTCTTTTCTTCCTGCGTATGTGTATTGGAAAAGTGACCAATTGGAAATTGTCTTTAAATGGTTCTAATCATGGTTTATCTTTGTTGTTAGGGGGCAAATTTGGTATCTTTTGTTGAACCCTTTACTCTCAGGCTATATTCCATTGATCCAACGTGTAAATGATGATTCAAAATATATTTAAATGATACGAAAGCTTAAAAACACGTACCATATAAAAGATTGATTTCCCCAACATGTTTTGATGAATTGACGAATCTTTGATATTAGGTAAAATATATTCAAACGCATTTTTGAGGTATAATGTGATTTAATGTATGATATGTGATGACGAATAAAAATCAATTTGAAAGATAAAAAAGTTCCATTGATCATGACGGTTTGGAAAATACCGGGATAAATGTTATTCTGTATACCGTTGCAATGTTTTAAAATAAAATTAATTTGCGGGTGAAACCATCACTCTGCACAAATTAATGATGAAGTTCCTTCTCTACTTTACAGCTACGTCAAAACCTTGCACGCAATGATAATAAAACTATAAACTAGATTTTAAGTTTTTTGTTTTCATTGACTTTTAATAATAATAATAATAACACTAATAATAATAATAATAATAATAATAACACTAATAATAATAATAATAATAATAATAATAATAATAATAATAATAATAATAATAATAATAATAATAATAATAATAATAACACTAATATATACACTGTAAAAAGTTATCATAAACAGCAGCAAGAGTGCTCGATACCGAAGTAGCAAGTAGGGCGAATATAATTGAAGTTCATACAATTATAGCATGGAGTATTAGGTATCCCGAGATTTCACGCCCGTCTGTATCGACGATCATCGGCCAAATGATCGCCGGGCGGGCGTGAAACCCGGGGAAAGTCACATCAATTCGTTGTTTGGTCTTGTTTGTGTCCTCATAACATTATAACATTATTCTATACTCATAATATCGATAAATACAAACAAGATGATGATTGCTGCTTAATTAACATACATGACATATACATGATCTTATAGTGGTTTAGTTTTCAGTTTACAAAATGTAATAACGTTCGATATTTATAAATAGTTAAATTCATACAATGTGTAAAGCGTAAAAACAATTTATAAATATAAATTCAATGGTTCAATCTAAAAAAAAAATAGACAGACTGTCGTTTTGTGAACAAAGTGCATGTGTTTTTATGACTGTCCGCGTTGTAAACAAAGTGCATTATGTGTTCATTGTTTTTACGCTTTACACATTGTATGAATGTTACTATTTATAAATGTAAATTGAATGGTCGGATAAAAATAAACTGGTCTTATGACTTAAATGGCAAAAAGCAATAGCAACCAAACAATAGTGTATACCATAGTAAGAGTTGTGATATGAATCATCTGTTTCTGGATGCATTGTGAGACAACGCGACAGCAACGCAGAGAGGCAAGACATTAACCAAGCATGCATCAGAGAAAACAAAGAGTGACTAATATCACAAAACTGCAACGATACAACGATAATTTCTTTATTAATAGGGATGTACATGAACTGAACACATGCAAGTAAACTATTGTATACAAGTTCATCAGGTTTGTTAGAATAAATATGTAGAAACATTGTGTTCATCAAAACCAGTGATTGAGGTGAGTAAATCTCGATTTACTCACCAACTAACGTTTCATCAGTTATTTACCTCAATCACTGATTTGATGAACACAATGTATCTACATATGAAGAGCTTTGTTGCAAAAGGGCCACCAGACCACCCGACATGTTAATCATTTTGCATTAGAGAATTTGTATTGACAAGTCCATGGAATTAATCAAATTAGTGTATGACTGTGTTCATTATTGTTTCTATGACTTGGATTAGTGCATCCATGTATGCCAATTGATGCACCAACAATACAAGCCACATTCCACATAATGAATAGCCATCCATTCAATAATGCAAAATGAGTAAAAAGGCAGAAGTGGATGTAGGCCCTTTTGCAAAACACCTCTTCATATGCAAGTAAAGTTCTAAGGGCTTCTAAGGGCCAAAGTTTTCCGCGAAAATCGCGGAATTGAGGTTATACGCGGAAAACGACAATTTGATGAAAAGAAGGGGGGAAAAGGCACAAAAACGTCCAAAACACACAATTTATAAATAGTCTTAAATAAAACAATATAAATATTAAAAAAAGAAACGTAATAAAACAAAACAAACAATAAAAATGATGTGTTTTCTGTAAAGTGTGTTTATTTTAGTTTTAGAGATTGTAAATTTTAAGCTTTCATGGGGAAAATTACATCACAGAAAAAGGCAAAATTTACAAAGCGGAAAGACGCGGAATTGGCGACAATTACAAAGCGGTAAACTTTGGCCCTTTATAAAAGTAAACTATATCAAGTATACATATGGCAATAAACCAAAATAGCAATCAAGCAATAGTATATATCAAAGTGAGAGTTGTGATATGTGTCGTCTGTTTCTGGATGAGACACGAACAAAGAAGCTAAGGACTAATATCACAAAACCTGATACTGCAAAATGTAACCAAACGATAATGTCTTTATAAATAAAGATGGATAATGTCTTTATTAAGGAACATTTTTTTCTTCTTCTTTTTAATTTTCACTTTGTTTCTCTAATTTTACCTTGATTAACCCTAACAGCCCTGTACCCCATGAAATCCCAGTTCCCAGCCTGTCGGTTCCACCTGGCGCTGAGGTTTTTGGGTGAAATAATGGCCCCGGGCTACATAGCTTCCCCCGTGGCTCAGTTGGTAGAGCGTTCGCCTGTCAACCGAGAGGTCGTGGGTTCAAACCCCGGGGCGTGGCACCTCTTGTTGTGTGTGCTTTTTTTGCTTGAAAAAAATAATCGTTGGAAAATCCACCGGGAGTGTTAGGGTTAATGAATCCCTTTTCCAGCAGCCTGGTGCTAAGCATTGGTTTCTAGTTTCCAATATGATTTATTCCGTTAAAAATATACTACCGGGTTCCAAATTGTCGGTTCCTTTCATCTATGCTTAGCACCAAGCTGCTTGAAATGAGATTTTTTATTAATATGGAATATGGCATAACTGGTCCATATGCCCGAATAGTTGCAACTTTAGACATTCATGTTGAAAATCAGTTGGCATTGTCAATGAAGCTTGAATTGCATAGAATTTCTATTCTGTCACTGATTTCTATGTATTTTAACCGTTGGAACATATTGTACCAGTTACCCAAATGATGGGGCAAGTAGTCCAGTCAAGTAGAGTTTTTAGTTATAGTAGATTCATACGAAAAATCTGAGATATACATTTCATGAGCAAATATGAGATATACAATAAATGGGCAAATTACTTCCCCGTAGTTTGATACCTTATTCATAAAAAAAGACATAATCGTTTGGTTACAATTTCCCGTAAACAGTTTTGTGATATTAGTCCTTAGTTTCTTCGATGCGTGCTTCATGGGTGTCTGGTCTCTCAGCGTTTCTGTCGCGTTGTCCCATTATGCAGCCAGAAACGGGTATTTCCATCAACCTGACCACCAGTATCCGACCAACTTTTCTGACCAATTCTATCCCTAACCCTATCCCTAACCCTAGCCCTAATTCTAACCCTAACCCTAACCCTAATGTTGGTCAAACAAGTGGTCAGGTTATGGAAACACCAGTTTCTGGGTGCATAATGGGGGGGTGGGGGTTTGAGGTCCAAAAAAACCCGCACGGTCCAACAAAAAAATCGCACACTCAAAAAGTCGCGCAGTACAAAACACACCACAGTTTTGGCCAATCCTCCGGGTTTTCATCAGTTTTCTCTATAACATTTTTCTTTATTTAGCCGAAGTCCTGCTACAAAAAAAAAAAAAAAAAATTGACCCGCCAAATTTCCCCTTTTGTGCACGCTACTGCCTTTTCCTTTCCTTTTCCCTTTCCTTCCCTTTTTTCCCTTTCCTTTCTTTTCTCCCTTTCTTTCCCTTCCTTTACCTTCCCGATTTTCCACTGCCTTCCCGATTTCCCGGTCAAATTATTTTTCAGGGGGAGGGGGCACTCTTCCCCCCTTGCACCCCCTGGCTACGCTACTGATACTAGTTCATCAGGTTTGTTAGAATAAATATGTAGAAAGATTGTGTTCATCAAAACCAGTGATTGAGGTGAGTAAATCTCGATTTACTCACCAACTAACGTTTCATCTGACATGATCAGTCAGATTTCATCAGAGATGTGATCCACTGCTGGAACAGCGGGAACTGGTGTTTTAGAAGATTGTAAACAATCTAAAATCACGATTCCCAGAAGATACACAGCGCCATCTTGTGTCGCACATCGAATGAAAAGCCGACGGTGGGGAATCATCAAAAACAAAACTTGGCAACAAATAAAGAAATTCGAACGATTACACGAGAAAGTAGCGAAGCGAAATGGCACCACTGAGATAGATTTGAGTGGCTCAAATCTAAGTGGTAAATATATCCAAGTACAAACTGACCAAGGACCAGGACGTGTACTCGCGAAAGGCCTGAACTACGCGATAAGTCCGGAAAAAATCCCATACAATGATTTTAATATTGTAGCCACGGAGAAAGCGTGCTGGGGCCTACCACAGGAAAAGTCGGATCTATTACATGCGGAAATACAGTCATCAAAAAAAGTAACTATACAGGTAATAAATGTACTTTTAACTCTAAAAATATATATCCTACCTAGAAATATTAAATCATAAAGTTTTTGAGAAATTTATCTTCTTTAATATGGGATACTGCACGCTAGGATCGGTTGGATATTTAAGAAGCGACAATCCAAAATGTAAGGTAAAGTCACAATTTCAAATTCACATTTTACAAATTGTGAGATAGGCTTTTACGACGGGTATTCATAATATAAGTTAAAAGTTTAACGGGTTCGCCGTCGGACGAGTTTTAATCTGTCAAGCTTTCGTCAGGATTAGCTCTGACTTCTTCAGGACCAAATTATTATAATATTGAACAAAACATAGAGATTGCCACTTCTCTTGTTATCATCATTTGGGCTGCCCCTTGCCCGATGATTTGAGAGTAGGTGCCCTTTCCTACTTGTGAAAGAATTGGTGGCTCTGAAAAGAGCCGTTCAGATGGATTGCCGCTTCCACTGAACACGTAGGTTGCCCTGTCCTACTTGTGAAATAATTGGTGGCTCTGAAAAGAGCCGTTCAGATGGATTGCCGCTTCCACTGAACACGTAGGTTGCCACTGGCCTACTATAAATAAATTTGGTTCTAATAGAACCTCCAAAGGACTGCCCCTTGACCAATGGAAATAACGTAGAGACTGCCCCTTGTCTACTACAGACTACAAAAGTCTAATGCACAGTAGTGCGGTCACTGATCTGTAAAGATCGTTTGACGCTGAAACGAACTTGAGCAGGGTATATAATGGTTCATTGCGGACCTGGCTGAAAAAATTACAAGACTGTTATCGATTGGTGGGATTGATTGATACTGTAGGAAATAGAGAGCGCCACATGCGGCTGATATCTTTGCCGTCATTTCTATTGATTGTAGATGATTCATTGATTCTGATCTCTAGAGCTTCACGAACAAGCCGCATACTAAGATTGGAAACCTGTGCAATGCATTTGGATTGGTTCCAGAGTGGTTCATGACCTTCTTCACACGCATGTTCAGCTAGTGCCGAGCTATCTTTCTTGCCTTGTAATGTGGCTCTTTTGTGTTCGGACAATCTGACCTTTAAAGGCCTTTTGGTTTGACCAATATATTGTTCACATTTTACATCTCAACACGGGGGAGAGAATGACAGGTAGCGTGTGTGTGTCGTATTGATCCATCGGAACAATGCGGCCGACTGTCCAACCTGCGCATGCATCCCCCAATTGCACTACCGGTAATCAATAAAATACCCGTAGATTGGTCCGCATATAGAAAATAAAAATGTGAAAATGAAAATCTGACTTCTTACATTTTTGAGTGCCACTTCCTCAATAATCACCCGATTCTAGCGTGCAATATCTCATATTAAAGAAGACAAATTTTTCCACAACTTTTTTATTTAATATTTTTAGGTAGGATATATATTTTAAGAGTAAGAAGCCCATTTATTACCTGTATAGTTACTTTTTTGATGACTGTAGCCCTCAGAAGTGTCAAACCTTGATAAGGGCGAGAGAAAAGCACTCCTTATTTTGCCGGCGGACAAGGATAAAGCTACAGTGGTTGTCACTACGGACAGCTACGAGAGTAAAGTCAACGGCAACTTGTTACAGGATGAAAAGACCATGACAAACTGGAGTCCAACTCAACGAGCCGATACAAGAGGAAGCTTGTTGACATTTATCACGGCTCAAAAAAGAAAGGAAAATTGGAAGAAAAAAATTATTCCAGACTTTACCCAACAGCTGAAAATGTGCCAAGATTATATTGTACAAATAAAATACACAAGGAAGGTTTCCCAGTCCGACCCATAGTGGACTACACCGTTCCCAGTCCGACCCATAGTGGACTACACCGTGAACCATAGCATATGAAAGAGAAGAGAATTGACTGATATCTTAGCACCACTGATAGGAAACACCGAGTATTATGTGAAGAATTCCAAACATCTCGCAGAAGATATATGGGTGTTTTTATCGACGGTGGATGAAGAGATTCTCAATAGCCCGACGATATCAGTCTTTTCACTAATACTCCAATTGAGTGAAACCGACTGTTTGTTTGGTAACACAAAAAGGACGTTAAAAAGGCATGTACAAAGAAATACACCAGAACATAAAGGAAAGTATTACCAAAAAGGTTCATAAGGATCGTTGATTATAATATAATATGGAAGGTTCATTACACTGATCCAGTGTAAGTACTCACGTGTACGTTTCGGACACAACTGTATCCTTTGTCAACACTTGTGGTAGTGATGATCTTGACGACTCATGACGCTTTTTGCAGTCTTGGAGTTGCCAGTTGATTTGGAGGAGAAAAAAGTGCAAGATGCATTACAAGTATGCGGCTATCTACCTTGGTCATTCGACAAAGTGAAAAAACAGATGGCTACTCCCAAAACAAAGAAAAAGGAAAACATCAAGAAAGATGAAGACACCAGGAGCAGCGGGTTTGTTGTCTTGCCATATGTCAAAGGTCGTGCCTCCGAGCGAATCGCACGAACAATGAAATCCTGAAGAAGGCAGAGCTAATCCTGATGAAAGCTTGACAGATTAAAACTTGTCCGACGGCGAACCCGTTAAAACTTTTAACTTATGCCATTTATGATATTCCATGCAGAAATTGTGAAAAGAGCTACATAGGTGAAACCGGACGACAATTCGGCACAAGACTCAGCGAACACAAGAAAGAGGTAGAAATGGCTAACAAAACAACAACCACCAAAGCAGGGAGAAAGGCATCGCTCACTCAGGTCAACAAATCAGCAATAACAGACCATGTTGTGGACGCTAATCATGTCATCGGGTGGGACGAGGCAAAGGTTATAGGCACGGAGCAAGACAAGTATAAGAGATGGATCCGAGAGGCTATAGAAATCAGGAAGGGGACCTCAACGATGAACCGCGACGAGGGGCAATACTACCTCACTCACGTTTTTGATGATCTATTATCATCTGGCAAAATAATCCCCAGATGATAAATCAACTGGCAACTCCAAGACTGCAAAAAGCGTCATGAGTCGTCAAGATCATCACAACCACAAGTGTTGACAAAGGATACAGTTGTGTCCGAAACGTACACGTGAGTACTTACACTGGATCAGTATAATGAACCTTCCATATTATATATAAAGGAAAGTGTCAGAAAGCGAGCAGAATAAATCGGCCAGGCTCGAATCATGCGACGAGAAACAATCACATAGGAGGCAAGGATAATAGACAAAGAGGAGGATCGTATAAAACGGTGGATAAAGGAAGCGATATGGATAAAGAAGAGGGGCAAGAGCAAACTCATGAGCCGGGACGAGGGCACATACATGAAGAGTAATCTCTATAATCCGCTGCTAAAGAAAGAATCGGGCAACCCTGATTCCCGCGGTTTCAGTAGTGGATCACAATTCTGATGAAATCTGACTGATCAAGTCAGATGAAATGTTAGTTGGTGAGTAAATCTCGATTTTATTTACCTCAATCACTGATTTGATGAACACAATGTTTCTACATATGAAGAGCTTTGTTGCAAAAGGGCCACCAGACCACCCCGACATGTTAATCATTTTGCATAGTGAATTTGTATTGACAAGTCCATGGAATTAATCAAATTATTGTATGACTGTGTTCATTATTGTTTCTATGACTTGGATTAGTGCATCCATGTACGCCAATTGATGCACCAACAATACAAGCCACATTCCACATAATGAATAGCCATCCATTCAAAAATGCAAAATGAGTAAAAAGGCAGAAGTGGATGTAGGCCCTTTTGCAAAACACCTCTTCATATGCAAGTAATATTCTAAGGGCCAAAGTTTTCCGCATCGCGGAATTGAGGTTAAACGCGGAAAACGGCAATTTGATGAAAAGAAGGGGGGGGGGGGGGGGGGAATGAACAAAATACGTCCAAAACACACAATTTATAAATAGTCTTGAATAAAACATTATAAATATTTAAAAAAAGATATGTAATAAAACAAAACAAACAAATAGAAATGATGATGTGTTTTTCTGTAAAGTGTGTTTATTTTGGTTTTATAGATTGTAAATTTTAAGCTTTCTTGGGGAAAATTACATCACAGAAAAATGCAAAATTTACAAACCGGAAAAAACGGGGAACTCGACAATTACAAAGCGGTAAACTTTGGCCCACATATGGCAATAAGCATTAATAGCAATCAAGCAATAGCATATATCAAAGTGAGAGTTGTGATATGTGTCGTCTGTTTCTGGATGAGACACGAACAAAGCATGAATCAAAGAAGCTAAGGACTAATATCACAAAACCTGATAGGGCAAAATGTAACCAAACGATAATGTCTTTATAAATAAAGATGGATTATGTCTTTATTAATAGGGAATATGGCGTAACTGGTCCATATGCCCGAACATTTACAACTTTAGACATTCATGTTGAAAATCAGTTGTCATTGTCAATAAAGCTTGAATTGCATAGAATTTCTATTCTGTCATTCACTGACTTCTATGTATTTTAACCGTTGGAACATATTGTACCAGTTACCCAAATGATGGGGCAAGTAGTCCAGTCAAGTAGAGTTTTTAGTTATAGTAGATTCATACGAAAAATCTGAGATATACATTTCATGAGCAACGAGATATACATTAAATGGGCAAATTACTTCCCCGTAGTTTGATACCTCATTGATACCTCATTCATAAAAAAGACATAATCGTTTGGTTATAATTTCCCGTAAATAGTTTTGTGATATTAATCCTTAGTTTCTTCGATGCGTGCTTCATGGGTGTCTGGTCTCTCAGCGTTTCTGTCGCGTTGTCCCATTATGCAGCCAGAAACGGGTATTTCCATCAACCTGACCCACCATTATCCGACCAGCTTTTCTGACCAATTCTATCCCTAACCCTATTCCTATCCCTATCCCTAACCCTATCCCTAACCCTATCCCTAATTCTAACCCTAATGTTGGTCAAAACAAGTGGTCAGGTAATGGAAACACCCATTTCTGGGGGCATAATGGGACAACGCGACAGAAATGCTGAGAGACCAGACACCCATGAAGCACGCATCGAAGAAACGGACTAATATCACAAAACTGTTTACGGGAAATTATATCCAAACGATAATGGCCCGTATTCTCGTACGTAGTTAAACACGGTTTTAAGCTAAACCCGCGTCTAACTTTGACTTTAGACACAGCGTTTAACTAAACGCAATTCTCGTACATTTGTTTTACTTAAACACGCGTCTAACTCGCCGGCAGAAATGTGTCTAACTTTAAACATGGGTATGGGGGTAGTTTAATGCGCATTTAACTAGACTCGCGCACCAACTGTATGCCTTGAATGATCACTCAACCGTGCCCGGTGTAAGCTGATGAGCGGCTCGTGTAGTCTTTACAGGTACCGTGTATTGAATGCATTCGGTCGATATCTATTGTAACCCATTAGAGCCACAATGTAATAAATACCTGTATACAATCAACGCAGGCGCAGGACCACTCTGGGAACGATATTTGCAGAGTTTAATCGTGTTTTGTTAAACACATCGTTTAAAAGATAAACTCACGTTTAAGTTAGACACTCGTTTAGTTAAACGCGGTTTTAAGCTAAAACCGTGTTTAGTACGAGAATATGGCCTAAAGCCTTTATAAATAGGGATGTACATGAAATCATCATCATCATCATTGGTCGTCCGTGGACGAAACGGAGGGAGCAATCGCAACGTACTGGGCCCAGACTTTCCTGTCATTCATGAGTTGGTGGATCTCTGGAGGATCTAAACCCATATCATTCTTGACGGTATCAGGATATTGAAGGTGTCTTCTGCCTCTGTTAGCTTTCCCACCAGGAGGGGTCCAGAAAATTAGACGGGAGATAGGCTGGTTGGTTGTACGCATGCAGTGGCCAGTGAAACATAAACGGCGCTGCCTGATTATTGATGTTATAGGGGGATATCGCCATATACCACGCTGTTTGGGATGTGATCCCTCCAACTGATGTCAAATATTCTACGTAACAGTTGAGTATCCATTGATTCTGTCTTCAATTTTCCTACTGATAGTCCATGTTTCGGAGCCGTACAACAAAATGCTTTCTACGCAGGCTTTGAAGAATCTGATTTTTGTCGTTCTTTCCAGATCAGATTTCCAGATCTTCTGCAATTTATTGCAGGCAACCCATGCTTGTGCTTTCCTGCATTTGAATTCCTGGAATGTGTCTAGAACGTAGGCTCCCAAGTATTTGAAATTGGAGACATTTTCCAGCTCTACTCCTTTGATGGTCTTTACACTGACTGAGGTAGCAATATTTATAAGGAGGCTTTTTGTTTTTTCTTCATTTAAATGCAGGCCAACTGCATTTGATGCTAGATCAAAACTTATGCAAGTAAACTATCAAATATACTGCTGCCACCGTCCCTTTCAGCGTTGTTCATCTTCACAATAAATCTGCACTGCGGCGGGTACGACTACCGGCGATAGCTGTGTAAGAAAAGGAAAACCCGTATATAGTAAGTATTTAAGTCTAATGTAGGCATGTGTGAAATGAAATGAGCATGTTTTACCCAATTGCTGGCATCGTCCGTCTGTCTCCTCGGTAAAGATGATGGCTGTGCAAGAAAGTGAAACCCAGTATTAGTAAGCACTAGTAACTCACTAGATTTCGCGGTTCGTGGGTTGGGCGGTTCTCGGGTTGGGAGTTTGGGATGTGTATACTCTTAAAATTCAGTTATCACAGGTGCCATTAATATTCCAAATCCCCATAATACAGGAACCTCATGTGCCCTTAAATCCAGGTAGGCTACCCCATGTGCATCCACGTATTCAGTACATGTGCTATTAGGCCTAGGGTTAGGGTTTTATATTGGGGTCTAAGTTCTGAGGTCTTTTAGTTTTAGAGTCAGCGAGAGGAGGGGTCGATCGTCATGATCTGTCTGTGCCCAGTATCGAAAACTGTGTGTCGACATTGATTATTCCTCCGTAGGCATGCCTAAACATCATATGTATTTAAATCACACATGTTTTCGCACACCGATATCCATGTAACATTCCCAGTTATATAACAGACATCCCATGATTGGCCTATGGGCCTATCCGAATCGCTATACATGTAGTGTTAAACTTTAACAACACTGTACATACTTGTACGCTCAAGGTCTGGGTTTGATTCATGGCGCATGCAGACTGAAGCCCCCCCCCCCCCCCCCACCCCCACCCCTGAAAACTTAGTCAACATCAACAATCCCGAAACTTTCAAGACAAACGTTGCTGATTTCATCAGACGCAACGAAGCACCAACGCAAGACTAAAAGAACAACATATACTGTATGCGCACACCATATCATCTCGTTTGGCTTCTGAAGGAGGCGTTGAGATTAGCCTACCATTCATTCAGATTCAGATTCAGAGAGATTTGACTCTTTTCATCCTGATCATGCATGCATAGTTTAACTCGGGAAAAACCGGGAAAAACACGCCCGAGAGTTAAAGCTATTTGGAGTTAAATGTTTGCTCACACCGTCCCTTTATATTTATACATGTCCCTGTAATATTCCCATTTATGTAAAAGACATCCCATGATAGGCATGATGAGGGCCCGTTGTGGCCTGCGCGCATATATACATATATGTAGATGGGTCCGCGATGTTGAGGCACTGACATCATACCACAGCAATTCGCAATCACTTTAACAATAACATGTTTAATACATAACGTGTTCCTGGATGATGAAGGCCTACGGTTTCTACGGTTTACGCTCCCAGTTCCTTTATTAACCCTAACCCGCTATCTGATCCTTTTTTACCTCCTGATCATATGCATATAGTGTAACTCATACAAAACACGCCCGGGAGTTAAAGTTAATTGGAGTCCTTTTCCTATCCTTGTTAGCCACCGGACGGATGAAAATACCCCGTTTGCGCCACGAACGCGTACGCACCTAACGGTCTGCGCCATTACGCGTGCGCCGACAATCGCGTGCGCCATGTTTTGTTTTGTTTATACGCGATCGCGTAGCAACAGTTTGTTGTCTACGTGGGGCGAAGATCCCTGTGCATAGCGAATACATGGGCAGGGATCTGCACCCGAAGTCATTGAACGGACAGACGGACAGAGTCGCCACAAATAGTATTTAGATATAAGTTTAATTTAGGTATATTTGAAATTAATTATGTGTTTTGAACTTACCAGAGAGAGGATCCTCGAACTACTGCATTTGTCCCTTTCAGCGTTGTCCGTCTTCGCAGGTCCTCGATGCGCCGTCACCAACTGCCAACCAACCACCGTCAACCACTAAGGTCTGTCGCGTTGTCCCATTATGCCACCAGAAACGGAAATGAGTGTTTTACCCAATTGCTGGCATCGTCCGTCTGTCTCCTCGGTAAAGATGATGGCTGTGCAAGAAAGTGAAAACCAGTATTAGTAAGCATATAAGTTTAATTTAGGTATATTTGAAATTAATTATGTGTTTTGAACTTACCAGAGAGAGGATCCTCGAACTACTGCATTTGTCCCTTTCAGCGTTGTCCGTCTTCGCAGGTCCTCGATGCGCCGTCACCAACTGCCAACCAACCACCGTCAACCACTAAGGTCTGTCGCGTTGTCCCATTATGCTATGCCCCCAGAAACGGAAATGAGTGTTTTACCCGATTGCTGGCATCGTCCGTCTGTCTCCTCGGTAAAAATGATGGCTGTGCAAGAAAGTGAAAACCAGTATTAGTAAGCATATAAGTTTAATTTAGGTATATTTGAAATTAATTATGTGTTTTGAACATACCAGAGAGAGGATCCTCGAACTTACTGCATTCGTCCCTTTCAGCGTTGTCCGTCTTCTCAGGTCCTCGATGCGCCGTCACAAACTGCCAACCAACCACCGTCAACCACTAAGGTCTGTCGCGTTGTCCCATTATGCAGCCAGAAACGGGTATTTCCATCAACCTGACCACCATTATCCGACCAGCTTTTCTGACCAATTCTATCCCTAACCCTATCCCTATCCCTAACCCTATCCCTAATTCTAACCCTAACCCTAACCCTAACCCTAACCCTAATGTTGGTCAAAACAAGTGGTCAGGTTATGGAAACACCCGTTTCTGGGGGCATAATGGGACAAAGCGACAGACCTTAGTGGTTGACGGTGGTTGGTTGGCAGTTTGTGACGGCGCATCGAGGACCTGAGAAGACGGACAACGCTGAAAGGGACGAATGCAGTATGTTCGAGGATCCTCTCTCTGGTAAGTTCAAAACACATAATTAATTTCAAATATACCTAAATTAAACTTATATGGGCGATTCCATGAAAATGTGACGGAGCAAAAAAACTAAAAAATGCTCCAAAAGATTTAATTTTACATTCATGTTGTGCAAAGCCTATGCAAACGTTCAGGAAAAAAATATTGCAACCATTGACCGTTGTTAACTATGATTTTTTTAAACTTTTCTTACTTCCAAAACGGTAACACGTGTTACCGAAGCAACACTTTTTTGAAAATATTTCCTAATTGATTTGATTTTAATTGATGCCACTTATAATTTTAATCCTACTAGTTAGGCCCTATTTAAAAATAGTAAACAATTTGATAAATTCATAACCACCACTCCACTATAAGCCATCAAAATGTCGTAACGCGTGTTACCGAATTCATATTCAGTAAAACGTGCTAAAACCTTAATTTTTTTAGAGTTAGTTATCACTATTTATGGTTTATATGTTAGTTCCATTGTCAAAGTCAAACTTAATTTTAATTTAGAAATTAAATAAATAATATAAAGCTAGTAAATTATGGATGGACAAAATGTAACGCGTGTTACCGTAACACGTGTTACCGACTATTTTGCAATTTACAAAAAAGTGAGAACTTAAATTCTTGTTATTATTCTAGTATTATAAACCTTAGGTAGGTACTTGCTCACAGTAGTGACCAATTGATTGCAGGTAGGTTAGTTTAAATACACAAGCAAAACAAAGTTGGGATTTTTTTTAGTGCGTCTTTTTTCGTAACGCGTGTTACCGATATTCAGAGCGGTCTTACATTAACATGAGCTGATATTTCATATTGGTGTTAGCATGAGGATTTAGCCTTAAGTCTTGGGTATTACAATACAAAAGATGTAAACTTCATTCAGACTACTTTTACAGTTATAGAGGGGAGAATAAAGAATGGCGCCCTAAAATGTAACGCGTGTTACCGTGGAATCGCCCATATGCTTACTAATACTGGTTTTCACTTTCTTGCAGCTATCAAGATTTCAAAAACATGACATGCTGTGAAAGTACAAATAAAATTAAAAAAACATACTTAACTTCGAGGCCATGATAAATTACCCTGTATGTCCCTCTGTTCTTCACCGTACCTGTTAAAGGAAAGAAATAGAAAACAGTTATAGTTAAACAAAAACATAAGAAAAACAAAACCTGATATAGAAAAAATAGACAAACAATTATGGTTAAACAAACAAATCGAAGGCAGCGAAGCGAATCAAAGACAGGTCGAACAGGCAGTACCAGTTTACTGTCATATGGTAGTATGCATACATAGTGTCGCGAACACTATGTTTACACAGCCTGACTCGCATTCTACTGCATTCGTCCCTTTCAGCGTTGTCTGTCTTCTCGGTAAATCTGCACTGCGGTGGGTACGACGACAGGCGATGGCTCTGTAAGAAGAAGAAAAAACCATATAGTAAGTATTTAAGTTTAATGTAGGCATGTGTGAAATGAAATGAGTGTTTTACCCGATTGCTGGCATCGTCCGTCTGTCTCCTCGGTAAAGATGATGGCTGTGCAAGAAAGTGAAAACCAGTATTAGTAAGCATATAAGTTTAATTTAGGTATATTTGAAATTAATTATGTGTTTTGAACTTACCAGAGAGAGGAACCTCGAACTCACTGCATTCGTCCCTTTCAGCGTTGTCCGTCTTCTCAGGTCCTCGATGCGCCGTCACAAACTGCCAACCAAGCCACCGTCAACCACTAAGGTCTGTCGCGTTGTCCCATTATGCAGCCAGAAACGGGTATTTCCATCAACCTGACCACCATTATCCGACCAGCTTTTCTGTCCAATTCTATCCCTAACCCTATCCCTATCCCTAACCCTATCCCTAACCCTAATTCTAACCCTAACCCTAACCCTAATGTTGGTCAAAACAAGTGGTCAGGTTATGGAAACACCCGTTTCTGGGGGCATAATGGGACAACGCGACAGACCTTAGTGGTTGACGGTGGTTGGTTGGCAGTTTGTGACGGCGCATCGAGGACCTGAGAAGACGGACAACGCTGAAAGGGACGAATGCAGTAAGTTCGAGGATCCTCTCTCTGGTAAGTTCAAAACACATAATTAATTTCAAATATACCTAAATTAAACTTATATGCTTACTAATACTGGTTTTCACTTTCTTGCAGCTATCAAGATTTCAAAAACATGACATGCTGTGAAAGTACAAATAAAAAAATAAAAAACATACTTAACTTCGAAGCCATGATGAATTACCCTGTATGTCCCTCTGTTCTTCACCGTACCTGTTAAAGGAAAGAAATAGAAAACAGTTATAGTTAAACAAAAACATAAGAAAAACAAAACCTGAAATAGAAAAAATAGACAAACAATTATGGTTAAACAAACAAATCGAAGACAGCGAAGCGAATCGAAGACAGGTCGAACAGGCAGTACCAGTTTACTGTCATATGGTAGTATGCATACATAGTGTCGCGAACACTATGTTTACACAGCCTGACTCGCATTCTACTGCATTCGTCCCTTTCAGCGTTGTCTGTCTTCTCGGTAAATCTGCACTGCGGTGGGTACAAAGACAGGCGATGGCTCTGTAAGAAGAAGAAAAAAAACATATAGTAAGTATTTAAGTTTAATGTAGGCATGTGTGAAATGAAATGAGTGTTTTACCCGATTGCTGGCATCGTCCGTCTGTCTCCTCGGTAAAGATGATGGCTGTGCAAGAAAGTGAAAACCAGTATTAGTAAGCATATAAGTTTAATTTAGGTATATTTGAAATTAATTATGTGTTTTGAACTTACCAGAGAGAGGAACCTCGAACTCACTGCATTCGTCCCTTTCAGCGTTTTCCGTCTTCTCAGGTCCTCGATGCGCCGTCACAAACTGCCAACCAAGCCACCGTCAACCACTAAGGTCTGTCGCGTTGTCCCATTATGCAGCCAGAAACGGGTATTTCCATCAACCTGACCACCATTATCCGACCAGCTTTTCTGACCAATTCTATCCCTAACCCTATCCCTATCCCTAACCCTATCCCTATCCCTAATTCTAACCCTAACCCTAACCCTAATGTTGGTCAAAACAAGTGGTCAGGTTATGGAAACACCCGTTTCTGGGGGCATAATGGGACAACGCGACAGACCTTAGTGGTTGACGGTGGTTGGTTGGCAGTTTGTGACGGCGCATCGAGGACCTGAGAAGACGGACAACGCTGAAAGGGACGAATGCAGTAAGTTCGAGGATCCTCTCTCTGGTAAGTTCAAAACACATAATTAATTTCAAATATACCTAAATTAAACTTATATGCTTACTAATACTGGTTTTCACTTTCTTGCAGCTATCAAGATTTCAAAAACATGACATGCTGTGAAAGTACAAATAAAAAAATAAAATACATACTTAACTTCGAGGCCATGATGAATTACCCTGTATGTCCCGCTGTTCTTCACCGTACCTGTTAAAGGAAAGAAATAGAAAACAGTTATAGTTAAACAAAAACATAAGAAAAACAAAACCTGAAATAGAAAAAATAGACAAACAATTATGGTTAAACAAACAAATCGAAGACAGCGAAGCGAATCGAAGACAGGTCGAACAGGCAGTACCAGTTTACTGTCATATGGTAGTATGCATACATAGTGTCGCGAACACTATGTTTACACAGCCTGACTCGCATTCTACTGCATTCGTCCCTTTCAGCGTTGTCTGTCTTCTCGGTAAATCTGCACTGCGGTGGGTACAAAGACAGGCGATGGCTCTGTAAGAAGAAGAAAAAAAACATATAGTAAGTATTTAAGTTTAATGTAGGCATGTGTGAAATGAAAGGAGTGTTTTACCCGATTGCTGGCATCGTCCGTCTGTCTCCTCGGTAAAGATGATGGCCGCTGTGCAAGAAAGTGAAAACCAGTATTAGTAAGCATATAAGTTTAATTTAGGTATATTTGAAATTAATTATGTGTTTTGAACTTACCAGAGAGAGGATCCTCGAACTTACTGCATTCGTCCCTTTCAGCGTTGTCCGTCTTCTCAGGTCTTCGATGCGCCGTCACAAACTGCCAACCAACCACCGTCAACCACTAAGGTCTGTCGCGTTGTCCCATTATGCAGCCAGAAACGAGTATTTCCATCAACCTGACCACCATTATCCGACCAGCTTTTCTGACCAATTCTATCCCTAACCCTATCCCTAATTCTAACCCTAACCCTAATGTTGGTCAAAACAAGTGGTCAGGTTATGGAAACACCCGTTTCTGGGGGCATAATGGTGTGAGATGCTCAGTAGCATGGTGTTCTTTACTATATAAACTACCATCCTATCTGAACTCCACAGAATGTATGGGATCGTATATTCACACAATTAAACACTTAAAGACTTCTCATATTTAGATCATACTGCTCTATTGGATAGGCTCGGGAATCTCCACACATAGACTCCGACCTACGATTGTTAGTATTTTATCATACTGTTGCGTGATGCCAAGAACAACCACCCAGTCATCTCGTTGAGAAGCAAACTGCAACTCTTTTATAAGTTGTCTGGTCGAAGACCAAGACACAACTGCTCTAAGCTTGGGCTTACAGGCACCACTACAACTTGTATGGGAGGAGCTATCGCATGCCCAATTGATCACATGATTTTAGGTCACTGACTATAAATGGAATAGGATAGGACGTTATAATACATGATCAATTGCACATGCGTTTATCCCTTAAACATATCGATACTCGTGCTCTTACACTATGGAGTGATATACCCTATCACTAATTGCAACCCAATTAATTTGGATAGAATTTGGATAGCAACCCCCCAAAAAAGAGCTATGTAAACTAAACGAATAAATAAAACCACGTAAGAAAGTGAAAGTAAGAGACGAATTCCAATATAAAAATTTTAAAAAAATCAAAAAAACCATGGTATATATTCTATTGTCATCGCAGCCAACCGGCTGAATTGCTACAATATTACAAATCAAATGACAAATTATACATACATACATGTACACACTGCAATGTCCAGGCAGCAGCCATCGATCAAACGAGAGTGTCTCTATACAGGATAGGAGCTACGTTTGAGATCGATAAATCAGCGGCAAGGTACAACATATAAACAAACAGCGTACAAACAATCCAAACCCTTATAATAATTACCCCTTATGTTCACAATGTAGACTAAATGCCTTGCCCAACAAGGACATAAACATGTCTGACGTTGGTCACAGCGGGGCTCGAACTCACGGCCCTATGTTTATGAGACCAGTGCTGATACCACTAGGCCACACATGCTCTACGAAATATGTTCATAAACAACAATAAACAATAATATAAAATACACTGGGTTAGTATACATGCGGGGCTCGAACTCACGGCCCTATGTTTATGAGACCAGTGCTGATACCACTAGGCCACACGTGCTCTACGAAATATGTTCATAAACAACAATAAACAATAATATAAAATA
Organism: Ophiura sarsii; assembly: GCA_035610835.1. Taxonomy (NCBI): domain Eukaryota; kingdom Metazoa; phylum Echinodermata; class Ophiuroidea; order Amphilepidida; family Ophiuridae; genus Ophiura; species Ophiura sarsii. The sequence continues at coordinate 78,631,448 of CM069446.1, forward strand.
CACTGGGTTAATATATATGTATATAACAATCATGTAATTCCCGTAATAACATTCAAGAATGCCGCAAATGTTCGTGTCTGTTCCAATCATGTAGATGTCTGCTCGCGTCCGCTCACAAGGTATTAACTTGCTGTTACAAAGTTCGAAGACCTGTAGACTCGCGTGCCCCACACGTGGCAACTGTCTACACTGCTGGTGGTATTCACCCGGAAGATCAGAAAAGAAAGGTATTCAATTACCTTTTGTAAATCATCACGCACAAGTGATAGTATTAAGATTAATTATATCCATCCATGAATATAATATTATAGAACAACATATCTTAGATCACACAGGATCTTATTATGAGAGAACCGTCAAAGGTTTTTGATTAAGAAACAACTTTTTCCACTCTTGGTGAAAATAAAACTCCCATCTACAACAATGTATAATTGCTGGTATAAAACTAATCACCAAATCCTAGTGGTCAATCCCAGATCTCGATTGGATCCAGGGGCCTTTATCAACCTATTTTGTTGATAAGAAAAACATTTGATTAATACACTCCTTTTGAGCATAAAACTAAAATCAATGACTGTCAACGATTTCTTCCGATTCACACAAGAATCTCGTCTAAATTGTATAGGACACAAATATTCCTTACTACTGCGCTAGCAACGCTAGTAATTCATATTGTCCAAAGAAAACTCCTAAAGGTAATTCGTTTCACGAGAACACAAATATTCAACAAACGAAAACACCACCTCGCCTAACCTATAATACTTATTTACTTAATTACTACATAAAATACGTCCATGTTACAATATTCTCAGCTCAGTAGCATGGTGTTCTTTACTATATATAAACTACCATCCTATCTGAACTCCACAGAATGTATGGGATCGTATAATTATTCACAAAATTAAACACTTAAAGACTTCTCATATTTAGATCATACTGCTCTATTGGATAGGCTCGGGAATCTCCACACATAGACTCCGACCTACGATTGTTAGTATTTTATCATACTGTTGCGTGATGCCAAGAACAACCACCCAGTCATCTCGTTGAGAAGCAAACTGCAACTCTTTTATAAGTTGTCTGGTCGAAGACCAAGACACAACTGCTCTAAGCTTGGGCTTACAGGCACCACTACAACTTGTATGGGAGGAGCTATCGCATGCCCAATTGATCACATGATTTTAGGTCACTGACTATAAATGGAATAGGATAGGACGTTATAATACATGATCAATTGCACATGCGTTTATCCCTTAAACATATCGATACTCGTGCTCTTACACTACGGAGTGATATACCCTATCACTAATTGCAACCCAATTAATTTGGATATAATTTGGATAGCAACCCCCCAAAAAAGAGCTATGTAAACTAAACGAATTAATAAAACCACGTAAGAAAGTGAAAGTAAGAGACGAATTCCAATATAAAAAAATAAAAAAATAAAAAAATCATGGTATATATTCTATTGTCATCGCAGCCAACCGGCTGAATTGCTACAATATTACAAATCAAATGACAAATTATACATACATACATGTACACACTGCAATGTCCAGGCAGCAGCCATCGATCAAACGAGAGCGTCTCTATACAGGAGCTACGTTTGAGATCGATAAATCAGCGGCAAGGTACAACATATAAACAAACAGCGTACAAACAATCTAAACCCTTATAATAATTACCCCTTATGTTCACAATGTAGACTAAATGCCTTGCCCAACAAGGACATAAACATGTCTGACGTTGGTCACAGCGGGGCTCGAACTCACGGCCCTATGTTTATGAGACCAGTGCTGATACCACTAGGCCACACATGCTCTACGAAATATGTTCATAAACAACAATAAACAATAATATAAAATACACTGGGTTAGTATACATGCGGGGCTCGAACTCACGGCCCTATGTTTATGAGACCAGTGCTGATACCACTAGGCCACACGTGCTCTACGAAATATGTTCATAAACAACAATAAACAATAATATAAAATACACTGGGTTAGTATACATGTATATAACAATCATGTAATTCCCGTAATAACATTCAAGAATGCCGCAAATGTTCGTGTCTGTTCCAATCATGTAGATGTCTGCTCGCGTCCGCTCACAAGGTATTAACTTGCTGTTACAAAGTTCGAAGACCTGTAGACTCGCGTGCCCCACACGTGGCAACTGTCTACACTGCTGGTGGTATTCACCCGGAAGATCAGAAAAGAAAGGTATTCAATTACCTCTTGTAAATCATCACGCACAAGTGATAGTATTAAGATTAATTATATCCATCCATGAATATAATATTATAGAACAACAGATCTTAGATCACACAGGATCTTATTATGAGAGAACCGTCAAAGGTTTTTGATTAAGAAACAACTTTTTCCACTCTTGGTGAAAATAAAACTCCCATCTACAACAATGTATAATTGCTGGTATAAAACTAATCACCAAATCCTAGTGGTCAATCCCAGATCTCGATTGGATCCAGGGGCCTTTATCAACCTAATTTGTTGATAAGAAAAACATTTGATTAATACACTCCTTTTGAGCATAAAACTAAAATCAATGACTGTCAACGATTTCTTCCGATTCACACAAGAATCTCGTCTAAATTGTATAGGACACAAATATTCCTTACTACTGCGCTAGCAACGCTAGTAATTCATATTGTCCAAAGAAAACTCCTAAAGGTAATTCGTTTCACGAGAACACAAATATTCAACAAACGAAAACACCACCTCGCCTAACCTATAATACTTATTTACTTAATTACTACATAAAATACGTCCATGTTACAATATTCTCAGCTCAGTAGCATGGTGTTCTTTACTATAAACTACCATCCTATCTGAACTCCACAGAATGTATGGGATCGTATATTCACAAAATTAAACACTTAAAGATTTCTCATATTTAGATCATACTGCTCTATTGGATAGGCTCGGGAATCTCCACACATAGACTCCGACCTACGATTGTTAGTATTTTATCATACTGTTGCGTGATGCCAAGAACCACCACCCAGTCATCTCGTTGAGAAGCAAACTGCAACTCTTTTATAAGTTGTCTGGTCGAAGACCAAGACACAACTGCTCTAAGCTTGGGCTTACAGGCACCACTACAACTTGTATGGGAGGAGCTATCGCATGCCCAATTGATCACATGATTAGGTCACTGACTATAAATGGAATAGGATAGGACGTTATAATACATGATCAATTGCACATGCGTTTATCCCTTAAACATATCGATACTCGTGCTCTTACACTACGGAGTGATAGACCCTATCACTAATATTCAACAAACGAAAACACCACCTCGCCTAACCTATAATACTTATTTACTTAATTACTACATAAAATACATCCATGTTACAATGGGACAACGCGACAGACCTTAGTGGTTGACGGTGGTTGGTTGGCAGTTTGTGACGGCGCATCGAGGACCTGAGAAGACGGACAACGCTGAAAGGGACGAATGCAGTAAGTTCGAGGATCCTCTCTCTGGTAAGTTCAAAACACATAATTAATTTCAAATATACCTAAATTAAACTTATATGCTAGCTAATACTGGTTTTCACTTTCTTGCAGCTATCAAGATTTCAAAAACATGACATGCTGTGAAAGTACAAATAAAATTTAAAAAACATACTTAACTTCCAGGCCATGATAAATTACCCTGTATGTCCCTCTGCGAATCGAAGACAGGTCGAACAGGCAGTACCAGTTTACTGTCATATGGTAGTATGCATACATAGTGTCGCGAACACTATGTTTACACAGCCTGACTCGCAATCTACTGCATTCGTCCCTTTCAGCGTTGTCTGTCTTCTCGGTAAATCTGCACTGCGGTGGGTACAGAGGTCTGTCTCCTCGGTAAAGATGATGGCTGTGCAAGAAAGTGAAAACCAGTATTAGTAAGCATATAAGTTTAATTTAGGTATATTTGAAATTAATTTTGTGTTTTGAACTTACCAGAGAGAGGATCCTCGAACTACTGCATTTGTCCCTTTCAGCGTTGTCCGTCTTCTAGGTACTTTTTATCTTTCTTAAAGTACTCTTAAACCCTAAATCTATTTTTGACATGGCCAATAAAAAAATGACTATAACATGGCAGCTATCAAGATTTCAAAAACATGACATGCTGTGAAAGTACAAATAAAACAAAAAAAACATACTTAACTTCCAAGCCATGATGAATTGCCCTGTATGTCCCCTCTGAGAGTCTGCTTCTTCACCGTACGTCCGTACCTGTTAAAGGAAAGAAATAGAAACTAGAGATAATTGTGATCTTAGATCACGGATATTAGTCGAGGGCTTTGACCTTTGACCTTGGTATATGTTGTCAAAGGGCAATAACCTTGTAATATCTTAAATTGTACTATATTTGATAATTGTTTTTATAAATTTCAGCCCTGAAGTAGTTGAAAAAATAAATTTTAAACCCTAATGACCTTTTTGTGACCTTTGACCCCAAACTTATGATTGACTTTTTTTTTCTTGGCTTATCAATGCGCACAAGAAAAAAGTAGTCCAGTCAAAATCAGAGCATGTCTTCAGTTTTACACCTGTATTGTTCAATGACCCCTAGTGACCCCGTGTGACATGTCACTTTTAGTGGAGGAGCACCCCACAAGATTTAGCAGCACGTCCTGCTCCCCACACCATATGTTCATCGTCGTGCTACGCGTGCAAGTGTTGCAATGCCAGATCATGCCCTTTCACTGCCGCCTGCCAGAACTTGCTGCTTAGACAGAAGTTTCATCCATACAGCTGTTCCACTGTGGAACAGTCTTCCAGTCAACGTTGTTGGCAACATCCAAGAGGAAGGACTACAATCGTTTAAATGTCGTGTTAACAGACACTTTGTCTACAACTCTTGATTATTTTCTGAGTTGCAGTGAACCAATTGATTGGCCCATCAGAGCTCTCTGTTGAGAGTTACCAGTTTGATTTGTAATCACTTAGTTCATTAACGTTGTTAATGTCTGTTGGGCTATTGTTCACATTTGCTCTTTATATACACAAAAAAAAAAAAATAACATTGATACGAGGAATCTTTTGACCAATTCTGACAATCATCAGTCATTTCCTCTCGGACAAGTAGTATTTTGAGTGAATGGAGTGAAAAATTACATTTTGACCCCTAGTGACATTTTTTTGACCTTTGACCCCAAATAACCTTGTAATATCTTAAATTGTACTATATTTAATAATTGTTTTTATAAATTTCAGCCCTGAAGTAGTTGAAAAAATACATTTTAAACCCTAATGACCTTTTCGTGACCTTTGACCCCAAACTTATGATTGGCTTTTTTTCTTGGCTTATCAATGCGCACAAGAAAAAAGTAGTCCGGTCAAAATCAGAGCATGTCTTCAGTTTTACACCTGTATAGTTCAATGACCCCTAGTGACCCCGTTTGAAATGTCACTTTTGTGGAGAAGCACCTGATATGAACATGGATCCAAGGAATCTTTTAACCAATTCTGAGTATCATCAGTCATTTGCTCTCGCACAAGTAGCATTTTGAGTGAATGGAGTTAAAATTTACATTTTGACCTCTAGTGACCCTAAACATTTTTCGATTTAAAAAAACGAACTATTATATATGCGTACGGTCAAAAGGAATACGTGACTAATTCTGACGATCCTAGGTCATTTCACTAAATTGCAACAGCGTTTTATGTGAAAATCACGTTTTGACCCATAGTTACCCTTGTGTGACCTTTGACCCCTTATGCTTTAAAACCTGAGTAGTGGTACACATAAGGGTACTTATGACCAAATATGGTTAAAATCGGCTCAATGGTTACGGAGCTACAGGTCTCATGACAGAAGAAGAAAGAAAGAAGAACTAGAGATAAAGTGTGATCATAGATCACGGATATTAGTCAAGGGTGTGATTAGTCAAGGGTGTGTTGACCATTGACCTGCTGATGACAGTTTGCTCTTATTTGAATGGAACTTTGAGACCATTTTTCACGATCATCAGTCATTTCTTCTCGGACAAGTAGTATTTTGAGTGGGAGGAGTGAAAATGTACATTTTGACCCCTAGTGACCTTTTTTTGACCTTTAACCTTAACGATATGTTTGACTTTTGTTCTTGTCTCATCAATGCCCACAAAATAAAAGAAATCCGGTCAAAATCGGAGCATGCCTTATATTTCCCCCCTGTAAAGTTCAATGACCCCTAGTGACCCCGTCTGACATGTAACTTTTAGTGAAGAAGCACCCTATATGAACATTGATCTAAGGAATCTTTTGACTAATTCTGAGTATCATTAGTTATTTTCTCTCGGACAAGTAGCATTTTGAGTGAATGGAGTAAAAATTTACATTTTGACCCCTAGTGACCTTTTCCTGACCTTTGACCCCAAAGTTCTGATTGACTTTTGTTCTGGTCTCATCAATGCCTTCAAAATGAGGCATGACCGGTCAAGATCGGAGCATGTCTTAACTTTTACGTTTTAAGGTGAAAATCACATTTTGACCCCTAGTGACCCCTGTGTGAACTTTGACCCCTTATGCTTTTCAACCTGAGTAGTGGTGCACATAAGGGTTCTTATGACTAAATATGGTCAAAATCGGCTTAATGGTTTTTTGAGTATCATCAGTTATTTGCTCTCGGACAAGTAGCATTTTGAGGGAATGAGTTAAAATTTACATTTTGACCTCTAGTGACCCCAAACATTTTTCGATTTAAAAAACCGAACTACACTGAGCCAAAAAAGAAACTTATAAAATTTTAACAGATCACCATAGGGTCAGTGCGCATTTCTCTTGTGTCATTGAAGCAAACAATTGGTTATCACTGCCATTTGAAGCAATACATTGCAGTAATATTGTATCCAAATTTGGTACATTTTCATGCACAGAATTTTATTTGGTGATCTGTTAAAAGTTGTTTTTTTTTTATAAGTTTCTTTTTTGGCTCAGTGTATTATATGGGTTATTCCATGAAGTTGGGTACACAATGTAAATGGTGCAATGCTCATGGATGTAATTAGTTATTTTGGTTAAACCAAAACATTTTCCTTAATTATTTTGAATTGAAATCGTAGGGTATTGAGATAGCTTTAAAATGATACCAAACTGAAATTGATTGGATACAGTGTTAATGGTCATTTTGAGCAAAAACATGCAAAAAGTAAGACCTTTTAGGGTAAATTTGTGTGACACTTTGAAGGGGGCCATGGAAAGTGCTGTGTACATTTTCTGAACACTTAAATTGGCCTTTTAGTTGATCAAACTAATTATTTAGAGCCTAATCATGAATATTTTCAACACAATTTGTCTCTTTTTATTTTTAGCTTATCATGAGCTGCATGGAAAGAAAATGGTTTCACGTGTAACATTTGGTGTCCGCAAAATTGCGTTACAGTGTGATACAAAAAACTAATGGTAAAACCCATAATAAAGACATCAAAAAAAGTAACTCGGCTGTTGTAAAAGCACCTATAATTTTAAAATTGTTACTCATATTCTAAAAATGAAAATACCAGGAGACGGAAAATTTAATTACGGTGATTTTGACACCTTGTTTGTTAAAATCGATAAAGTATTGTTGTCGCGGTATGTGCTTAAAGATGAAAAGTCCCATTTCCATTGTTGCAGTGACTCCCTATTGATCTCTCTGATTCAGCGTGAAGATAATAGCGGGAATTTGGATAGTTTGCACATGGCGATGACCTGTCCTGTCTGTCTTCTCGGACCTTCTGAGCGTTTAGAGTTTTAAATTCATCCTTTTTAATTGTAAAGAAGTACGCCTGTCATCCCAATTAGATTTATCCCGGATTATGCTAATCAAGTTTACAGCACAACAAGAATAGCTAATCAAAATTCCCGCCGCGAGAAGCAACCTAGATATGAACATGGATAGGAGGAATCTTTTGACCAATTCTAAGTATCATCAGTCAATTCCTCTCGGACAAGTAGTATTAAGGTACAGCCTCCCTAAAACTGCCGTAACTTCTTTATTATTTATTAAATCTATATAAAAGTATACATTTTTTTTGCAGAAAAGGGTTCAATGAATCCAAACATGATCATGAAATTGACCATTTTGGGAGAAAATGATAAAAAACATGTTTTTTGACCCATTTTAGGTTCTGCAAAGATAACTCAAAATATATTTTGTTACATTTTATCTAACTAGTTTTATTATATTCCTCATGCAATTCCCTAAGAATCGTTTTTTATTTTTTATTTTACTTTATTATTTTTTGAATTATCGACCAAAAAGTGCCAAAAAATATGATTTTTTACCAAAAAACGTGATTTTCACGATTTTGGAGGTTAAAAATCATGTTTTTTTAGCACCTTTTGGTCTATAATTCCAAAAATAATAAAGTAAAAATTTAAAAAAAACACGGATTCCTAGGGAATTGCATGAGGAATATAATAAAACTAGTATGACACAATTTGGCAGAATATATTTTGAGTTATCTTTGCAGAACCTAAAATGGGTCAAAAAACATGTTTTTTATAATTTTCTCCAAAATGGTCAATTTCATGATCATAGTTGGATGCATTGAACCCTTTCCTGCAAAAAAATGTACACTTTTATTAAGATTAAATGAATAATGAAGAAGTTACGGCAGTTTTACGGAGGCTATGCGAAGGTGCACATCCCCCTTAAGAGTGTATGGAGTGAAAATTTACATTTTGACCCCTAATGACCTTTTCTTGACCTTTGACCCAAAACTTGTAATTGACTTTTTTTCTTAGATTATCAATGCGCACAAAACAAAAGTAGTCCGGTCAAAATCAGAGCATGTCTTAAGTGTTACACCTGTATAGTTCAATGACCCCTAGTGACATGTCACTAGTATTAGTGGAGAAGCACCCTATATGAACATGGACAGGAAGAATCTTTTGACCAATTCTGACAATCATGGGTCATTTCCTCTCGGACAAGTAGTATAGTATTTTGAGTGTATGGGGTGAACATGTACATTTTGACCCCTAGTGACCTTTTCGTGACCTTTGTCTTTAACGTTATGATTGACTTTTGTTCTTGTCTCATCAATGCCAACAAAATAAAACAAACCCGGTCAAAATCGGAGCATGTCTTATATTTCCCCCCTGTATAGTTCCCCGTTTGACATGTCACTTTTAGTGGAGAGTGTAGTTCAATGACCCCTAGTGACCCCCTTTAACGTCTCCGCAGTTTGATACCTCATTCAACAAAATCGAATGGATACTTTTAAAGTTATGGCTATTTCAATGACCGCGCATAACAACAGCAAAGTTGCACTAGGTATTCATTGAATTGTGTGTGATGACTGTCATAACTGTCACACAAATCAATGATTTCCTATCCTATTGCAACTTTGCTGTTGAAAATTTTAAATGTTTAAATAAAAATTTACTTCAGAATTCAAGATGAACATTAAAAATTGCCTTTATTGTTGTTTCTACTAACAAAAACACAGCAAAACTTGATTAAAACAATATCATCGCTATTTATTGAAAAACGCCCTCTATACAAATATGGTTCGCGTTATGTATCACGCGTACTGCAGGGGGATACTGTCGGACGTAAAATGCTTGTCCCGGCTGTACGAGCATTTTTGAATCGACGTTTTCTTGTACAAAGAGGGCTGATTTTTCTTAATCCTTATAGGTGTAAGTTCATATGTAATACAATTATAAAAATATACTAATCCCAGTTTTTATCATAATTGAGGGCGCAGCCTCCGACACTCTTAGTGTCCCTTTAATAGCTTTCATTTGATAGGTCATTTGTCTTTGTTGTACGTACCTGCCTTTATGAATTAAATTGACATTTGGGGCGATAATCTCGCACAAATGTCCCAGCTCCCCAATATCAAGCCACCAGTTCAAAACGCATGGCCATATGATATGCACTGGTAATTAAAAATAATTAACAACTTTAATTCATTATATAGCTTTATAATTGTATGTTTGATTAATCGAAAACACCACAAACAACCACTGTCCGGACAGGGGTCAGACCCCCACCCTTTTTATTTTTGCCCCACCCTTTTTACAGAGCCACCCTTTTTATTTGGGAATGTTCAACCCCCACCCTTTATACCGAAAAGGGGACATTTTGATCATTTTGTGCATTCAAATTTGAAAAGGCACTCATTGGAAGAAAGAAAGGACAAAGTGACAGAAACATCCCGGGACCCGTTTTGTTTTTCGGGCAGGTCCCGGAATTCCCCAAATTATTCATAAAAAAAAATAATTGAAGAAAAAAAAATTAAAATAATAAGCTTACTTAAAAACCACCTTGTTGGCTAAATCACGATTTTGCAAATTTATAGAGGAGATTCATTTGAAATTATGGATTTATTTAATCAAATCAGTGCATTTTTGGTACTCTTATGCTCCCTAAATTGTGATAATACGCTGCGTACAACACTTTCGTAGCTCCCGGCGAGTTTCCATTTTGAAAAAATGTCACAATTTCAACAATAGATGGCGCTTTATAACAAACCAATTTAAAGATGGCGACTCTTTAATTTTGAATCGAAGTATATCGGACCCGACATCGGATACATATTTATGATATAACTAGCTCTAGCGAGTCGACAAGGTCGGTATTTTGATTATTTTGATGATCGCTGAGAAACCGCCACCCTTTTTATTTTATCTCCACGCTTTATATACAACTACACCCTTTATATCAGAAATATTCTGACCCCCACCCTTTTGTTGATTTTTTGATTTCTGAAGTCCCACCCTGTATAAAGCGTGCCGTCCGGACTATGACAACTTTCCATGGCATTGACTAAAATAACTCAACAAATGTATTATTAAATAGGTATAGTCCCTTGGCACAGAGACGATTTTGACCCTAACCTCAAAATCGGGTATGCGGGACATTTTTTTGACAAATCTAGATTGCAAAAATGTGCTGATTCCAAATCTGGATGATGCCAAAATGTCACCCCTGAGCGTTTCTAGATAATTGGACCTGAATAACATTATTTTTTAAATACAAAAAACTTAAAATACAGCCCATTTTACACTATAAAGGTCACTCATGGTCAGTTTTTTTGACAATTTTTTTAAACAATTCTAGACTGCAACAAAATGCTGATTCCAAATCCGAATGATGCCAAATTGTCATCCTTAGGCGTTTCTATATATATAAACCTGAATAACATTATCTTTTAAATGCAAAAAAACATAAAATACAGCCCGTTTGCCAATAATATAAAGGTCACTCATGGTCGGGTTTTTTTTGTCAACATCCTGGGATGTTGACATTTGAATTCAGATTTAGGTCTTTTGGTAGAGTCTATGAATTGCTTTCTCATGTATCTTTAATCAGTATTTGTACCCAGATGGCTTTAAAATGTATATTAGATCTGGATATGAAAATATGAACACATGTTGTTACAATTGTGGAAAAATGGTTTAAATAATATAAAACAAATGATAGAGTTTTGTAAAATCTGCGACATTCGTCGTGTTTTAACTGAATTTAGTGGATTTGCAAATAGAACGGCAACTTTATACAATTTCGCAAGCAGACGGTTACGCTGGTTCCCTGCGCTGATGGTCTTCCCACACACTGTCCGACACTAACTAATTACCAGGGTCCAAGTGTGATTATTATGGGATAACAATGTGGTCGATGATTTCCATTCGATAGAAGGACGCTGGTTCTCAGTTTTCAATTCTATCGAATGGAAATTATCGTCGTCAGGTGGAAAGCCGCGATTATGGGATGGATTTCTTGGAAGCTGCTTATACTATTTTCCGAAGCTGGCGCGGATGATAGCTGGGATGCAAATGTGTTAAATAAACCTTGATTCTGCTGCGTAACGTATGTTTGACCGATCGTGAAACATCTGAAAATTATATTGAATCAACATCAAAACATGTTAAATGCTCATGCCTAGCACGTCTGCGATTATTATGGGATAATTATGGCGCAATATTTTACACCGTTATTTCGCTGCTGGTGCTCAGTTATGAATAGAGAGTTATGTATTAAAGGGGCACTAAGAGATGTGTTGGAGGCTGCGCCCTCAATTATGATAAAAACTGGGATTAGTATAAAAATAATTGTATTACATGCATGAACTTACACCTATAAGGATTAAGAAAAATAGCCCTATTTGTACAAGAAAACGTCGATTCAAAAAATGCTCGTAAAGCCGCAACGAGCATTTTACGTCCGACAGTATCCCCCTGCAGTACGCGTGATACATAACGCGAACCATATTTGCAGGGCGTTTTTAAATAAATAGCGATGATATTGTTTTAATCAAGTTTTTGCTGTGTTTAAACAACCATAATGACAATTTTTAATGTTCATCTTGAATTCTGAAGTAAATTTTTAAACATTTAAAATTTTCAACACCACTTAATGTCCCTATAAATGTAACTACCGGGGTCCAATGGTGACTATTATGCCGGATAACAACGTGGTGGAAAGTCGCGATTACTGGGATGGTTGGATATATCTTGGAAGCTGCTATATTTTCCGAAGCTGGCGATGTTTATAAAATGTACGGTAACATAACTTATATTTTTATTCCTTGTTCAAAAAATGTTACTTATTATTTGAAGTTTTGATGTTCCTGTTTTAATTTTTTTTTTAAATATGTGCTTACTCTTATTTACCTGTAGGGCCTATCCTCTCTCCATTTTTTCTCCAACTTTTACCAGTTTTTATTTTTGTCCCCCCAAACTTGTTTATTTAATATGATTTAAAACATTCGTAGTTTTTTTAGTCGGGTTAATTTTCAACCCGACCTCATCAAATGTTAAGATACACAGGTGGGGCCTCATGGGATAGAATAAATGAGTCAGACGATGGAGGGTTTCAGAGAGAAAAGTGGGCCCAGCATTAAAACAAAGAGTTTTTGTTTTCATATTTCCTTTGTGTCGTCTGTTAATTTCATTTTAGGATGTTGACCAGTTTTTTGTAAATACCTTGTTTTACAATTTTTTGACAATTCTAGACTGCACAAATGTGGTGATTCCAAATCCGGATGATGCCAATTGTCATCCTTTAGCGTTTCTAGATATTTGGACCTGAATAGCATTATCTTTTAAATACAAAAAATCCCATAAAATATAGCCCGTTTAACAATATAAAGGTCACTCATGGTCGGTTTGTTTTTTTGACAATTCTTTTGAATATTATAGACTGCAAAAATGTGCGGATTCCAAATCCGGATGATGCCAACTTGTCATCCTTAAAGCGTTTCTAGATATTTGGACCTGAATAAATATAAAAACCATTAAAACACAACCCGTTTTACAACGTAAAGATCACTCATGGTCGTTTTATATAGCAGATGGAATGTTTGACGATCCTTGGTGATATGCTTATGTGGATTATGAGTTCTAAAATTGGGTTTGAATTACCCCCCCCCCCCCCCCCCCCCCCCCACCTTTCTCTCTCTCCCCTGTACACATTCTAGTTACTCGGTTTAACCTTTAAACGTCACTGAGAAAAATTCAAGTGATTGATTTTATAATTAATAAAATATTAAATAAAAATCTGGATTTATATAGTGCATCCTAGATTGATCTTGCATAACTCTGCATGCAAGATGATGCTCTTAATAGCAGGCTCATACCAGACTAGTTATAAAAGGTCGCAACCCAGTACCGTGGTTGCGATTAGATAAGGATTCGTTTTCCACGGGATGTCCTGCGAAATACCCAAGAAGAAGCAGATGTCCATGTCATGTACAAAGAACGGTGATTGACATTGGTAAGTCAGCAAAGCAGGACCGAGACGTTTCCAACAACATTATTGCTTGTCACGCTTTATCAGGATGTGATACGGTTGCTCAGTTAGGCCAAAAAAAAAGATTGTTTGTTTGTCCATAGAGGGTCCGAAAAAGGTAGGGTCGGTCGGTCGGATATTTATTTATTTTTAATTAATTTTTTTAAATACGGATATTGTATTTGGGAATAAATTCGGCATGAATACTGTGAATTAAAGTCGTCCAAACACAAAACACATCAATTTGAGAGTATTGAACTCTTTTTCATGAATTTGTTAGAATTTATATCCTGCTCGGACAGATTGTCTGTATAAAGTTGCAATATTGTAGTACTGGGATGCAACACTGCAAACTCGGTCAAAGAATATTTGTGTACCGAGTTTGCAATGCGCAGATACCGTGAACATGCTGTCGGTCGCCGCCATTTATTATGATTGAAAATTGCAGAAAGTGAAACAACGTAGTGTTGAAGTTCTGTTAGTAATATATACGTGAAAGTATTATTAAACCTATTTTTTGCCGAACTAACTACCCCAAAAATTGTTTTATACCATGTTGAAATTAATATTCATGCCGTTGAGCAACATTTTGGGAGCATATTTTCTCACACTGCGTTTTTAGTATAAAAATGACATCAATTGCACGCGCGATTTTAAAAATGTTCATTTAGTCCTTTTAATAGTCCCGCGGGTGCCAAGTTCATGCAATAAACATCATGTTACAAGGGACTGCGCATCGGGGATGGTGTTTATAAACAAGATTTACAATAGCGTACGATATCAGGAATAAAACGGTCCGTTTGGCCATTTAAATTGCTCAAAAAATTGTTTTAAAAAAATAATAGAAAATAAAAAATAATACGGTCGGCACCAAGGTACACGGTCGGTCGGACGTGGACAAACAAACAAAACAAGGTATTTACAAAAAACTGGTCAACATCCTAAAATGAAATTAACAGACGATAAAGGAAATATGATAAAAGAAGATTGACATGTGTATGATGTATTTTAACAAATCAATCCCATCGCGGCCCTGAAGACGATAATTTCCACTCGATAGAATGACGTTATAATAATAATGGCTGGTTCCCAATTTTAAATACGAATGGTATTTAAAATTGGGAGCCATATTTTAAATACGAATGGTATTTAAAATTGGGAGCCATATTTAAAACTGAGAACCAGCGTCCTTCTATCGAGTGGAAATCATCGTTGTTATCCCATAATAATCACACTTGGACCCCGGTGCGCGGTAATTAGTTAGTGTCGGACAGTGTGTGGGAAGACCATCAGTGCAGGAAACCAGCGTAACCGTCTCTGCTCGCAAAATTGTATAAAGTTGCCGTTCTATTTGCAAATCCACTAAATTCAGTTAAACACGACGAATGTCGCAGATTTTACAAAACTCTATAATTTGTTTTATATTATTTAAACCATTTCTCCACGATTGTAACAACATATGTGTTCATATTTTCATATCCAGATCTAATATACATTTTAAAGCCATCTGGGTATAAATACTGATTAAAGATACACGAGAAAGCAATTCATAGACTCTACCAAAAGACCTAAATCTGAATTCAAATGTCAACATCCCAGGATGTTGACAAAAAAATTGTTGGCCTTATTGGGAATAGCAAAGACAACAGTGTTGAAAGTACTCAAAACAGGAAAACATAACGTCGATAGCTTTGCCAACACTAACTCCTCTACCCATGAACTGGTTCAACAGGCTACCTTCTTCTATGCTAGTTGTCACAACACAAAAGAAGCCAAGCCGCAAGTAATATGTCAGAGCTCCGTTTCAAGGTCTGCACATCAATGGGATCTAATGCCACAAGTGCACCCAAACTACAATCAATTCCACAAAATACGGAGTCATTTACTGAAAATGTCAAACTGGCATATCTAAACTTCAATATGGTTATCTGCAGATTCATCAGACATACCCTTCAACACGTCCTCGGTCCAATTAAGTATGGCTGGTACCGTGATGAACCAACAAAGACTCTCATATCCCAGTACTATACCACCAGACAGACCAGCAGCACCAGATGAAATTCTGAAGATGGTATGTTGTGGATGTGCTTCAGCTCAACCCTGCGCAACATTAAGATGCGGTTGTGTACGTGCACATCATATGCACAATATTTTGTGCATGTAAGGTGATATAATAATTGTCATAGTCAGTTGTCAAAAGTGAACACCGAGGATGAGGAACAGGAGGTACTGGTTGATTCCAATGAATAGGCTCTCAATTCAATACGTTTCAGCATTCACATCAGAATTTGATCATTGTAATTATTGGAATATGCCCTTTTTTAATTGAAATTGAATATTATTATAGCAACCAATTGAAAATGTAACATTAACAATATTAGCATATCAATGCATCACTTGGCTATGTATTTGT
Source organism: Ophiura sarsii (assembly GCA_035610835.1). Lineage (NCBI taxonomy): Eukaryota > Metazoa > Echinodermata > Ophiuroidea > Amphilepidida > Ophiuridae > Ophiura > Ophiura sarsii. Next base: position 78,647,586 of record CM069446.1, read on the forward strand.
TCAAGTGAGTGCGGGAACGAGAAATAGAGGTTCTCTTATAATCCGATACTATGCTTATGATAATAAATTTTGATTCCCATTTGAATATTATGAGAATTGTTTGAAATATGCTATCGTATGCATCAATGTACCATGTTTCGGGAGGTGTTGAAGGTGAACTATTTTGATTGAAAATTGAAGGGGTTGATATGATATCGATGCGTAAAATACAATTTCACTTTCAATTTGTTATCAGTAAACATGATGTCTTTGTATGACATGTTTGATATATGTGTATTTTATAATATGGAAATGAGGAATTGCAGCATCCATTTACAAATATATATAATCTATGAAGCGAGACAAACAATTTGACACCTTATTTATGTGGTTTGGACAGTATTTATATTTGACCCCAACTTGACCTTTGCCTTATAACTTCAATAATAAAGTCATAACCATGTCAAACTATATATTTTTGTGATCAGTAAACAAAGAGCTACAATGTGATTATTAGTTGTGTCTGTAGGGTCATTTCGAAAATTTTCCCCTCACAGAACTTTACCCCCTTTATTTCTCAAAACGCTCAACATCTACGAGTTGGCATCATCTAGATTTGAAATCAGCACGTCAAAGTCACCTATAAACAATCAAAAAACTTCCCGCATACTTCATTTTGAGGTCAATGGCTCTGCCAACGGACTAGTAGTCCCTTATTCAAAGCAAGATGTCTTATTATCCCTAGCCTTCTTATCCCTAGCCTGCTCCCCGCTGTCATTTTTTAATATAAATTAGCATAACTATAGAACCTTATAAGACTTATGCAAACTTTTGATGTCATTTTAAAACATTCATTCCATAGCTCTACCACAGAGAACTAGGATTCAGAGCTAATTGTTGGTACCGTTATTCTATTTTGAGCGAGATGAAAAGGTCATGATTATCAGGGCTAGTTTTCATATAGGGTATGTAAATCTTGAAGAAAAATACTATTTTATTTAAGTTATGCGATAGAAATAACAAAATCATAACACTAGCTTTAACATGGTAAAGGACTACGGAGCCGGAGGTGTTAAATAAATACCCCCTGGTGGACACTCAGAAAAAAACAGTGGCGTAAAAAGTATCAACGACCTGGATCCCCTATTTTTCTATGGCGGAGGACAGGATCTCCACTCCTGGCCGAATGCTCAGATATTTAGCCAAGGCGTAAATATCATTTGAACATTAAAACATGATATTTGTAGCAAAATATTGACTTATCTTATTGAGAAAAGTTGCAAAATATTGATGAAAATATCCGACAGAGAGAGTTTCCTCTCAAACAGAAAGCTATGATTCAGAG
>CM069446.1:78649009-78699343 GCA_035610835.1 Ophiura sarsii
AAAATCTAAAGTGTTCCAAATAAACCCGCATTTTCCATCGTAGGCATTGTGAATACCAAGACGCCATTGATTGACATATTCAAAATGTGTGCATTAAACCTTTGCATTCATAGGTGCCTTGGAAGATTAAATTTCACAGAATTTGGAAAAATGCACATATCTCCCGTTTAGAATAACCAATTTGAATGAAATAAAATGTACGTTATATAATAGCTAACAATGCGTTCTGTGCATATCAATAAATATGTGAATTTTTGCATATTAAAGGGGCACTAAGAGATGTGTTGGAGACTGCGCCCTCAATTATGATAAAAACTGGGATTAGTATATTTTTATAATTGTATTCAGCCCTCTTTGTACAAGAAAACGTCGATTCAAAAATGCTCGTACAGCCGCGACGAGCATTTTACGTCCGACAGTATTCCCCTGCAGTATGCGTGATACATAACGCGAACCATATTTGCATAGAGGGCGTTTTTCAATAAATAGCGATGATATTGTTTTAATTAAGTTTGCTGTGTTTTTGTAAAAGTGAAGAATATACTCTTGAAAAATGATCTTCATAAACCCATATTTATTGCAGTCGCCTTCTTTTTGACTAGCACTGTATAATGATAAAATACAAGGGTAATTCAATAAATTACCTCTACACCCCAAAAGTAACTCTGCTTTTTTCAACGGCAATTGAAATCTGTCACGCTAACGACCAAGAAGTTTGACCCAACGTGACTCATCCGTTGAAAACGGCAGACATACAAGCATGGGGATAAATCTTTTGATATTTTTACAATGATATTACTCAAAATGGGATAGAGGCCGACTTTTTTTCATAAAACCTACAGATACCATTACAACGTATGCGATCAGTTTAGTAGATAGCATTACATACCGTATTTAAGATGCTATCAGCATCAGTGGCGAGGGGGGCCGGGGCGACCGCCCCTCCAATATTGACGTCGTGTCGGTTGAGATTGGACACTGTCGGTTCATTGACCAAAGGAATCATGGTCAAAAGTACACAGATCTTCCCAAAAATGCAATATTCTTTGGTACAAGCTTGTTTAGAGCCAAAATGTAGCTAAATCGTGCACAATATATAGGTGTAAAGTCGAAAATTCAATTTTCGCGCGCTACGAGCGCATTTCTTCACTCACAAAATCTTGTCGGTTCATTTTCATTTCTCGCCCCCCCCCCCCCCCCCCCCCAATATGAATAAACTAGCTACGCCACTGAGGAAGGAATAGTGTAGATAGTTGATAAGGAAGGGAAAATAGTGGAAAGAAGTGAAACTCGAAAAGAAACATGGAGAAGAGAAGAGATTTAACAATTCCAAACACTAAGTTGTGTAAGCGTGCATTACGTAACTTCAGTGACTTTCATCAAGGTAATCAAGAACCCCCCCCCCTTTTTTTTGACTTTGTGTGAATTGCGCGTATTTGAAAAATCTAAGGGATTTGATGATCTGCAACTTTAGTATAATAAAAGTGACACATTTTCGCGATGCGCGCGCATTTGTCCAGGAATATCATTATAGAAGCCCGTTTAAAAGAAAAATGTAGGCCTACCTTAATAATGTCCAGATTCGTCGTATAAATATGTTGTTAAAATTTCTCGCGCTACGCACGCATCAAGTTTAGGAGGCGTCGTCATTCGGTGGAATAAACAATTTAGCTGCGCCATTCCCCCTGACAAAGACCCCCGATACGCCACTGATATTAACAAGAAGCTTTAATTACTAATTTTACTTAAATAACTGTAATCGAACTCATCATGCTGAGAAGTAAATGTCAACTCAAGATATGTATGGACTAGTATCTCATTATCAAAATCTGATGATGCGAAAGGAGAATTGTGACCGTTTATTATATATAGTATGATTCATTTGTTACATACACTATCTCGTGTACCCAAGTCGCTCATTGCATGCACGTATCCTGGCCATTTGCCAGGAGAGCCTCGAACTGGAATCCGATTGAATAAAAGTGTTGCATCATTTTACAATGTCTCAATGCATGACCAGTCATATTGTGCAGAGAGACTCGGACTTGTTACTACATAATGTCATAGTCCTATTCAATGCGCTACCAGTTTTGGGCTCTCCTCGCAAATGGCGGGTGCAAGAGCGAATCCCATAAGGTGTAGGGGGTCGTCAATCAAATGAATTTGAGGAATTATCACTTCACCTCCACCCTGCCCTCCACCCACCCACCCTACCCCTTTTGATTATAGAGCTTTTTTTCTTCTTGAAGTACACAGTCCATGAAAAAATATTCACCATTGATTCTATAACAAAAACTTCTTGAAAGTATGGAATACATCCACGTATAATTATTATGTGATCTTTCCAGGGAACGCCCTCAACATCGAGAAGAAAAAAATGAAAGCAGATTTTCTTGCAGATTTACATTTTTGATCATAAATCGGACATACATTTCAAATTACAGGGCGATACGATTCTTAATTACTTCAAAATCATGGTTTTAGAGTGAAATAAACTGTCGGATTACCGACTATTGTACTCTAGTCTACATTCACTCTAAAACTATGATTTTGAGGTAATTAGGAATCGTATCGCTCTGTAACAAGGAATGTATGTACGATTTATGATCAAAAATGTAAATCTGCAAGAAAATCTACTTTCTAAAAAAATATCATGAATAGAGGGCGCTTCCTGGGATCACTGGCGATCAGACGACGATGGACACGCGAAAACCTAAATTTTGAATTCGTATTGGAATAACACGTAATCGCGAATGTTGATCTAATCATTTTGGAAAATTCATCACAGGTTAGAAGAAAATATTTCCAATCCAAAACCGTTGTGGGTGGCTAACCACCCGCAGTGTCAGTATCATTTTTTGAATTTAAACCGTTGTTAAGCGTTCGTCCCATTCACTTAATCACGTAACCTCGTTCGCATGTTCGTGAATACGCCCGTGTCCAGCGTCGTCTGCTGGCGATGGAGAGAATGAGACTTAATAAAAACAATATACTAGTTGCATTTTCTTTCTTGTGAAGACTTATACATATTGAACATTTATAAAGTGTTTTAAAAGTTTGGCCTTGGTGTGATTGGTTTAATTCTTGCCCATCTCTGTGCAATCTTCACAGATTGGCAAGACAACTTTGTACTGATGGCAGAGATGTACCAGGAAAATGGTTTGTTTAGTGACACCTATTGCCTGATGTAAGATCCTCTAAGACAAGCATCTTATTAAAGGACGTTTCACACAGTGACGCCAATGAACAAGAGGCTTCCAGAGAGTGCAAACAATCTTCCAGACTCAACTGTCCTGGTTCATTCTCCCCAATATTCGAGACAGCAATGTAAACTAAATTGATGTCAGCTTGCATCGCGCGCCGGGCGCACCCCCAACAAGTGCGCAAGTCTTCAATGTCAACCCCTTTTTTATGATGACATTTGCGTGACTGAAAACAAAAGAAGAGCGGCCATCAGGATCAATCTTCAATCTTTTTCAATTTACACTATTTTTCTCTCGCTTACAATGAAGTTTGACTATCACCTATCCTTCAAACCAACTGGCGAATTGCCATCTACTTAATGAAGTCTGTTGAACATGATAGTGGCGGGTTGCTAGCCCGGGGGGGGTACTCGGATTTGGTTTGGTCGGGGGTGTGCCGCTGGAGATCAAAACCCATACCCATTTCTAAGGGTGATTTTTCGCGAAAATAGACCCAATTTTGGCAAATTTTCGCGAAAATAGACCTAATTTTGGCAAATTTTCGCGAAAATCGCGAAAACAGGACCCATGTCTAAGGATTTTTCGCGAAAACAGGACCCATGTCTAAGGATTTTTCACTGAAAAGCCTACCCATGGCTAAGGATGTCTCGTGAAAAAACGACCCACTGGAGCGGCACATCCCCGTATGCCTTACATACGTGAGTACCCCCCCCCCCCCCCCCCCCCACGGGGTTGCTAGACATAGGCCTACTGAAGATGTAAAGAATGATGAAAGATGACATGCGGCGTCCCTTTTAAAAGCCTTACTTGTTTTTGCGCAATTGGTTATCGGCAGCTCGTCCCCAAACAGAAAAAGTCTGATCGAGTTTCGAGTTTGCACCAGAGTTTGCCAGTAGAAATATATTGAACTGATATATGTGACATTTGCAAGATATTTGCGATGGCAAATAATCCCGCCCCTACACCTGAGAGAGCAATCTACGGGTTTGTGTTGTATCTGGGTGCTATGTTTGGGTTAGGTGAGCAAAATTTAAAGTATCAGTATGACTATGAGTATTTCCACACACTACACAGGCCTGGGTGCAGAATTATGCAACCTTGAAAACAAAGTCAAAGTTATACATTTGCGTTATAAATCTCAACTTCTGATTGTAAGGCTCAAAATTCAGCTGACGGACTAAACTGTATGCTTCATGACTGATACTGTAAAACTAAAACCCAATATTTTTGCATAAAGATATTTTCGCGCATTTTGATATCATATAGACATTTCACGAATTGTATTTTTCGCGGGCGACCTTCTGGATGCATTGCATGAATGTTGAAAACAACATTTTCGCGTGTTAAAATAAAACCACTGCGAAAATTTCAGCTTTTACAGTATCTGATATGACCTTCATTTCAACAATGATTATCATATGCCGGCAGAAGCTATACAGCCGATGATCGGGCAGCTATTCCAGGAAAAACTATACAGCCGATGAGTGGTTTCGAATAGCCCTGCAGAGCCTATAGTACAGGAAACCCATACGTTGGTGGGTTTTTTCTCTTCTTTTTTCCCCCTACCAACGTATGGGGAAATTGTAATTGCTAGAAACTGTCAATTTGATTTGCTGTTACTAAGTGAATGGGATGCTCTCAAATGATTGGCGAGGGAATTACAGCAAAACTGCATTCCCGTTGATTTTCATACTAGCTACACACCTTCATAAAGTCCGAGCTTCTTTCTTGTCAGCCACTTTTTAAAACATGAAATTGCTAAATTATTCGATATTTAATCACTGATTCTCCGCCGTGTAATGCAATTGTAGAACTTGTTTTCGTAGTTTCCGATATTTTTGCTATCCCATTACGCAACGCGCAGTCCAGATCAGATATAGTCTCGTCTACCAACGTCGTAAAATAACATACACGTCTATCTGTATCTGTGAGAATACTTCTCAACACTCCATCCGGAGCCAAGCGAGTCTACGTACACCCGGAATGTTAAAACGACTCGAGATACCTCTATCCAGATATCGACGAGTTATTGAGCCCTGTGTAATTTCTTTAACAGTCAAGTTTCGTGAAATCAACGCTAAGTGTATTGGCTTAAAATGTCACCTTATTTTTCAACGGATTGTTTTATTTGTAAGGAATTTGAAACGAATGGCCAGATATATGAGGAAGAGTAGATAAGAACACGCACAAATAAGTGTTTTTATGAGCTCTGGTAAGCGATACGTAAATTACCACAAAAATCATATGTAGAAGGAGTCATACTTAGGATGGGGACAGATTGTGAAACATGCAAAATACCCTATGATGAATAATACCAACTGATGACAAATATCACTAAGTATGATTTGTTTTACTAAGAGCCTATCTAAATTGGACCCACTAAACCGTACGGTTCTCTTGTTAAGCCGGCCCCATGCACCTCGGCCCTCTGGGCCTGCGGTTCTGTTTCTTACGGGCTATCCGCGTATCGGCCTCCGGCCTTGCATGTGAGTCATTTAACATCATCGGCTGTATAGCTTTTCTCGAAATGGCTGCCCGATCATCGGCTGTATAGTCACTTCCTTCAACAATATAGGCCTACGCCTACGGTCATGATGAGTCATAGATAGCGGTATGTAAATCATGAAGTATGCGGTCGATTCCGTCTGGTGAGTTTGGAGCCTTAAACTTTTAAAGGCATACTCGATGGTACCGTACTTATATTCCACATCACTATAAACCCCCTAGACCTATCCTAAATCATTTCCTGCGTTACTTATATTTATTTGCCCGCACGGGGCCGCCGTGTGTTTGTGGGGTATGTGTGTATAGTGCCGCGGCAGCGCGCCCTTGTGCAAACATGCATGCGATGCGTTCACCACGGTATGCGTCCCATGCCTATTGCGTGCCAAGCGTATACCCATGTTCCACAGAGAAAAAATCGTTAGAGGGTTAAAGGCTTCAAAGCTTTTTCACATTGATGATTGGCAGTTGTCAGTCATGTACTCCAGGTCAGACCATTTTGGACGTGACATAAAAATATTTCAACATAAACTAATTCCATGAAATCCCATGTTATTTTTGATGACAGGTGTGTATCTGGTATGGGCATTTCTATCAGATAGCTGGCTGTATCCTATAGGGCTGACATACTGGCCACAAAAGTAAGTAGCCTAAAGTTATAAATTTCTAACTCTACTAGTAGATAAAAATTGAACAAAGTATTAAAGTCTCCGACTGTTTGCTTTCATTTTCGGCTATTTTGCGTACACATACTGCTGTCTTTAAGTATTCAAAAGCAGGTTATTTCAAAAACTACCCTACCCTATTTGTTTTTGTCATGTTAGGCCAATCAAACCATTTTTGTAGGCCTTAGATAGGGGTACAGCCAGTAATTACTCCCTTATTTGACAGCTTGACAGTGTCATTCCTAAAACCATGCCTAAGAAGTTAGGGTTAAGGTTGTTCCTATGGTTAATTTTTTATTTGATATTTTAATAGAGCTTGCTGAGTTCCACGATAATCTGAAATTTGAGCTTGATCGGAGGTACGGTTTTCTAGATATGACAATTTAATTGTCAAAAATGAAGCAAAATTGAAGCGTTAATTTCTTTTGTTTCTTATTGTTTTTTTGACTCCCTAGCAAAATAATTAATCTATGCAAAAATGTTTAATTAATTTTTACAAGAAAAGTATAAATGCTACAAAGCTGGAATTTTGGGAGCTTGTTAATTATAGTTTTTAGAAACTTTCCTGTGCTGCAGGAGGCTGTAAGACATCTGCATAATTAATTATACTTAATTATCTAAGGAAGCCTTAAGTTATTGAAAAATGAGGCTAATTAATGCACTTAATTAATTTTTTCAAGTTCATGCACTTTCTTAAATGTATTTGTTGGTTTATACTACTCTTCTTATTTTCTGTGCTGCGGGAGTCTATAGGAGTTTTTAATAAATATTTAGAGCAAAAACAAAATACCTAGGGAGTCAAAAAAACAATGAAAAACATAAGAAAATAGACTGCCCTCTGTTGGCCGAAAAACAATACAAAACAAAAGAATGCAAAATGACTTCAAATGGTTATATCTGTTGAACCGTGCACCCGATTCACCTCCAGTAAAATACTCTTTTGTTGTATTCAACCAGCTCTACCTTATACTTGAATATCAAGATTTTTTCTAGCCATAGGAACACCCTTAACACTTTCCATGCGGCTGAAAGATTTACCATTATACAAAACAGATTTTTCAGAAACCTTTCCCAAATTTCAAAGTCTTATCTCACAAATTCCTGAACCAATGCATGTTTGTACTTATTTTAATGCATTTCTCATGGTGATTCCAAATATGGTGATGAAATCCAATAACATTTTTGAAACATTTTGTGAAATGTTGGAACTGCTGTGTGGAAAGTGTTAAAACAATTGGGCACTATAGTATTAGACCCAATAATTGTCAGTCCATACCCAGGAAGATCAGAGCACTGGTATTTATGAACGCTCCCTTATTTATATTTGTATGATAAGTTGTTGTTGTATTTGTATTTTAAGTTATTTCTAATATCAGTGGCGTAGCCAGGTATTTCATATTGGGGGGGGGGGGGAAATAAAAGTGAACTGACAGTGCAGTGAAATTTTCGTAAATCTTCGTTTTGCAGTCATGAATTTCACTTAAGTGGGGGAGGGGGGGGTAAAGGTAAAAAAATTTGCACGGCCACAAAAAAACCCCCGCACAGTCCTAAAAATAGCACTGTCACCAAATAATAACCAATCCTTGGGGTTTTCATCAGTTTTCTCTGTAACATTATTCCTTTATTTAGCACACTGCTGCATACATTTGGAAACTATTTATGTACAAATTTTACAACTAATATTACTATTTTTTCTGTCAGGTGGGCCAACTGCCAGTGCAAATCTCGACCGACAGTGTCGAGTCTCAACCGAAACGACTCTTATATTGGCAGGGGGGCCACCCCCTGGCTACGCCATTGTCTGATGTGTAATCTATGATGTATCTTCTTCATTATGTTCTTATATTTTTCATACATGTATGTTGTGCGCCTTGGGGTTGTGTTCACAATGTGATGCGCTTTATAAATGCCCTTTTATTATTATTATTATTATATTATATTGACCATATATCTAGAAGGTCATCACATGTCACCATTCATATTTTTGGGACACTGGACATGAGAATGATTGTAAAATAATCAAATTTTTGATAACAAATCTTGTCTGATTATTAATCTTTATTTTGTGTAGAAAACATAGATTTTGATAATTTTAGGAGTGTTTCAAATTAGGCTTTTGGGGTTGAGGAAAGTGTGAAATCCATTTACATAATAGGGGTGAAGGATGAAGCCAATAAAACATTAAAATTGAATTCAATAATATGGTGATTGGCATCAACCCCTATGTTTGGTGGGCTTCTATCTGGATGGAGGAGTGGAATAGAACATGTTTTAACACTTTCCACATGGCTATTAGTTTTACCATATACAAAACAGATTTGTCAAAACCTATTCCAACTTTGAAAGTCTTATCTGAAGAATTTATGAACCCAAACTAAACATGTTTGTACTTATTTTAATGCATTTCTCATGGTGATTCCAAATATGGTGATGAAATTCAATTAGTTTGACATCTTTGTGACATTTTGTCGTCTGCTGATGACTGCCACATGGAAAGAGTTGGGTAGGTGGGTGGAATTGTCGTCTGCTGATGACTGCCACATGGAAAGAGTTGGGTAGGTGGGTAGAATTGTCGTCTGCTGATGACTGCCACGTGGAAAGAGTTGGGTAGGTGGGTAGAATTGTCGTCTGCTAATGACTGCCACATGGAAAGAGTTGGGTAGGTGGGCGGAATTGTCGTCTGCTGATGACTGCCACGTGGAAAGAGTTGGGTAGGTGGGTGGAATTGTCGTCTGCTGATGACTGCCACGTGGAAAGAGTTGGGTAGGTGGGATACAAATGAGTCTTGTGCCTGGTCAGGAATGGGGTTATTCATTCTTTGCTCCAAAACATTTCTGGAAATGTTTTTCAGAAGTATTTAACCTTTTCACACTGCCCGACGATCGATCATATTTTGATCGATCGTCATTGTGTAGGCTACCATAATAGTCGTTTATAATTATATTAGTTGAGTTCTTCAGCGGTGATCGGTCGTTAACCCTGCTTGCGATCGACCAAATAGGCCGGTCGATGTTGAAAGGTCCTTTGGGTTAGCGTTGAAAGACGATCGATCGTCCGAGAAAGTGGACTGTCGATCAGTAATATTTTTACCTTGTTTTCGAACGATCGCATAGTCTAAAAAAAATCCAACGATCGCTTGTTCAAAGATCACTCGTTCAAAGATCGATCGTCCAAAGATCGATCGTCGGGTTGGTATGAAAAGATTAATTATTTTCTATTAAATTTGCTCTTGAAAAACATTATTTTGATACGTTGTATAAGTACTCACCAATAACACCCGTCATCTATTTTTGCCACAGATATTGGGCTATTGCTGTACCCATATATGGTTGTGTAGGAATTGTATTTCTTTACATATTTTACACTGCCTATAACTTCATCATTACACTGCATTTAGATTCTATTCACACAATAAGAGGTAAGTATACTATAAATGCGGTGCAGCACATAAAAAGGGGGGGGGGGACTTTGCAGGTGAAGTCAATTTTGAGTCTATTATGTGTGCTCTCAGAGCATTTTTTAAGCTTTAAAATGACACAAAATTTATCAAAATTTATCAAGTCATTCAGATTTTACGAGTGAAAATGACTCCTAAATTCTTATTATTTTTTCTTTATTTTTTTCTGGCCGTTTTCATCTCTATCTTTAAAAACACACTGCCGCAAAGTCCCACATTTTGATTTGCTGCATCACAAATATGTGGTGCAGCACATCGATCACAATAAAAAGAGGGGACTTTGCAGGTGAAGTTAATTTTGAGTTTATTATGTGTGCTCTCAGAGCATTTTCTAAACTATAAATTGGTTGTCATTTTAAAAATTATCAAAATTGATCAAGGCATTCAGATTTTACGAGTGAAAATGATTCTTAAATTATTAATATTATCTTTATTTTTTCTGTCTGTTTTCATCTACATGTATATTAAAGTCCCACCTTTTGATGTGCTGCATCACAAATGCCATAGCTAGGATTTTAGGGGGGGGGGGGGGGGGGGTGGGGAGCAGCAACAGTTGGGGTGGGGGGGGCAGCAACAGTTGGTACTGAGCAGTAGGCTATGTCTGGTTGGTTGGTTGGTTCGGTCCTGTCATGACTGACAGCTCGTGACCTTACAGATACTACGCCACAAATAACGATTTTCAGCAAAGGAGTAACAATCACGGAGAGGGTGTCCAGTAATCAATTTTATTTGGTCAATCCACCGGGAACGAGGTCTGCCTTTCTTACGCTTCCCTTCAATCATGCCTTGCATGATCATCTCCTCTAGGTTGTTACCCTTGCGACGTGAGATATGGCCAAAGTAGCTCAGCATTTGGGTGTTAATAGCATGAAGAAGTCGTTTAGACACCCCTATTTCTTCAATAATACTGGCATTGGTCCTTCTCATTGTCCATACGATACGAAGCATACGCCTCCAACACCACATCTCGAAAGCAGCTATTCTGTTTTTGTCAGCTTTGGTTAGGGTCCACGTCTCACATGCATACATGGCAATTGGAAATACAAGGGCTTGGACAAGCCTGGTTTTTGTTGCTCTGGTTATGTCTATGTCTGGTAAGAGGTCAAAATAATGTAGAAAATACTGGTCATTTTAAAAGATATGGGATAGGCCTGTCATTCAGTGAGGAAAACAATATTTGGTCTTTTGGTGAAAATAATTATTTATTATCATGTGTGTTATAGGGTGTCATTCATTGTGTGTGTTATAGGGTGACAGGCTTACAAACCCTCAGACCATGTCTCATATCCTGTTTACAAGGGATGGTATGGGTATAAATAAAGTCTGGGACAGTTCTTTTTTTGAATGACAGGCCTATCCCATATCTTTTTAAATGACCAGTATTTTCTTCATTATTTTTATAATCAGCATAATAGAAGATTAGATTCCCTTAACACGTGTCTGTATTGTCCTAAAAACAATCATACTTCTTATGTTTGTTACACACCCACACCAGGGATAGCACTGGATCCAAAATGTGAGAGGTCCCATGACATTTTTCAGGACCCCGTAGGACTTCAAAAAACAAATTTAAGGGGTCTCCCAAGAAAATGAGGAGTCCTGAAGTTTGGGTATTTAAAAAAATTACTTTTTTACGGGCAGTTTTAATGGATTTATATTGTGAGCAAAGGATGGATATGTAATTTACAGAATTTCTTAAGGTTTCCATTTCCACACATCGTCAAATTTAAGGGGTCCCTTCAATTTTGATTGGGACCCGCAAGTCTTTCCAATTTGAAACCTGACGCGTCACTATTAGAAAGTGAGAGGTCTAGGACGCGCAGACACGTCAGAATGCGACCCCTGACCCACACCCACAATGTTTTGGTCATTTTCACGTGTGCATACAAAGTATACGTAACTTTGAACTCCCTCCCTCCCTCCCTCCCTCCCTTGCACTAGGCAAAAAAAATAAAGGTTTATTTACCCAAACACGACCGGCCCATCAAATTTAAAAAACATGTACCTGGTCTTAAAAGCGGATGCAGGCTCAAAAAGAGGGTCTTAAGGGCTAGCAGAAGAGGGTGAAAAGGGGGTCTTCAGGGTGGCGCACATATACCTATAGCACCTTTCCAATGTCATCAGTGCCCCTCTTTCCCCTGGGACTCTTATCAAAGTGCACTGTAACTGTTTTAAATTTAGAAACAGAGATGAGATCATTTCAGTAAAGGTATTATCTTCCAATTGAGGGAGGCAGTGATTTTGAACTTATGTTGTGCAAATGCTCTTATGAAGACAGTGTTTGGTGTGAATTTTATGAAATGAAATGAAATTGGAAAACAGGTGTTCTTCAATTTTCAATGTTGTGCCATATCGGAACGAATAAAGATATATTGATGAATCAGGAAAAATACTTATTGTTAAAAAATAACCAATTTTTCATTGTTTATTGGAGAATAAATACATCATACTTGGTGAAATTTCCAAGACAATACCTTATTCCACGCCATATTTACAATATTAACGAAAAAGCGCAAAATCTAAAGTGTTCCAAATAAACCCGCATTTTCCATCGTAGGCATTGTGAATACCAAGACGCCATTGATTGACATATTCAAAATGTGTGCATTAAACCTTTGCATTCATAGGTGCCTTGGAAGATTAAATTTCACAGAATTTGGAAAAATGCACATATCTCCCGTTTAGAATAACCAATTTGAATGAAATAAAATGTACGTTATATAATAGCTAACAATGCGTTCTGTGCATATCAATAAATATGTGAATTTTTGCATATTAAAGGGGCACTAAGAGATGTGTTGGAGACTGCGCCCTCAATTATGATAAAAACTGGGATTAGTATATTTTTATAATTGTATTCAGCCCTCTTTGTACAAGAAAACGTCGATTCAAAAATGCTCGACGAGCATTTTACGTCCGACAGTATTCCCCTGCAGTATGCGTGATACATAACGCGAACCATATTTGCATAGAGGGCGTTTTTCAATAAATAGCGATGATATTGTTTTAATTAAGTTTGCTGTGTTTTTGTAAAAGTGAAGAATATACTCTTGAAAAATGATCTTCATAAACCCATATTTATTGTAGTCGCCTTCTTTTTGACTAGCACTGTATAATACCTCTACACCCCAAAAGTAACTCTGCTTTTTTCAACGGCAATTGAAATCTGTCACGCTAACGACCAAGAAGTTTGACCCAACGTGACTCATCCGTTGAAAACGGCAGACATACAAGCATGGGGATAAATCTTTTGATATTTTTACAATGATATTACTCAAAATGGGATAGAGGCCGACTTTTTTTCATAAAACCTACAGATACCATTACAACGTATGCGATCAGTTTAGTAGATAGCATTACATACCGTATTTAAGATGCTATCAGCATCAGTGGCGAGGGGGGCCGGGGCGACCGCCCCTCCAATATTGACGTCGTGTCGGTTGAGATTGGACACTGTCGGTTCATTGACCAAAGGAATCATGGTCAAAAGTACACAGATCTTCCCAAAAATGCAATATTCTTTGGTACAAGCTTGTTTAGAGCCAAAATGTAGCTAAATCGTGCACAATATATAGGTGTAAAGTCGAAAATTCAATTTTCGCGCTACGAGCGCATTTCTTCACTCACAAAATCTTGTCGGTTCATTTTCATTTCTCGCCCCCCCCCCCCCCTTATAGTTGATAAGGAAGGGAAAATAGTGGAAAGAAGTGAAACTCGAAAAGAAACATGGAGAAGAGAAGAGATTTAACAATTCCAAACACTAAGTTGTGTAAGCGTGCATTACGTAACTTCAGTGACTTTCATCAAGGTAATCAAGAACCCCCCCCCCCTTTTTTTTTGACTTTGTGTGAATTGCGCGTATTTGAAAAATCTAAGGGATTTGATGATCTGCAACTTTAGTATAATAAAAGTGACACATTTTCGCGATGCGCGCGCATTTGTCCAGGAATATCATTATAGAAGCCCGTTTAAAAGAAAAATGTAGGCCTACCTTAATAATGTCCAGATTCGTCGTATAAATATGTTGTTAAAATTTCTCGCGCTACGCACGCATCAAGTTTAGGAGGCGTCGTCATTCGGTGGAATAAACAATTTAGCTGCGCCATTCCCCCTGACAAAGACCCCCGATACGCCACTGATATTAACAAGAAGCTTTAATTACTAATTTGACTTAAATAACTGTAATCGAACTCATCATGCTGAGAAGTAAATGTCAACTCAAGATATGTATGGACTAGTATCTCATTATCAAAATCTGATGATGCGAACCCGGGAGAATTGTGACCGTTTATTATAGTATGATTCATTTGTTACATACACTATCTCGTGTACCCAAGTCGCTCATTGCATGCACGTATCCTGGCCTCGAATGAGAGCCTCGAACTGGAATCCGATTGAATGAAAGTGTTGCATCATTTTACAATGTCTCAATGCATGACCAGTCATATTGTGCAGAGAGACTCGGACTTGTTACTACATAATGTCATATAGTCCTATTCAATGCGCTACCAGTTTTGGGCTCTCCTCGCAAATGGCGGGTGCAAGAGCGAATCCCATAAGGTGTAGGGGTCGTCAATCAAATGAATTTGAGGAATTATCACTTCACCTCCACCCTGCCCTCCACCCACCCACCCTACCCCTTTTGATTATAGAGCTTTTTTTCTTCTTGAAGTACACAGTCCATGAAAAAATATTCACCATTGATTCTATAACAAAAACTTCTTGAAAGTATGGAATACATCCACGTATAATTATTATGTGATCTTTCCAGGGAACGCCCTCAACATCGAGAAGAAAAAAATGAAAGCAGATTTTCTTGCAGATTTACATTTTTGATCATAAATCGGACATACATTTCAAATTACAGGGCGATACGATTCTTAATTACTTCAAAATCATGGTTTTAGAGTGAAATAAACTGTCGGATTACCGACTAGTGTACTCTAGTCTACATTCACTCTAAAACTATGATTTTGAGGTAATTAGGAATCGTATCGCTCTGTAACCATGGTAACAAGGAATGTATGTACGATTTATGATCAAAAATGTAAATCTGCAAGAAAATCTACTTTCTAAAAAAATATCATGAATAGAGGGCGCTTCCTGGGATCACTGGCGATCAGACGACGATGGACACGCGAAAACCTAAATTTTGAATTCGTATTGGAATAACACGTAATCGCGAATGTTGATCTAATCATTTTGGAAAATTCATCACAGGTTAGAAGAAAATATTTCCAATCCAAAACCGTTGTGGGTGGCTAACCACCCGCAGTGTCAGTATCATTTTTTGAATTTAAACCGTTGTTAAGCGTTCGTCCCATTCACTTAATCACGTAACCTCGTTCGCATGTTCGTGAATACGCCCGTGTCCAGCGTCGTCTGCTGGCGATGGAGAGAATGAGACTTAATAAAAACAATATACTAGTTGCATTTTCTTTCTTGTGAAGACTTATACATATTGAACATTTATAAAGTGTTTTAAAAGTTTGGCCTTGGTGTGATTGGTTTAATTCTTGCCCATCTCTGTGCAATCTTCACAGATTGGCAAGACAACTTTGTACTGATGGCAGAGATGTACCAGGAAAATGGTTTGTTTAGTGATACCTATTACCTGATGTAAGATCCTCTAAGACAAGCATCTTATTAAAGGACGTTTCACACAGTGACGCCAATGAACAAGAGGCTTCCAGAGAGTGCAAACAATCTTCCAGACTCAACTGTCCTGGTTCATTCTCCCCAATATTCGAGACAGCAATGTAAACTAAATTGATGTCAGCTTGCATCGCGCGCCGGGCGCACCCCCCAACAAGTGCGCAAGTCTTCAATGTCAACCCCTTTTTTATGATGACATTTGCGTGACTGAAAACAAAAGAAGAGCGGCCATCAGGATCAATCTTCAATCTTTTTCAATTTACACTATTTTTCTCTCGCTTACAATGAAGTTTGACTATCACCTATCCTTCAAACCAACTGGCGAATTGCCATCTACTTAATGAAGTCTGTTGAACATGATAGTGGCGGGTTGCTAGCCCGGGGGGGGGGGGGGGGTACTCGGATTTGGTTTGGTCGGGGGTGTGCCGCTGGAGATCACTAACCCATACCCATTTCTAAGGGTGATTTTTCGCGAAAATAGACCCAATTTTGGCAAATTTTCGCGAAAATAGACCTAATTTTGGCAAATTTTCGCGAAAATCGCGAAAACAGGACCCATGTCTAAGGATTTTTCGCGAAAACAGGACCCATGTCTAAGGATTTTTCACTGAAAAGCCTACCCATGGCTAAGGATGTCTCGTGAAAAAACGACCCACTGGAGCGGCACATCCCCGTATGCCTTACATACGTGAGTACCGCCCCCCCCCCCCCCCCCCCCCCCCCCCCCACGGGGTTGCTAGACATAAAGAATGATGAAAGTAGAACTGGAATCGGCCACTCGCGGAAATATAATACTATCTCATGAGCGGCGAAGCTGCGCCGCTCGTGTGATGGTATAGACTACCGCGAGTGACCGATACCAGTTCTAGATGAAAGATGACATGCGGCGTCCCTTTTAAAAGCCTTACTTGTTTTTGCGCAATTGGTTATCGGCAGCTCGTCCCCAAACAGAAAAAGTCGGATCGAGTTTCGAGTTTGCACCAGAGTTTGCCAGTAGAAATATATTGAACTGATATATGTGACATTTGCAAGATATTTGCGATGGCAAATAATCCCGCCCCTACACCTGAGAGAGCAATCTACGGGTTTGTGTTGTATCTGGGTGCTATGTTTGGGTTAGGTGAGCAAAATTTAAAGTATCAGTATGACTATGAGTATTTCCACACACTACACAGGGGAAATTCCTACACAGGCCTGGGTGCAGAATTATGCAACCTTGAAAACAAAGTCAAAGTTATACATTTGCGTTATAAATCTCAACTTCTGATTGTAAGGCTCAAAATTCAGCTGACGGACTAAACCGTATGCTTCATGACTGATACTGTAAAACTAAAAACCAATATTTTTGCATAAAGTAAAGATATTTTCGCGCATTTTGATATCATATACTATAGACATTTCACGAATTGTATTTTTCGCGGGCGACCTTCTGGATGCATTGCATGAATGTTGAAAACAACATTTTCGCGTGTTAAAATAAAACCACTGCGAAAATTTCAGCTTTTACAGTATCTGATATGACCTTCATTTCAACAATGATTATCATATGCCGGCAGAAGCTATACAGCCGATGATCGGGCAGCTATTCCAGGAAAAACTATACAGCCGATGAGTGGTTTCGAATAGCCCTGCAGAGCCTATAGTACAGGAAACCCATACATTGGTGGGTTTTTTCTCTTCTTTTTTCCCCCTACCAACGTATGGGGAAATTGTAATTGCTAGAAACTGTCAATTTGATTTGCTGTTACTAAGTGAATGGGATGCTCTCAAATGATTGGCGAGGGAATTACAGCAAAACTGCATTCCCGTTGATTTTCATACTAGCTACACACCTTCATAAAGTCCGAGCTTCTTTCTTGTCAGCCACTTTTTAAAACATGAAATTGCTAAATTATTCGATATTTAATCACTGATTCTCCGCCGTGTAATGCAATTGTAGAACTTGTTTTCGTAGTTTCCGATATTTTTGCTATCCCATTACGCAACGCGCAGTCCAGATCAGATATAGTCTCGTCTACCAACGTCGTAAAATAACATACACGTCTATCTGTATCTGTGAGAATACTTCTCAACACTCCATCCGGAGCCAAGCGAGTCTACGTACACCCGGAATGTTAAAACGACTCGAGATACCTCTATCCAGATATCGACGAGTTATTGAGCCCTGTGTAATTTCTTTAACAGTCAAGTTTCGTGAAATCAACGCTAAGTGTATTGGCTTAAAATGTCACCTTATTTTTCAACGGATTGTTTTATTTGTAAGGAATTTGAAACGAATGGCCAGATACATTGTATATGAGGAAGAGTAGATAAGAACACGCACAAATAAGTGTTTTTATGAGCTCTGGTAAGCGATACGTAAATTACCACAAAAATCATATGTAGAAGGAGTCATACTTAGGATGGGGACAGATTGTGAAACATGCAAAATACCCTATGATGAATAATACCAACTGATGACAAATATCACTAAGTATGATTTGTTTTACTAAGAGCCTATCTAAATTGGACCCACTAAACCGTACGGTTCTCTTGTTAAGCCGGCCCCATGCACCTCGGCCCTCTGGGCCTGCGGTTCTGTTTCTTACGGGCTATCCGCGTATATCGGCCTCCGGCCTTGCATGTGAGTCATTTAACATCATCGGCTGTATAGCTTTTCTCGAAATGGCTGCCCGATCATCGGCTGTATAGTCACTTCCTTCAACAATATAGGCCTACGCCTACGGTCATGATGAGTCATAGATAGCGGTATGTAAATCATGAAGTATGCGGTCGATTCCGTCTGGTGAGTTTGGAGCCTTAAACTTTTAAAGGCATACTCGATGGTACCGTACTTATATTCCACATCACTATAAACCCCCTAGACCTATCCTAAACCATTTCCTGCGTTACTTATATTTATTTGCCCGCACGGGGCCGCCGTGTGTTTGTGGGGTATGTGTGTATAGTGCCGCGGCAGCGCGCCCTTGTGCAAACATGCATGCGATGCGTTCACCACGGTATGCGTCCCATGCCTATTGCGTGCCAAGCGTATACCCATGTTCCACAGAGAAAAAAATCGTTAGAGGGTTAAAGGCTTCAAAGCTTTTTCACATTGATGATTGGCAGTTGTCAGTCATGTACTCCAGGTCAGACCATTTTGGACGTGACATAAAAATATTTCAACATAAACTAATTCCATGAAATCCCGTGTTATTTTTGATGACAGGTGTGTATCTGGTATGGGCATTTCTATCAGATAGCTGGCTGTATCCTATAGGGCTGACATACTGGCCACAAAAGTAAGTAGCCTAAAGTTATAAATTTCTAACTCTACTAGTAGATAAAAATTGAACAAAGTATTAAAGTCTCCGACTGTTTGCTTTCATTTTCGGCTATTTTGCGTACACATACTGCTGTCTTTAAGTATTCAAAAGCAGGTTATTTCAAAAACTACCCTACCCTATTTGTTTTTGTCATGTTAGGCCAATCAAACCATTTTTGTAGGCCTTAGGTAGGGGTACAGCCAGTAATTACTCCCTTATTTGACAGCTTGACAGTGTCATTCCTAAAACCATGCCTAAGAAGTTAGGGTTAAGGTTGTTCCTATGGTAATAGAGCTTGCTGAGTTCCACGATAATCTGAAATTTGAGCTTGATCGGAGGTACGGTTTTCTAGATATGACAATTTAATTGTCAAAAATGAAGCAAAATTGAAGCGTTAATTTCTTTTGTTTCTTATTGTTTTTTTGACTCCCTAGCAAAATAATTAATCTATGCAAAAATGTTTAATTAATTTTTACAAGAAAAGTATAAATG
This sequence comes from Ophiura sarsii, assembly GCA_035610835.1. NCBI lineage: Eukaryota > Metazoa > Echinodermata > Ophiuroidea > Amphilepidida > Ophiuridae > Ophiura > Ophiura sarsii. The sequence goes on from CM069446.1 coordinate 78,668,289, forward strand.
CTACAAAGCTGGAATTTTGGGAGCTTGTTAATTATAGTTTTTAGAAACTTTCCTGTGCTGCAGGAGGCTGTAAGACATCTGCATAATTAATTATACTTAATTATCTAAGGAAGCCTTAAGTTATTGAAAAATGAGGCTAATTAATGCACTTAATTAATTTTTTCAAGTTCATGCACTTTCTTAAATGTATTTGTTGGTTTATACTACTCTTCTTATTTTCTGTGCTGCGGGAGTCTATAGGAGTTTTTAATAAATATTTAGAGCAAAAACAAAATACCTAGGGAGTCAAAAAAACAATGAAAAACATAAGAAAATAGACTGCCCTCTGTTGGCCGAAAAACAATACAAAACAAAAGAATGCAAAATGACTTCAAATGGTTATATCTGTTGAACCGTGCACCCGATTCACCTCCAGTAAAATACTCTTTTGTTGTATTCAACCAGCGCTCTACCTTATACTTGAATATCAAGATTTTTTCTAGCCATAGGAACACCCTTAACACTTTCCATGCGGCTGAAAGATTTACCATTATACAAAACAGATTTTTCAGAAACCTTTCCCAAATTTCAAAGTCTTATCTCACAAATTCCTGAACCAATGCATGTTTGTACTTATTTTAATGCATTTCTCATGGTGATTCCAAATATGGTGATGAAATCCAATAACATTTTTGAAACATTTTGTGAAATGTTGGAACTGCTGTGTGGAAAGTGTTAAAACAATTGGGCACTATAGTATTAGACCCAATAATTGTCAGTCCATACCCAGGAAGATCAGAGCACTGGTATTTATGAACGCTCCCTTATTTATATTTGTATGATAAGTTGTTGTTGTATTTGTATTTTAAGTTATTTCTAATATCAGTGGCGTAGCCAGGTATTTCATATTGGGGGGGGGGGGGGGAAATAAAAGTGAACTGACAGTGCAGTGAAATTTTCGTAAATCTTCGTTTTGCAGTCATGAATTTCACTTAAGTGGGGGAGGGGGGGGTAAAGGTAAAAAATTTTGCACGGCCACAAAAAAACCCCCGCACAGTCCTAAAAATAGCACTGTCACCAAATAATAACCAATCCTTGGGGTTTTCATCAGTTTTCTCTGTAACATTATTCCTTTATTTAGCACACTGCTGCATACATTTGGAAACTATTTATGTACAAATTTTACAACTAATATTACTATTTTTTCTGTCAGGTGGGGCAACTGCCAGTGCAAATCTCGACCGACAGTGTCGAGTCTCAACCGAAACGACTCTTATATTGGCAGGGGGGCCACCCCCTGGCTACGCCATTGTCTGATGTGTAATCTATGATGTATCTTCTTCATTATGTTCTTATATTTTTCATACATGTATGTTGTGCGCCTTGGGGTTGTGTTCACAATGTGATGCGCTTTATAAATGCCCTTTTATTATTATTATTATTATATTATATTGACCATATATCTAGAAGGTCATCACATGTCACCATTCATATTTTTGGGACACTGGACATGAGAATGATTGTAAAATAATCAAATTTTTGATAACAAATCTTGTCTGATTATTAATCTTTATTTTGTGTAGAAAACATAGATTTTGATAATTTTAGGAGTGTTTCAAATTAGGCTTTTGGGGTTGAGGAAAGTGTGAAATCCATTTACATAATAGGGGTGAAGGATGAAGCCAATAAAACATTAAAATTGAATTCAATAATATGGTGATTGGCATCAACCCCTATGTTTGGTGGGCTTCTATCTGGATGGAGGAGTGGAATAGAACATGTTTTAACACTTTCCACATGGCTATTAGTTTTACCATATACAAAACAGATTTGTCAAAACCTATTCCAACTTTGAAAGTCTTATCTGAAGAATTTATGAACCCAAACTAAACATGTTTGTACTTATTTTAATGCATTGCTCATGGTGATTCCAAATATGGTGATGAAATTCAATTAGTTTGACATCTTTGTGACATTTTGTCGTCTGCTGATGACTGCCACATGGAAAGAGTTGGGTAGGTGGGTGGAATTGTCGTCTGCTGATGACTGCCACATGGAAAGAGTTGGGTAGGTGGGTAGAATTGTCGTCTGCTGATGACTGCCACGTGGAAAGAGTTGGGTAGGTGGGTAGAATTGTCGTCTGCTAATGACTGCCACATGGAAAGAGTTGGGTAGGTGGGCGGAATTGTCGTCTGCTGATGACTGCCACGTGGAAAGAGTTGGGTAGGTGGGTGGAATTGTCGTCTGCTGATGACTGCCACGTGGAAAGAGTTGGGTAGGTGGGATACAAATGAGTCTTGTGCCTGGTCAGGAATGGGGTTATTCATTCTTTGCTCCAAAACATTTCTGGAAATGTTTTTCAGAAGTATTTAACCTTTTCACACTGCCCGACGATCGATCATATTTTGATCGATCGTCATTGTGTAGGCTACCATAATAGTCGTTTATAATTATATTAGTTGAGTTCTTCAGCGGTGATCGGTCGTTAACCCTGCTTGCGATCGACCAAATAGGCCGGTCGATGTTGAAAGGTCCTTTGGGTTAGCGTTGAAAGACGATCGATCGTCCGAGAAAGTGGACTGTCGATCAGTAATATTTTTACCTTGTTTTCGAACGATCGCATAGTCTAAAAAAAATCCAACGATCGCTTGTTCAAAGATCACTCGTTCAAAGATCGATCGTCCAAAGATCGATCGTCGGGTTGGTATGAAAAGATTAATTATTTTCTATTAAATTTGCTCTTGAAAAACATTATTTTGATACGTTGTATAAGTACTCACCAATAACACCCGTCATCTATTTTTGCCACAGATATTGGGCTATTGCTGTACCCATATATGGTTGTGTAGGAATTGTATTTCTTTACATATTTTACACTGCCTATAACTTCATCATTACACTGCATTTAGATTCTATTCACACAATAAGAGGTAAGTATACTATAAATGCGGTGCAGCACATAAAAAGGGGGGGGGGGACTTTGCAGGTGAAGTCAATTTTGAGTCTATTATGTGTGCTCTCAGAGCATTTTTTAAGCTTTAAAATGACACAAAATTTATCAAAATTTATCAAGTCATTCAGATTTTACGAGTGAAAATGACTCCTAAATTCTTATTATTTTTTCTTTATTTTTTTCTGGCCGTTTTCATCTCTATCTTTAAAAACACACTGCCGCAAAGTCCCACATTTTGATTTGCTGCATCACAAATATGTGGTGCAGCACATCGATCACAATAAAAAGAGGGGACTTTGCAGGTGAAGTTAATTTTGAGTTTATTATGTGTGCTCTCAGAGCATTTTCTAAACTATAAATTGGTTGTCATTTTAAAAATTATCAAAATTGATCAAGGCATTCAGATTTTACGAGTGAAAATGATTCTTAAATTATTAATATTATCTTTATTTTTTCTGTCTGTTTTCATCTACATGTATATTAAAGTCCCACCTTTTGATGTGCTGCATCACAAATGCCATAGCTAGGATTTTAGGGGGGGGGGGGGGGGGGTGGGGAGCAGCAACAGTTGGGGTGGGGGGGGGCAGCAACAGTTGGTACTGAGCAGTAGGCTATGTCTGGTTGGTTGGTTGGTTCGGTCCTGTCATGACTGACAGCTCGTGACCTTACAGATACTACGCCACAAATAACGATTTTCAGCAAAGGAGTAACAATCACGGAGAGGGTGTCCAGTAATCAATTTTATTTGGTCAATCCACCGGGAACGAGGTCTGCCTTTCTTACGCTTCCCTTCAATCATGCCTTGCATGATCATCTCCTCTAGGTTGTTACCCTTGCGACGTGAGATATGGCCAAAGTAGCTCAGCATTTGGGTGTTAATAGCATGAAGAAGTCGTTTAGACACCCCTATTTCTTCAATAATACTGGCATTGGTCCTTCTCATTGTCCATACGATACGAAGCATACGCCTCCAACACCACATCTCGAAAGCAGCTATTCTGTTTTTGTCAGCTTTGGTTAGGGTCCACGTCTCACATGCATACATGGCAATTGGAAATACAAGGGCTTGGACAAGCCTGGTTTTTGTTGCTCTGGTTATGTCTATGTCTGGTAAGAGGTCAAAATAATGTAGAAAATACTGGTCATTTTAAAAGATATGGGATAGGCCTGTCATTCAGTGAGGAAAACAATATTTGGTCTTTTGGTGAAAATAATTATTTATTATCATGTGTGTTATAGGGTGTCATTCAGTGTGTGTGTTATAGGGTGACAGGCTTACAAACCCTCAGACCATGTCTCATATCCTGTTTACAAGGGATGGTATGGGTATAAATAAAGTCTGGGACAGTTCTTTTTTTGAATGACAGGCCTATCCCATATCTTTTTAAATGACCAGTATTTTCTTCATTATTTTTATAATCAGCATAATAGAAGATTAGATTCCCTTAACACGTGTCTGTATTGTCCTAAAAACAATCATACTTCTTATGTTTGTTACACACCCACACCAGGGATAGCACTGGATCCAAAATGTGAGAGGTCCCATGACATTTTTCAGGACCCCGTAGGACTTCAAAAAACAAATTTAAGGGGTCTCCCAAGAAAATGAGGAGTCCTGAAGTTTGGGTATTTAAAAAAATTACTTTTTTACGGGCAGTTTTAATGGATTTATATTGTGAGCAAAGGATGGATATGTAATTTACAGAATTTCTTAAGGTTTCCATTTCCACACATCGTCAAATTTAAGGGGTCCCTTCAATTTTGATTGGGACCCGCAAGTCTTTCCAATTTGAAACCTGACGCGTCACTATTAGAAAGTGAGAGGTCTAGGACGCGCAGACACGTCAGAATGCGACCCCTGACCCACACCCACAATGTTTTGGTCATTTTCACGTGTGCATACAAAGTATACGTAACTTTGAACTCCCTCCCTCCCTCCCTCCCTCCCTTGCACTAGGCAAAAAAAATAAAGGTTTATTTACCCAAACACGACCGGCCCATCAAATTTAAAAAACATGTACCTGCTCTTTTTTTTAAAAGATATTTTTATTTTCTTACCGTCTTACCGCTCCCATAACCCTCCAGGGTCGTAGGCGCACTGCATGGCGGATTTCTTCACCACCTTCCTCCATCTGACTCGGTCATGTGCTAATGCTTGGGTTTCTGCAAAGGTTTTCCCAGTCCATTCTGTGATGTTGTCTCTCCAACTTTTCCTCTGGCGACCTCTTCTTCGCTTCCCCTCTACGGTGCCCTGCAGGATGGTCTTGGAGAGGCTACTTGATCTGGTTACATGGCCATACCATTTTAGTTTTCGCTTTTTCACGGTGGCCAGCAGGTTTGTATAGCTCTTCATGTGCTGTGCCACTCTTCGACGCACTTCCTCGTTTGTGATGTGGTCAGTATATGAAATGCCAAGGAGGCGTCTAAGACTTCTCATCTCTACCGCTTCGATCTTTCTCTGAAGTTCTGCCGTCAGAGTCCATGACTTGCATGCATACAAGAATATGGAGAGCACAAGGGCATGCAGAAGCCTTAGTTTGGTGCCAAGAGTGATGTTTTTATCTCTCCAAATGGGTTGTAACTTCGCCAAGGCAGCTGTTGTAAGTGCGATTCTTAAAAAGGATTTCTGGCTTGGAACCTTCGTCGCTGATGATGGCCCCAAGGTATTTGAACTTCTTTAACTGTCTGCAGTCTTTGGCCATTGACTGTGATTGATGTTGTTATCACTTCGTCTTTGTTAATCAGCTTGGTTTTCTCTGCACTTATTTCCATGCCGTATGTTGTCGATGTTTTGTCCAGTTGGTCAACCAAACTCACCAGCTCTCTCTTCTTCGCTACCTGCCAGTCAGTCGATGTCGTCAGCAAACCTCAGATTGGTGATGTTTCTCCCTCCTATGCTGACTGTTCCATTGTGATCTGTTAGTGCATCAGTCATGATTCTTTCTAAGAAGATATTGAATAAGGTAGGGGATAGTAGGCAGCCTTGTCGGACCCCAACTGCGGAGTGGAACCATTTACAAACTTTACCTTGTGCAAGTACTGCGCTGCTGGCTTTGCTGTACAGTTGCTCGATGGTTTGAATGAGCTTTTAGCCCATGTTGTAAAGCTTCATCGTGGCCCTCAGTGCTTTGTGCCATACACGGTCAAAGGCCTTTTTAAAGTCAATAAACACATGGAAGATGTCTTGCTGATGTTTTTATGGTAACAAATGTATATTTTAAATGATATTTTTATCTGAAGTTGCCAAATAGATAAACAAACTGTCCTAGGCTTTATTTATACCCATATCCTTCCTTGTAAACACCAACAGGACATCAGATATGGTCTGAGGGTTTGTAAGCTTTTTACCTTTGCATTTAACACACATGCTTTTACTGAAATTTTAGACTTTTCACATTTTTTTTGTATGCACTATTAAAACAAAGTAATAAGTGATTGAAAAAAACATTGTAGGCCTATAGTCTTTTTCTTCTCTAAAAGTGTCAGGTAAGCTTTAGAACTCCAAAGTGTCTATAGCAAAAAAAATAAAGATAAAAAATAACATAAGTAAACTGGCAACAATTTTCTGATTTTAAATATTTTTTAAGGTGCATTGAAGAGTTGATATATCAGTAATAATAAACAATACAAGTTCATAATGGAGTGTTAACCCTAACCCCCCTGAGTGCTAAAAAATGCTAATCCAAAGTCCCTCTCCAAACGCATGCGCCGTCAGTTTTCGATGACGTAGTCAACCGAGCCTATATAATGAGTGCAGTATACTGCACGAATGTGTAGCTGAGGGCCGTGGCTTAGTGGTGGGAAGGTGGGGCTTGAGAACGGAGGGTCCCCGGATCGAATCCCGGCAGGTTCCCGGAGATTTAGTTGGTGTTTTTTCCTCGAAAATTGTGATCCCGGTCAAAAATCCTAAACCGGGGTTAGGGTTATGGTAAAAAAAATTAAAAAAAATGTTTGTGTTCTATTAACCCTAACCCCCCTGAGTGCTAAAAAATGCTAATCCAAAGTCCCTCTCCAAACGCATGCACCGTCGGTTTTCGATGAAGTAGTCAACCGAGCCTATATAATGAGTGCAGTATACTGCACGAATGTGTAGCTGAGGGCCGTGGCTTAGTGGTGGGAAGGTGGGGCTTGAGAACGGAGGGTCCCCGGATCGAATCCCGGCAGGTTCCCGGAGATTTAGTTGGTGTTTTTTCCTCGAAAATTGTGATCCCGGTCAAAAATCCTAAACCGGGGTTAGGGTTATGACAACTTGAGCATAAGCAATTACTACTTGATACCCTATGGTATCACTCAAAGCAAGACAGCTTTATGGTTTGAGAACCAATATATATTTTTACACAATACAACACTCTGACAACCCCTCTACTGCTGCTAAAAATACTGATCTACTCATTACATGTTATCAGACACTATTGTGCAAGCAGGCGAGACGTGTTGTTCGAGAACCGCCTTGTATAGACATGCTCTGGATATCCTTGAAGCTTATCGCCAATTACGTCACATAGTAATACATGCTTTGCATACAAATTGCCCTCCCTCTTAGTACATATGCTGTGTACCTAACTTAAAATGGCAAAAAAAACCCTGTTCTACGGGGCTGACCAAACCATTTTTCTTTAGAATTTTAAACAACAAAATTAAAGGAAATTTTTCCTTTTTTTCTTGAAAATTGTTGACATTTTACCCAACAACTAATAACGACCGACCGACCAATCCTACCTGAGAGGTCCGCAACCCTGTAGAGAACAGGGTTAGGTTTTTTTGTAGTCTTACAGTGGGATATAATTTCCTACTTATACGAACAATGAAAATGTATTAACAATTCTTTTCAATTCTTTTCTATTTTATATTCTGAACAGATGAGCATTCCAAACCTGTCATGGCAAAAGGAGATCTTGCACCAAATGCCATCCCTCCCCTGAGAGATATTCCAATCAGCGAGATTAACCGTCAACTATATAGAAGACCACCTAGAGCTACTGCAAGAGTTGCACCGCAGACCTGATGTCTATAAGGTCTTGTGTTATACACTGTCCCTCTCTTCTGCTCTCCAATGAGATGGATTCCAGACAAACAGATGGTTTGAACACCTGAAGACTCTTGGTTAACTCTTTAAACGCGGCAGTTGTGTGCAGACGATAGTTCCAAAATTGCACAAAATGTTTAAAGAATGTCAAAATTATTGAATTTCATCACCATGAGAAATTCATTAAAATAAGTGCAAACATGCCTAGTATTGGTTCAGTAATTCTTGAGAAAAGATTTTGAAAGTTGTGAAAGATTTCTGAAAAATCTGTTTTGTATAATATGGTAAAACTAATAGCCGTGTGGAAAGTGTTAATGGAGTTAACCATAGTATTGTGAAATAGCCTTAAATTAGGGGGCAGTCATTTACTTTGTATTAGTGGGGGTGGCATCCCAAAAATGTCTTTATCATCATCACTCCCTAACAATTATAGATTATTTTTATGACCCAACTCCTCAGCAGTGGCGGCGCCAGCATCTCTTTTTTTGGGGGGGGGGGGCAAAGTGGAGCAAGAAAAAATAGTTTGCCATTTTGCACTAAAATTGTCAAATTTGGCCTAACATTTAGCTTTCTGTGCTATAAATGTCAAAATTTGGTAAGAAAATTGTCAAATTTTGTCTAATTTTAACTAAATTGATTTAGGGGGAGGGGGAGGGGAAAAAAAGCACCGCCACTGCTCCTCAGATGTTGATTATCCTTATGATTAACCCCCCCCCCCCCACACACACACACAAATCTGTTCTTATAACATATGATGCGGAAGCTTTGGGTAGCACAATTGTTGTTTTGTAGATAAAACGCACAAAATATTTCAGTTTTTCAACTAAAATTGTTTTGACCCGCCCTCCATTACGATGGTATTAATTTCATGACCCCTCCTCCCCCCCCCCCCCCCCATTTTCTGATTAAAAATCTATGACCCTCCAGGATATTTGGAACCCCACCACCTACAGTAGAAAATGACAGCCCCTTAGTTAATCTTGCTCATACATGATGTTATCCATGCGTTTTGCTGGTACAAGGAGTGCATTGAAAGTGTCTAATGCACTCCGCGTGTGCGCCTTTCAATGCGCGCACCACACGCTTTATTTTGATTCGTTGTTCAGGAATCGCGGGTTCATCGATTTTCACTGCAGAAGTTAGCACTTGTTAACATGTTTTTATTCGTTTTTACATAGTTCAAAATTACGCTCAAATTGTTAATTTTGATTTGTATAGTGGAGGCTGATCGGTTTGTCACGGACGGACGTTTGTGCAAAACATGAGCGAAAAACAGTTTGTAAAAAGTAACTACTGACATTTATTCAACTTTTTATGTTTAATGTTATAGAGAATCATCAACTTTATTGAAATACCAAAAAAAATTTAAGGTGTGGTTTGTTACTAAAAATAGAACGACGGAAATGTTTGTGTCACGGACGGACTAGATAGAAATAGGGTTCTCTACCTTTTAGTGCTTCTTTTTAATTTCTATCTAGTCAACTCCATATTCCCCAATGCTTTCCAGGTCAAATAGCAAGTAAGATACATGGTTTGAATATCTGATACACAGCATTTGAAAATATTTCTTATTTTTCACAGGGGTAGGGTAACAAACTTTGTCACGGACGGACATTTTTGAGCGTCACGGACGGACGCAAATGTTAACTACATAACAAACTTTGAAATTGCCACTTATTTACACTTTAGTATGAAAAAATGGTATCAAATACTTACAAAATAGTAAGAAAAATGTTAAGTCATGAATTTTCAGTCTTAGTAATAAAAAGCAGTCAAGATATTTAGTCTTTTTTGGCACTTTGATAGCAGAGGGTGAACAGTTCAAGGTTCACATTGGTGTGAAAAAATTACTTTTTGATATTGATATTGAAATGTACCTCACAATATTGGACAACATCTTGGCTAACTGAAACTGCATTTGAAAAGAAGAAAAAACGCGGAAAAGTTTTCGGAACAGTCCATTATTGCCCAAGGGGTAGAAACAAGATGCGTCATGGACGGACATTCTTAGTAGAAGTTGACCTTGCCATATTTTATGTTAATGTAACATTTTCAAATTTTTTAAATTAAAAATTGATAGATGGCACATTTATCCATTAAATAAGAAATATATTTTAGAAAAAAAGTTCTGGGAAGTAATTACCCTGCCCTTGTGATAACTTTTTGATGCAGAGCTGTCCGTCCGTGACGCAAAAAAGTTTGAAAGTTGTACAACTTTTTTCAAGGAAAGAGAGAAAAAATAAAAACATAGTGAGCTATCTCATGTAGAAATGAAACTTAACAATGGCGTCAATAATTAAGTTAAATCAGTGATTAAAAGTTGTCACGGACGGACACAAATTTTGTCACGGACGGACATTATTCAGTTCTGAGTACAAATGCCAAACTGAATCCTGCCCCTCTTACCATAAATGGCAAGAGATAGACCTGCTGCATCATATAAATAGACTGTATGCTGTGATACAACTTTGTAAAACAATTTTGACCCTTCTTTGATAAATTTTGTTTGATTAATTGTGTAAAAGACTGTATGCTGTGATACAACTTTTTAAAACAATTTTGACCCTTCTTTGATAAGTTTTTGTTCAATTAATTGTGTAATTAAAGGTTAGTGATAATGGATACATGTAGGCATCCAACCGTGTTTTGAGTTTTTAAAGTTTCATGAAGAAAAAGCCTCCAACTTTTGATAGTGCAATGCTTAAAATTAAATTTGTGCTAACATCTCCAATGATACTTTCTGATTTCAATGCTGTTACTTGCTTTTATTTTACATACACTTATTATATGGGGCAATTTTAAACAGTGTCTTTTAACTGATCTCATGCTACCCCTTTTATTTGCAAGCATTATTTCAGCATGTACAGGCAGTAAGGTTAACAAGTGCAAGCTTTACTACAGATTCACCAAAGAAGATCTGCTGAGGGTTCACAAATGCGCAAATAAGCAAATGACTTCATTTGACTTCAAGTAATTTTATAGTGCACCTGGTGAGCATCATAACATGTGCTCACTGCTGTAGCAAACCTAATCATTTGCATAAAAGGCATACCTGTATGGACTAGTTCATTTAATGGTAAGAGGGGTGGTATTCAGCTTTGCTTGTGTGCTCAGAACTGACCAGTAGCTAACAGTGTCCGTCCGTGACAAAATTTGTGTCCGTCCGTGACAACTTTTAATTAAAGATTTAACTAATTTATGCCTGTCCTAATTAATTAATACTCCTGCATGGGATAGAATACATATAAGGGAGATACTTCACAATGTTTTTATTTTTTTACTTTGTCCTTGAAATTAGTTAAAAACTTTTAAACTTTTTTTGTGTCACGGACGGACAGCAAAACATCAAAATGTTAACGCAAGTCTAGCGATATAACTTCCCCAGAACTTTTTTCCCAAATATTTATCTTATTTGATGGAAAAGTGTGTCAGCTATCAATATTACATCCCAAAACTCTGAAAATGTTACATAAACATAAAAATATAGCACGATGAACTTGAACTAAAATGTCCGTCCGTGACGCATCTTGTTTTCACCCCTTGGACAATAATGGACTGTTCCGCGAACGTACCGCATTTTGAATTTTTTTAAATGCAGTTTCAGATAGCCTAGCTATTGTCCAACATTGTGAGGTACCTATCAATATCAAAATCAGACATTTATTTTTTCATAACCATGTTAACCTTTAACCGATCAGCCTCAGTGTCGTTTATGAAATAGGTCAATACATGCGTATATTTTGTTTCTCGAAAAATATTAAAAATCAATGCACTTGCACAAATGTTGATTTGCTCACAATAGCACTCCCCCTGCGGGGTCGTGCCATTATTCACACATCAACATCAGTGCGTGTGCATTAATTTGTCTAATTTTTCTCGAAACGACAAATATGCATTTATTGACCTATAATTATTACAATTGAATTCAAAGACATACAACTACCATTGGGACAGGTTGCAATTTGGTCCTGAAACCCTAATATTCACCTACGTGCTTTGACTCATGCTGCTGCAGTGGCTGCTATCATACTAGGGGACTTAAGGTTACTATAGTTTGATCAGTTACAAATTGGCAAAGTCTCCTTACAGCAGCGAATGAATACAGAAGGACGAGGGCGCGCATGAAGGCAACAACTGCACTGTGCATCATGTGTGTGATGCTTGTGTGCGACCAAAGCTGCGTACGTGTGGCGGCTAGCCATAATCTTGCGCATACGCTTGGATTACTAATGCGCGCTGAGGGAGATAAAAACCAAATATTTCTCGCCAATTTGGAACTGATTAAACTACAGCATGACCTGCAACAAATTGTTGAATATTGCGATGTAGAAGGTATAAGGCCAACACACTGGATTGGACCGTATTGGGTTGTAGAAGGTATAAGGCCAACACACTGGATTGCACCGTATTGGGTTGTAGAAGGTATAAGGCCAACACACTGGATTGCACCGTATTGGGTTGTAGAAGGTATAAGGCCAACACACTGGATTGCACCGTATTGGGTTGTAGAAGGTATAAGGCCAACACACTGGATTGCACCGTATTGGGTTGTAGAAGGTATAAGGCCAACACACTGGATTGCACCGTATTGGGTTGTAGAAGGTATGAGGCCAACACACTGGATTGGACCGTATTGGGTTGTAGAAGGTATAAGGCCAACACACTGGATTGCACCGTATTGGGTTGTAGAAGGTATAAGGCCAACATACTGGATTGCACCGTATTGGGTTGTAGAAGGTATAAGGCCAACACACTGGATTGCACCGTATTGGGTTGTAGAAGGTATAAGGCCAACACACTGGATTGCACCGTATTGGGTTGTAGAAGGTATGAGGCCAACACACTGGATTGGACCGTATTGGGTTGTAGAAGGTATAAGGCCAACACACTGGATTGCACCGTATTGGGTTGTAGAAGGTATAAGGCCAACACACTGGATTGCACCGTATTGGGTTGTAGAAGGTATAAGGCCAACACACTGGATTGCACCGTATTGGGTTGTAGAAGGTATAAGGCCAACACACTGGATTGCACCGTATTGGGTTGTAGAAGGTATAAGGCCAACACACTGGATTGCACCGTGAACAACACCTTGTATCAACTGATAAACCTCAGTTTCTATATTATGTACTTTATTTTCAAATCTTACTTTACTAATACATTAACCCTAACCCCGGTTTAGGATTTTTGACCGGGATCACAATTTTCGAGGAAAAAACACCAACTAAATCTCCGGGAACCTGCCGGGATTCGATCCGGGGACCCTCCGTTCTCGAGCCCCACCTTCCTAACACTAAGCCACGGCCCTCAGCTACACATTCGTGCAGTATACTGCACTCATTATATAGGCTCGGTTGACTACGTCATCGAAAACCGACGGCGCATGCGTTTGGAGAGGGACTTTGGATTAGCATTTTTTAGCACTCAGGGGGGTTAGGGTTAATAGAACACAAAAAAAAAACTTTTTTTTTTTTACCATAACCCTAACCCCGGTTTAGGATTTTTGACCGGGATCACAATTTTCGAGGAAAAAACACCAACTAAATCTCCGGGAACCTGCCGGGATTCGATCCGGGGACCCTCCGTTCTCGAGCCCCACCTTCCTAACACTAAGCCACAGCCCTCAGCTACACATTCGTGCAGTATACTGCACTCATTATATAGGCTCGGTTGACTACGTCATCGAAAACCGACGGCGCATGCGTTTGGAGAGGGACTTTGGATTAGCATTTTTTAGCACTCAGGGGGGTTAGGGTTAACATACATTAATTCAGTCGTGTAACTATATACACAATGCTTGATTTCCACCTGGATAAAAAAAATGTCATGCTCTCTAGACAATTGAGTTATGACATGAAATCAAAATCACTCCATTGATTATCATGGAAGAAGCATTGTACCATAATAAAACTGTACAGAAATTTGTATGTACATTGTACATACTATTTTTGTTACTAACATACACATGTAGAACATACAGGGCGTCTCATAAAAAATTGCAATGCTCTATTAGGAACCGAATCAAACGAGGTTTTCTTCAATTTATAGCCGACTAATTTGACTTTATTTTGTCGTTTCAATTGTTCTATTCAAACTTTTATTTAGGAAGTTATGATCACCTAATGGAGCGTTGCAATTTTTTTTAGACACCCTGTATGTAGGGGTGATTTTATCAACCTTCTCCAAATCGGCGCTTTTCTGTCAAAACCTCATATGTTTTTCTGGCCCTTCAGCATGTATAAAGTAAAAGTGCCCAATGGTTATACACAGGAAGTGTTGCTTTAGACATGTTCAGGGGTCAGATGGAGATATGTGACCTGCTCCCACAAAACCCTCCATAAGTATTGCATTTGTTGTGTTGATTTGTTAATGATGTATCACTTGTTATAATTGCTCATACTTTTGTCCATGAAAAATCAGTATTTCTCTTGAAAAATTTCTTTTTTTCTATTGATTAGTGACACTTTATTGAGCTGTATTTCCATCTGGCAACTTATGTCGGGTTTTGTGAGAGCTTATAATGTTTTGACAAAACAGCAACAACAAGTTTTTTATTAGCTTTGGAAAATTAATACATTTCCGTGAACATTCAATTTGATAAATATTGATTCTGTTGAAAAATTTGAAGCCTTTTAAAAAATTCCGAAAACTTGGATGATGATTAAATTTGGAAAATTTTCTGATTCCCTAAACCACCTAAAAATGTGTGAATACTGACTAAAGACTATTTGGCCATCACAAGACAGTACCGTAACTGCGTATTCTACTAATTGCAGCACATAACGCGCGCAACCTACTCGAGGCGCTGGCGTATACACACAAGCGTTGAAAGACCGAATATACACATGCGTGCGTAAAAGCTGCGCCTAGTTAGTTACGTCACTGTCCAGAGGAAGCCAAATGGAGTATAGTGAACATTACAAGAACGGTTGACCTGTCTGTAGACCTGGTGGATAATTCTGTCTCAATTAATAGTAATAATTCAATTTGGTCAAATGGTGACAAAAAACACCAAAACCTGTACACCCGCACAAAACCTGCACACCGACCCATTTGTTTCAAATTTTCAAATTTGTTTTTAAAAAATTACATAATTTTCTTTGAATTTGTTTTTGAAATTGTTTTTGAACATTTTGGTTGAAATGTTTAGAAATTTTGTTGTTGAAAATGTCAACAATTGTCGAAATTAATCAAAATGTTCACCAAAATTTGGACCCAACGGACAACCCCCTCGGACGACTGACCCTACCTAAGAGGTCTGTTTGCCCCGTAGAACAGGGGGTGTTGTTTTTGGTTGCCTTAAGCAGAGTGGGTCACCTTGTTCCACAGTCATGTCGTTTTTCAGTTAAACTACTGTTGTAAAAAGGCGATAACATTTATAGCAATATATATTTTATAAAATGTACAATTTTCAATATATTTATTTGTTATTTGTTATTTGTTGTTCATTGTAAATCATTTAACCCGCAAATGGTTAAAAAGTGCAACCATGTGGACGTGTGAACACTGTTTACAAACCGACTATTTTATGTGAAACCAACTTCTTAAATGTTTATACTTGTCAAGCAAAATACTCATGAACAAGAAAATGTCAATCTAATTATTTCCCATAAAGCATGTAAAATCAATAGAAAGGCATCAAGTCAGGTATGAATATTTTGTAACAAATGCCAAACCAAAACACCCCATTTGACATACATCTTTACTTGACAACCCCTCCCTCTTTCTCAGGCTGGTGTCAAAATCTCATCATTTAAAAAATGAAAGTCATCATCAGGAGACACGTACGCTGGAGTGTTCAAATTTAAGTCGTAATCCGGGCTTCCTGAAGCCAAAAAAAGATAACCTAAATTTCAATGCTGGTTATTCGTCGGATGCCCATACTTTTTGAATATTTGTACTGTAGTTACTTTGATGGACAACCAAAAACGTTGGCAGATAACGTGATTTCATAACATTGTTGCGAAAAGAAAAACAAAACTGTTCTACGGGCCCGACCAAACCCATTTTTGGGGAAATCGGTGAAAACATTTTTCATGTGCAAATGTATACCGACCCAAATATTTGATTGACATGTCAGATTACGGCGACATCATTCGAAATTGTATTATTTGTTACGTTCATTTTGAAGGGGGAAAAAAGAAAGAAGAAAAAGACCGACCGACCGACCGACCCAACCTGAGACGTCAATTTGCCTGTACAACAGGGTTTATTTTTTTCGTGGCCTAAACCTGATATTTTGTCTTAATTTAATTGAGCCCTGCTGGAGTAATGAAGTTTATTGCCCGCGGGTGAGGGTGAGGGGCACATGCATAACAATTGTAATCATCGGTGTGAATCAACTTTCAAAAACTTACCCTTAATACGGATTCTCAAGGAGGGAAAAAGTGACCCTTTTTACAAGCATTTACCTTGACAAATCATAGGTCCTCAAGGGACACAATGTCATGTTGAATTTGTTTAATTTTAATTAATTTACTTCAGAATTCAAGTTGAACATTAATAATTGCCATTATTGTTGTTTCTACTAAAAACAACCCGGCAAAACTTGATTAAAACAATGTTTTATATATGTTGGAATACCACCCTTAACCATGTAAAATGCTGGTTGCGGCTCTACCAGCATTTTTGAATCGACGCTTTGATTTTTCTTAATCCTTATAAGTGTAAGTTCATACATGTAATACAATTGTAAAAATATACAAATCCCAGTTTTTATCATATATATATTTGTAATTGAGGGCGCTGCCTCCACCACATCTCTTAATGCCCCTTTAAGACTGAAATTACTGTATGAAGTAATTGTGTGATTCAGTTTTGTTTGTAAATTTGTCTTTAGCCCTAACCATTTGGGGCGGCTATTTTACAATGATGACACGTGACTATCAGCCCAAGCTACCCTTAACACAGATTCAGGTTGAAAAATACACCCTTATTCTCTGTGATACCTAAGTGCGGGCCCGCAGATGATTACCACATTATACTTGACCGGTCCACCCAGCATGCATTGTTCTCCCATCAACCCCAATGTCTTTGTATATTTTAATATAAATGTGATGGTCAAACTATTCATTTTCTGGTCAGTCAATCATCTGAATCGCTTTGGGGAAGATTTTCAGGCACGCTATACACTGGACTTTCAGATCCCAAAGACATCTGGGGGCGAGGAGGAGGTGGTGGTGGTGCAGGTCCCCTTACAGTGTCGTTGTTGATTTGCTGTTCCTTTGGAAATACAAATGGTGTACTCTTGCGTGGAGAGGTTGGGGAAGGTGTATAATGACCTGTTGATAAAGAGACAAAAATACAAATGTAGTGATTAATACTACGTCTGTACTAAAACCACTTAATTCAAATCAAATCAAACTTTATTTCCATAAAAAACACTACATCAAAAATAACTCAAAAACAAACACAAGCGTATGGAGTAGGCTGGAAAGCCAATAAGACCTGTGAATAGCCTACCCCCTTTAAACATGTTTTAAATTACAATACAATACAATACAATACATGTTACTTATTTACTAAATGAAGAAAACAAAATCTGACAAAGACTTAACATAATAATATAATAATAATCAGTATTTATATAGCGCCTTTTTCCAACGGATTCAAAGCGCTGTAATTTTGCTGCTGGTGAATAATCAGATTCAGGTCGCATCAACTAGGGTGCTGCCAATTTCTAGCGCAAACCTATCCGCACTTAGATTGTAACATCCACCATTTTTTTAATGCAGCTCCCCGAATACCATTGGGTCAAGGAAGTTTTTGATAACCGAAACAACTGATCACCGATTTTGAAAGCAGGAGAAAACCGGAGAACCTGGAGAAAACCTGCGAGAGCGTGCATGGATCGTGATATACCAAATCCACATAAAGCCCGCAGTCGTATACATAAAGGACAAACTCAAAAAACAATTTACTCATATTTTTGGATGAGGTTTATCTTTGGTTTTGGAAGTGGTTCATAGATGTTGATTCTTTTAGTGATTTTAGAAGTGAATTCCAAAGAATGGGACCACACGTTCGAATAGCATGGTAGGAAAAAGATTTCTTATTATTTGTCAAATTAAAATAATTGACATGTCTTGTTGGATAGAGCGTTTTTTGAAGTAGTGGGGAGCTAGTTCATTTATTGAAAATTTGTACATGAAGACCAAGTTCTAGTGTGTGCATATCAGTAACAGTAAGACAATTATTTTTGGCAAATAAAGGTCTGGTATGACTTCGGTAATGATTCTTAGAAACAATTCTTACAGCCCATTCTTGTAATTTAACTAATTTGTCTAGATGCTATTTACACATGTTTCCCCATATAAGTATTCCATAGCTATTAGATAGGCTAAGATAGAACAATACAGAGTATGTAGTATACGGCCTGGGATGCAGAATTTAAGTTTGTTCATAACACCAATATTGTGTGATACTGTTTTCGCCATAAAATCAATATATGATTTTTCCTTGTTAGGCATTCATCATTTAGTACACAAAGAAATTTGGTACACTTTACTGTTTCGCTAGGGATGTGGATTTGCGAAATTAAATACCTGCGAAACAGACAATTTTGCATTGAAAGTAACAGTAACATTTCCAGATTCATGAAATTAAAAGCCCGCTTAAATAGCAGTAATTGTAAATTCGCGAAATAAGTATCCACAAATGTATAGTGTATGTTTTACAGTAACTACGGATTTTCAACAGCAAGTGACAGGCATTTCACCCTCAAAAATGAAAGAACCCTTTTTGGTCTTCTATTTGTAGCCTGTTAGGTTTTTTAAAGACATTTTTGTGCACATTCTTGAATTTTGTTGTTGAATTTTTTGATTTTGTTGTTGTTTTAATCGAAAATTTCGAAAATTGCTAAAAATTCACCAAAATGTCCTTAATCTTTGAATTAAAAAAAGGTGCTTGGCCGACCGACCGTACCTGAGAGGTCTATTTGCTCATAGAGAGGGTTTGCTTTTAATTGGCCGCCTTGGATACCCCTACGTACTCACCATTCGGAGATGATGGTGGTTCAAGCGTTGAATTCTTAGGGTCATTTGATTTTGATCTCAAACGATTCAAAACATCTCTGGCTCTTTGGGCATCTGATAAACTCGTCATGCGTAGTTGAACCTCATGATAAGCTAGGGCTGTATGAAGAGAATAAAATAAAATATTGAAACAGCAAAAACTGGAATACTTTTATGTTGCCATGATGGTAATTTTGATACAAATAATTTATTCAGCAATATGAAGGAATTTTGATAACAAACCGGGAGGAAAGGGTACCGTACCCAAATATGAAATTGAAATGTAAGGCTGGAACTAGGGAACTCTGAATCATTTGGTATTGAAGGGGCATTAGATGAACTTTTGTTGATATGTTTGATCTAGGAATGTCAACTGCAAGGTGCATGATTGAACAACAGTGGGTACGAGTGTGTATCTGATGCTTAATCATTGGAATGAATAGGAAAAAAGCAACTTTTTAAAATAATTTTAAGGATGTTTCCTAGTGATCTTTGTGAGGGCGGTTTTTTCTCTCCATTGGTTTAGCACTGTTTGTAAAGTATACGGACATATAAAGTCTCATCATAAAGCAATATTATGAGATCTTTTTCAAATTTGTACACATATTTTTTGTCTCTGTTATAATGAAGTTTGACTATCAGGAAAGACTTGCCTGAACTCATAAATTTGTTTTGACTGCATTTCCTGTTGAAAAACCATCACAGAACTTAACTAAATCATATTTGAAATCTACTTCCACTTCAAGGAATTGTTCAACATATTTGTTTGATTTTTATCATAAAGCATTGCACAGGGGTGTGTTCACTTGTAACTGGAAACCGCGTTAAAACGGTGTGAAACCATGGAATTCTATTTATGAACGAGAAAAACACTCAGAAAATAAACTGTCCTGGTATCAGGACAACTTATTTAAAAATCTGATTTTGAAGTAATATTATGAACATATTGCTCTGTAACTTTAGCTTCATTGTTATAAATGTAATTTGACCAACAAAATTGTATTTCTAGGAGAAAAAAATCACAGATAGAGGGCATAGAAAAGATCACATAATATGCCTTTAATGCAAGAAGTTTTAGTATTTAGTGATGGGTGATATGGAAAAACACTTCATCATACAAAACCATGTTCAGTCTTTAATACATACCTCCTAGATCGGTCTGCTGTTCTGAGTCTATGTAAACAAACAGTGTATTATTATAGGCTTGACAGTCTGTGATTGTGCTGAGTGCCCACTGTTCACAACATTCAGGAGGAGTGAGTGTCACCAAACCAAGCCGATGTTTGTTCATAAACATAGTCAAGGAGGATTCAGCTTGTGATTTGGGGCCCACTCCACTGACCGGATTCACCTGCCAACTCTCTAGAATAGAAACAAATGAATAAGATTAGCAATTTGCTGTTTCACCCTGAGACTAGAATACCATAAGTGATAAGAATTAGCACTATTCATTCCTGTTATGTTCAGCGATCAAGGTCTAACCCGGACTTTACGGTATTAAATGGTAATTGGGTCTGATGGTTTTATACTTTGTCGACAACACAGTGATAACTTGCAAGCTTCCAGGGGAGAAATACTTTTGCGCGGCAGTGTACATGCTCTGAATCACCAACAAGTTAGATGGCCATGTTTTTCCGTTTTCAAATACCATCAACTTCATAATGTCTTTACTATACCCAGACCTACCAATTTCGAATCGAGACTTGATGGCCATATGCCAATTCTCTATAGAAATGCTGTCATCTGCAAGACTGTTTTGCTCCAGTTCTTGAAAAATTGGTGTGGCTGATTTCAATATGAGGGCCCAATACATGATTTTCATTCCCTGTTTTTTGCTGTTGAGATAAATAAAAACATGTGAAGGGCACAAATGGTGTAAATTATAATGCATATTAGTTGTATAGGGGTAACTGTGAAGAATAAATCACATTTCCACTTTGGAACCAAGGGTCATAGCCCCGTGGGAAATTCTGAGGTCCCAAGTAAAATGTTTTGATTCTTCACAGTTATTGACAAAACAAGCTGATCAAAGTCATTATCTTGATTTTACAAATGTACGGCAATGCTTCACCCATTACAAATCAATTAGTCTGATCAAAAAACATGCAAGTGAAGCACTTGCATGTCGCGTAACTACTGCGTTGTGGAAATATGTTATGCGTTCGTGGCATTACGCAAATTGATTTGGTGATCAAACTTTATAATGCATTATTTATACATGGGGTGAATGTTTACATGGAGGCACTTGGATCTCCATATGACCTGCGCTTATTTGTGCATACCATGCCATTTGATTGGGTCGTGTATATTCATGAGTTTTCGACTAATCGTCAGTGAATTGATATTTGAAGAATTCCAAATCGTATTAATCTTTTATCTTTGGTTTTGTTTGATAAATGGATTAACAAATTCTAATTGCCGATCAATGTGATCTACAGGGTGTCCCAAAAGTCTATGCACGTTTTTGAAGAGTCATATCTCATAAAATATAAATCATATGGTATCAATTTAACCATATTTTGATAGACGAGATTTGGGAAATTATTTTGATACCAAACACAACCCTATTGGTGAACCCACAACATTATAAACTGGTTGAAAGTTTTTGGCCATGTGAGACCCACCCAAGTACCACACATTTGTTGCTAAAACAGGTGCGCATAAATTAACGATATGAAAGCAACGTTGCGCATTAGTCACAGTTCACTGCTTACCTTGCAACATTAATGTTATTACCAAACTAGGTCACTCACAACATAAATAGGTATAGTAGATAACATTGCACAGCAAAAGTCTTCATTCAAGATGGTTTACAGCATAGATAAGCGAATACAAATTGTATGGTTCTACGCTGAAACAAATTCAGTTCAACTTACTCAACAAAAGTTCAGAAAACATTTTAAAGTGAAACACGCACCAGGAAGAATGTCCATTCTTAAGTTGGTGGATACATTTTTGAATACAGGAACTGTGCATGATTTGTCTCGATGTGGTAGAAAAAAGACTGGTAGATCAACAAGTCACATTGATGTCATAAGACATGCATCAGCTAAAAGTGCAAAGAGTTCTATTCGCTGTGTGATGTGTGTGTTCACTTTTCTGTTACGTTATTTAATTAAAACATGGAAAACATTTAAACTAGATTTCACTATAGAAACGAAAACTATGTGTGATATGTTATTATGATGGGATCACTGTAATGTAAAGTTTTTAAACATTACAATTGACGGATTACTTTCCGTGTAACCAACTCTACCCGTCTTTTTGTTAATCTCAATAGGTATGGATTTATGAATTTTATTCCTCCGACGTATAAAATTACAGTTTTGCAGTAATACATATTTTACTTCTAGGGTGGCATTACAAACAGATGTTACTCCAATGTTTGGTATCAAAATTATTTCCCACATCTTCTCTTTCTAAATATGTATTCATATTTTCAATACGACTTATATTTTGTGAAATACAAAGCTTCAAAGTCGTGCATAGACTTTTGGGACACCCTGTATAAGCAAATATCTGTACATTTAAAAAAAAAGGTTGATCTTCAAGTTATTTCAATTTAGAGAACTCACTGCAAATTGCAGCCTTATATAATAATTACATTTAGGAACTGTTATTTATAAAAATGGAATAATTTGCGAGAGATTCCTTTTCATTATTTTGACCAGAATTTTGGCTCTATTACTGCGCGCAATATTGTTGCTTTTTAAGGCAAGATACTGGTAACATGAGTTTTAACTCATGTTACTTAAAAGTCATATTCTATTATAATACATGTTAATTTTCATGTTTCAAATAGCGTGCCTCCACCTAGGATCAGTGGAAACACATGCTATGTATATCACCTCCAATCAGAGAAAAAAGGAAAACGTTATCTACACATACCAGTAAATTTTTCCCTTTTCTGTTCCGATAAAAGTGTCTTTGGATATGGTGTGAATCTCCGACGTGTGTCGTTCATTCTTTTTCTTGTACACTGTCAGCTGATAAAGACCTGTTTTGATTTAAAATGATATAAACTTATGGTCATGTTTTTTATACTGGGTACAATTTGTATAAAGAAAATCACAGGAAAGAGGACAGTCAGAATGCAATCAGTCAAAGACAAAAAAGGAGCCATTCTAACAGAACTAAAGGATGTCAAGGAGCGGTGGAAAGAAAACTACCAGCAACTCTATAACCACCAAAATCCTATCAACGTGGCTATGGCTGACTCAATACCACAAATGGCAAGCTCGGAAGAGGAACCACCAATCCTAAGAAAAGAAGTCGCCAATGCTATTAAAAACATGTCAGAAGAGAAAGCTCCAGGCTTTGACTGTATTACTTCTGAAGAAGTGAAAGCATCTGGAGAGACATGCAGGAATAGACATACTACACAAATTATGTTGCAAGATATGGAAGGAGGAGTGTTTCCCTGATGACTGGGGCAAAGCTATAATCACCCCGATATTCAAAAAGAAAGACAAGCTGGACTGCGCTAACTATAGAGGAATCAGCCTTCTCAGTCAAGCGGGCAAAATACTCATCTACATTCTTCAAAAACAAATTCAAAAGAAATCGGAGGAAATACTATCAGAATCCCAGGCAGGCTTTAGACCAGGAAGGTCTACTGTGGATCAATTATTCACACTGAGAAAGATTTCAGAGAAGTACCTGGAAAAGAACAAAGACATATACTGCTGCTACGTGGACTTTGAAAAAGCTTTTGATAGTGTATGGCAAAACGGCATCTGGAAAGCAATGGCATTCTTTGGATTCCCAGAAAAGATCATCCGCCTACTAAAAGCTCTTTACAGCAAATCACTAAGCTCAGTGAGAGTAAACGGAGAACTTACAGACTGGTTTACTACCAAAGTTGGAGTTCGTCAGGGCTGCATAATTTCTCCACTACTATTCAACATCCTACTGGAGTTGGTAATGCTATATGCCACCCACGACACAACCATCGGAGCACACATCCAAGGCCAGCTGGTGTCAAACCTCCGCTTCGCAGATGATATTGCCATTATAGCTGAAAGCGAGACAGATCTGCAAACACTAGTGAACAGGGTCCACCAGTACAGCACAAATCTTGGCCTCAAAATCAACATAGCCAAAACAGAGGTTCAAGTTATCAGCCGGAGAGACATTGATATTAAAATTAGCATAAACAACACAGATCTCAAACAAGTTGAGCATTTTGTATACCTTGGTGGTAAAATATCTAAGAAGGGAACCTGCACTGAAGACATCCAACTCAGAATAGGTAAAGCACTTGGAGCCATGCAAAATCTGAATGAAATACTCAACTCCAAAGAGATTTCACGCCCAACTAAAATGGAGCTGTATTCAACTCTAATAATGTCCATCCTGTTATACGGCTCTGAAACATGGACGCTAAAGAAAGAAGACGAGAACAGGCTACTTGTGTTTGAGATGACCTGCCTAAGAAAAATACTAGGCATAACCAAGCTAGACAAAATCAGAAACACCACCATCAGACAAACACTGGGACTCAAGCATACCATCATCGAGAAGATTTCCATCAAAAGACTGCGGTATTATGGACACGTGCAGCGTATGAACCCTCAAAGATACCCAAAAGTTGCAATTGTTGGCACTGTAAATGGTGAAAGGCCCAGAGGTAGACCAGCTAAGAGGTGGATGGATGGTATTCGGTCAGACTGCAACATACTTTGTCTGACGTCCTTATCAGAAGCAAGCAGAAAGGCTCAAGACAGAAACGAATGGCGAATAATCTTGCAAAGGATGGCATCACTCAACCAAGTTGGAGTGGACGCCAAAAAGTAAAAGTAAAGTAAGTAATTTGTGTTACATGTCCCTTTTTCCATAAATTAGGTTCCTTTTTCAGTGTATGCATTATATCTGAAAAAGTTTACATTTAAAGTTGGTAAAAGTATACATATTCTGAGAGCATATACTGTACCGGATGCAAATAGCATACAATCAAGTTGATTATACAGGGTGGTCTGAAATTGTACAGGGTGTAACAAGCAAAATCTTCTAAAAAAGAAGGGTTACAATAATTACTTCCACTATGTATATGAAGTGATGAGAGAAAAGTTCAGTACAGATTTAAAGTAGTTTAATAAAATACCCATCCAGACATATGCAAATTAAATGTCATTACGAATCTGAAATTCGACATACAGGGTGTCTAAAAATTTGTTTATTTAGTTCCGGAAAAATGCTTCTATTACTACATACATACAAAGACTAGTATTTTAACAAAATTCAAGTAGATTTCAAATAAAAATGCATCAATTACATGTACATGAACATTGATTGATTTTAAAAGTCACCCTTTTCTAACATATAGGGTGTTTAAAACATTAATTTAGGTATAGGCCTACATGATTATCCACAAATCATTAAATTGAATGAATTTAAATTTGCATCTGAAACATGATTTTACATTCCAATTTGATGTGGCAAATGCATAAAGTGGTATGAGTTCCAAATAATGTTCAATAAAAAGGGGCCCTTTAACTACAGGGTGACTCAAATTTCCCCAATGGCACATGTTTAGTGGCATACAATTAATTGCGTTCATCCTTCTTGTACCTTCATGATGTGCAAAGCACATTCAAATGAACAAATTAGGTTAGTTTCCATAATGTTTGAACCCAGTATTCAAATTTCAAGAGTCTGATTTAAGTTTGAAATATAATTGTTTTCGTTTTAAGTTGTATTCATCATATAGGGTGATCCAATGTTGATTGGCAAACTGCTTATGCTGGTCATCCTATACTAGGTCAGGTCAGTTGCATTCCTAAGAATTTAATAATTCTCATGAGTTTACAAGCTTGATGAAAACCAGCAGTTTTTACTTATTTGGTAACACAGTTAAAAACAAGTAATAACACCACACAAACGCATTTAACAAAATGTGCTAATTAACATCCAGACAATACAGAATACATGAGGTTAATTACATATCTTCTTTTAATTTTTAATTAAATAGTTAAATTTATTTATTCAAAAGGGTACCTCAACCTTTCTATACTTTTAAAATGGACAGTTTGGTGCAGGCAAATGTTTGCATACGTTTGCAAACTGCGACCAACTTACGTTTCTTAACAATTTGTTGAGCTTCTTATTTAATGCTAATTAATGATTCCTTAATTAACTAATTATATTTTTAATTCAAATATACTTCAATAATGTTATGTTTTCAATATAGAATTGTACCAAGAGTGAAACCAGTGCATTTTATGTTTGCCCAATGTATATTGCACCATACTTGTTCAACTATGCACTCCTCCTCCTCCACATACTCCTCCTCCACATACTCCTCCACCCCTGACTAATTAGGTTTAACGAACTATTGTAATTAACAGAACCATGGTAGTTTATATTTTTCTTTTTAAAATAAAGGCCAAATACTTTCTCATCAAAATAAGACCAAATTTAAGTATGTGTGATAAAGAATAGTCAAAATATATGCATGCAAAGTAATAATATGTAGTGCAAATGTAACAGATCCACCTTTTTTGGGTACCCAGTATAAAAAACATGACCTTATACTCTCTTTATGTGAAAGAGTTAAATTTCACTCTTTTGGAGTAACTTTGTGATACACAATAATTTGATGTGATTCACTTTACCTCTCAGGGGCTAGCGTGTTCAGAAGGCAAGGCACTGTGTAGTTCATTATAGAACTGATGCAGAATTATCAAGAACATTACTACTGTAAATATGAGTTGCTAATTTTCCTTCAAATTGGTCCTAAAGACATCATTTTGACTCATTTAAATCAAAATGCGAATTCATGGCATTGACTACATGGCTCAAATAAGAGGTACAATTATTGAACTATAAGAAGTAAATGGCATGTAACATAAAAACCAGGTAAAAACAGTCCTGTTAAATTATACTCATGCTTACCGGCATCACGGCTACCTTGGAACACGACCCAACGCTGCAATAGAATAAAACATTGTTAGATAGGCCAGTCTCCTATAATAGGTACTGTTTAAAGGCATAGTATGTGATCTTTTCCAGGGGGTGCCCTCTATTCATGATTTTTTTTTAGAAAGTGGATTTTCCTGCAGTTTTACATTTCTGATCTTAAATCATAAATAAATTCTGAGATACAGAGCGATACGATTCCTAATATACTTCAAAATCATGGTTTAAGTGTGAATTTAGAGTGAAAAATAAACTGTTTATTTTCACTCTAAAAACCATGATTTTGAAGTAATTAGGAATTGTATCGCTCTGTATCTCAGAATATATTTATGATTTTTGATCAGAAATGTAAATCTGCAAGAACAATCTACTTTCTAAAAAAAATCATGAATAGAGGGCGCTCCCTGGAACAGATCACATAATATGTCTTTAAGTGCGAACATCTGAGTCGGTCGGTCTATTTAAAAAAGAATGCTGAACACGCATCTTTGTTCTTTCCTAAAACTAAACTTATAATAGTTAACAAATAAGTGAGTAATTGATAATTGTATGTGTTTATGTCGCAGTTACATATAAACAAGAATATGTTTGCACAGGTAGGCATAACTTAAAAAAAGAAGTTGAATCCCAACTAAAACCTCCATATGTATTATTCAAAAAATAAAGGATCTTTAAGAAAAACAAGAGAGGATTGAATTGAAGTCACATCAATTGTACTACCTGCAGATTTTATTAAATACCCTCGTTTAACAACATTTTCTGCCTTTCATTACAATGTAATGTCAATGGGAACCAGTAGACACTGGTGACAGAAACCGGTGGTCATGTGATGAAAGTGAAGCATGCTGAACTGCACATGAGATCTTCTTTGGGATCAGTGGAGTACATATATCTGGGGTTACTTGTCAGAGGGCAGCAAAGGGTATTTTTCCCTGGTAGACTTTCCCAGGCTGTTATCGTTTGAGAATTGCTGCCGAGTCAAAAATTTAAGAGGGGGGGCCTTGGGACGTGGCATCCCCAATCCGGCGCGAAAATTTAGCTCGATAACAGAAAGTGCTAATCTCAACCAACGCGACTCAAATATTGGGACCTCGCCCCCTTTCTTCTTTTGTCTCCTTCCCTTCCTTCTCTTTGCCCTTTTTGCCAGGTATACATAGTTTCAGCTGGCCTTCCTGGTCAAAGCCATCAAGACCCCCCCCCCCTCGGGAGATATGCTACTGTTTGTGATACACTTACCCTCTTGAGTTTGCCATGTTTAGACATTATTCTTTGGTCCAAGTATCCTTCCATTACTCGTTCCCAATCCTTGCATCCCCTTTCTTCACCAGGCATTGCTGCTGTTGCTGCCACTTTGTGATGTTGGATGATTCAAAAAAGAAGAAGTTTGGTACAGTTATATTTATGATAAACCCTGTAGTTTGGGGGAAAGTGTTTTCAGAGTGATTTTTAAACATTTAATCAATATCCAATGTTTGGCATTAAAATGAAGACATGGCCCAATGGATAAGGCAGTTGCCAAGCAAGCAATAGATCCTGGGTTCGATTCCCGGGCGAGATCGTTTTCCCATAATTGTCTCTTTTCTATCCTCGACGGCGAACCTGTTTAAAATATTTATAATTTGTTTAATACCCGTTGCCTATTATTTCTAGGCACTCATGATCTCCATATAGGGTAGCCTACTCAAGTGGTTTTATGGGGAAAAGGCAACCCTTAAAAAGGATATTGAAATTCAAATCAGGATCCACGGTATAGCATGGAATGGCTCTGAAGAAACAGACCGGGCATATCACCAGGGAGGACTAACCGATAATATCACAGCAGAACACTTAACGGAAATGACAAGGGCCCCTGGGAGATCATAGGACATTGGGTGAGACAACTAGGCCTAGGGATCTTTGGGTTCAAGAGTGTTATGTTCAAGAAATATGGTGTAATTGGGTGAGAGTTATTAATTTTCAAATCCTATGGAGTCCTATCAACAGTAAGTAAGCTAGTGAATTAATGCTATCAGCAGTAGATAGCAAGTGAATATAATTTGCTATATCCTATTGAATGAGAGTAAAGCCTGACAGGGAGGTCATTAAACAACCTTATATACATGTACATGTTATACGCGTTGTCACCTCGGATAGACCCATATTATAGTGCTGTCCCCGGAAATTAAAGTATTAGAGTAAATACTTACCTATCTCGCACAGTATCAGTCAACTTGATAAACTAATTAACCTACTGCCTGTTAGCGATGTTACATACAGTATAGTTAAAGTCAGTATTGTTTAACAATCTCTAGTTCATTCCTTTAACCTTAGTCCTTGAAGTGAATAGGCCAACACTATAGACGGAACTTAAGAATATTATGAAACATGGGAAATCCCGTCCCGGATCTCCGTAATATTTATAGTCAAGGCATACACCTACGGCATACCAAATGAATGGAAGCGTAACACGCGTGTTTCATGGATGGGTGAGTAATTTCAACACAAGATAAAATATGTTGGGCGGGAAAAAGTGCCCAAAACCTTATACCGTACTACGGAAGCTTGTTTGTTGTTGTGACCATCCGATTTTTAAGAAAGTGATAGGCCTATACAATGTTACTATCGGCAGTATATAGCAAGTGAATATATATTGCTATCAGCAGTAGATAGCAAGTGAATACAATGCTATCAGCAGTATAGTAAGTGACTACAATGATATCAGCAGTAGATATATTATAACAAGTGAATATAATGCTATCAGCAGTAGATAACAAGTGAATATAATGCTATCAGCAGTAGACAGTAAGTGAATATAATGCTATCAGCAGTAGATAACAAGTGATAATGCTATCAGCAGTAGACAGTAAGTGAATATAATGCTATCAGCAGTAGATAACAAGTGAATATAATGCTATCAGCAGTATAAAGCAAGTGATTATAATGCTATCAGCAGCATAGTAAGTGACGACAATGCTATCAGCAGTAGATAACAAGTGAATATAATGCTTTCAGCAGATAACAAGTAAATGCTACAGCCGTAGATAGCATGTGCATATAATGCTATCAGCATTAGATTAGGAAGTGAATATAATGCTATCAGCAGTAGATACCAAGTGAATATAATGATATCAGCTGAAGATAAGTGAATATAATGCTATCAGCAATAGATATAGCAAGTGAATGTAATGCTATCAGCAGTAGATAGTAAGTGAATGTAATGCTATCAGCAGTAGATAGTAAGTGAATGTAATGCTATCAGCAGTAGATAGTAAGTGAATATAATGCTATCAGCATGATAAAAGTGAATGTAATGCTATCAGCAGTAGATTGTAAGTCAATATAATGCTATCAGCAGTAGATAGTAAGTGAATATAATGCTATCAGCAGTAGATAAAAGTGAATGTAATGCTGTCAGCAGTAGATTGTAAGTCAATATAATGCTATCAGCAGTAGATAAAAGTGAATATAATGCTATCAGCAGTAGATAGCAAGTGAATATAATGCTATCAGCAGTAGATGACAAGTGAATATAATGCTTTCAGCAGATACCAAGTAAATGCTACAGCCGTAGATAGCATGTGCATATAATGCTATCAGCATTAGATTAGCAAGTGAATATAATGCTATCAGCAGTAGATACCAAGTGAATATAATGATATCAGCTGAAGATAAGTGAATATAATGCTATCAGCAGTAGATAAAAGTGAATATAATGCTATCAGCAGTAGATAAAAGTGAATATAATGCTATCAGTAGTAGATAGCAAGTGAATATAATGCTATAGATAGTTAAGGAAACTGAAGTTTGTGAATACTTTGTCCATGTAATATCGTTACCATGGTTATACCATGGCCCGGAGAGGACAATAAACGAAATGTCATTACTTTGAAGTTGCGATCGATAATTAGCCTACTAATTGAAGATTGTTATTTTTGAGATAGTCTATATACCCAGTAAAGCGCCCAAAATAAGATCCCTTCGTATACACTCAAAATGTAGAGTAAAAAGTAAACTTTTTTGTATTTATGCAGTCAGTTTCTAAACTTGTTTACAGGTTTAGTTTCGAGTACAAAAAGTACTACGGGATCCCCGGATACTATACTATTAATAATAGGCCTTTATGCAAAGGGATATAAAACTCTGTGCTGCTTCGACGCGATATGATGACGGTTCTATAAATAAAATATTA